>JAJLRP010000021.1:0-182964 GCA_030567085.1 Hermanozyma ubatubensis | reverse complement strand
GAGCAGGTCGGCGCCCATGTCCACGGAGATGCGCCCGGAGGCCGGCCGGAGCATGTCCTGCTACCATGTCGGTTGAATTGATTTCCGCACGCAGTTTAATGCGGCGGCGTGTTAGCGGCAGTGCGTGTGCTTGGAGGTTTTTCCAGACATGCCGGAATAAAGGTGCCTCCATACTTGAAGAGCGGCACTAGATATCAGCATGGCCGCCAGGTGCCATCAAATTTCTATTTTCGGGCAGATTGCAGATCCGAGGGCCGCTTTGTCTTGAGCCAGCGAATATCGGAGGGCTCGAGAGCGAACATCAGAGTGTGAAACGGCCATGGTTTGACATTCTCGTGAGCCAGGGTAGAATGTCCATGGTTCTGCTGCTGCCCTTAGCAAGGCTACATTCCCCAGCTTCCCCTAGTAAGGCTTATATCTGTCCTTCTTGTCGCGGCGCTTTTTATCCTTCTTCTTCTTCTCTTTTTTGCCCGCTTTGTCACTGTCCGGCTTTCCGTCGTCGCTCTCAAAATCCTTCGGGAGCTCCCACGCCTTGATGGCACCATCCTCGCCGCATGTGATCACCGATGTTGTTCCTGGAACCTTCATCACATCACGCACCACCTCCTCTCCATGAGCACCAGGAAAAACGACCGACTTTGACGAGACAAATTCTTCCAGACTTGCCGCAAAAGGCGTCAACGTCAACGAAGACTTTGAGTTTGCGCCATACGCCACGTAGCCCATGTCAGGATATATGTCCACCACGTACTCGCAGTTGGGCCAGACGGCGCGAACATCACCCAACTCTCGAGGCTTGGGTTCGATGCTATTCTCGTAATCCTGCGAATTGAGCTCGAAAAACGCAACTGTCTCCATGTGAGAGAGCACGGAGATCCGCTGTGGGGTGGTGAACTTGCACAGGTGCACGGATGCAAAATTGACAACCTGGTGCAAGGCGTCCTCCTCGTCCTGCTCGTCCAAATTGTACACATTCACACAGCCGTCTGTTGAACCCGACATCAAGTATGGAAGTGACGGGTGGAACTGAATGGCCGTGACGTCATCGTGATGGGAGTCCACGAAACTTCGAAGACGTCTCCCTGCAGCACGCACGTCCCATAGCTCCACAATTGCATCCTGCCCCGCAAGCTCGGTGCCTGTGGCGACCACCGTATCTTTGCATCCCACCGAGAGAAAGTTAGATTTCCGGTCATCGGACACGTGCAACTGGGCCAGCGCCGTCCAATTCGCTCTCAAGTCCCAGACTTTCATGCCGTCAGTGGAAACCAGAACAGCTGTATTTTCGTCGATTTTCTCGATGCCATTGACGCTGGATTCGTGGGCATGGGCGTTTGTAGCGATGGGTTTTCCTGACGGTGTAAGCGAATAGAGCGCCAAAGCCCCCGAGCCTGTGGATGCAAGAAATGAGCCGCTGCCTACTTGGGGAAAATGCCGGAGAGAAAGGACCCAGTTGTCTGGAGATCCCGGCCACGTGAATTGGAGCAGAGCACTCATGATGCAGGTGCGATGCAGGCTGCGAGATGGAGAAGATTAGCTGCAGCCGATGACGAGACTGGGTCGGTCGGGTGGAAATGGTAGGTAAGGACGAGAAGAAGCATAAACAGGTAAAAGCTGACAGTTTACACCTAGCGGTCAGCCGGGTTCAGGCACCTGAACTGAAGGTTAGACGTAATTTTGGCAAGAGGTCTCTGTTAGAGAGTTTCACGACGGGCGCAGGGTCTTTTTTTCAGAACTCAATATTACAAGGTTTCTTTCAAGTGGCAGTACTTCCTCAAAGAGCGCAGTTGAGTCTGCATTCGGGTCACCACACATTCCACTGTAGTCACCGAAAAGCGCTAGGACTTCAAATGCCACAAAAACACAAAAGCGCCAATCCAGTACCATCTTCAGCATAATTTCTCATCCCGCAAAGTCATCAAAATTCCACTCTCACGCGTGCATGCGATCTTTAAGTGTCTCGAATGCCCATAGTTGCCTTCTCTCTTTCTGCACACCAAATTCACCACATTGCTAGAAAAAAAAAGAGGATATAATGTCAACTTCAGCCGGGCAGTTTGTCTCCTAAACTTCGCAGCCGGCAACACAGAGATTGGCACTCACTTACATAGAACACTTCCTCAACAACGCCAGCTCGATATTGCATAACGTATCTCACAAACCAAGGGCAGTAGCGGCGGCCAGACAATTGTCAAAAGTAGAAAACCCCTGATGGTCCATTCTCGCTGCTCCCCATCGCTCCATCGCTCCATCGCACCCGTACCTCTACCTCCTGCACCAACAACAACATGTCAAGTGTGGTCAAGAAATCTGCACATTTCACGCCTAAAGTTCGGCGTGGAGGCCGCAAACAGACTCCCTTCACCCCGCCCACCACACAGACTTCAGAAACTCAGCAGGAAGCCGCACCTCCTGCGACTACAGACGCCCAAGTAACGCCTGAAAACACTCAGGATTCCGTGGGCCGTCTCAAGCTGTTCCAGCTATCAGATAAACCTTCAGCTCTCCCTGATGAAGAAGAGCTGCGTGTAGATCCCAAGGCGGCGGCGCCGGCGCCGTTGCAGGATCTGAACGACGAAAGCGACATCGAAGAAGCTGCCGACGATGAGGACGACGTAAACAACACGATTTTCAAGGAGGAGGCAGATATAGCCGTACGCAGAAGATCATCTGCTGCTGGCCGCCGCCGTCTCTCGGTGATTCTGGCGCTCGGCCGAGCGGGATCGATATCTGCTCCTCCAGTAGGCGAAAACGACGAAATCCGCGCTGCTCCAGTGACCATTGACATTCCAGTGAAAGCTGCGCCGAAGTTAAAGGCACGTAGGGCGTCATTATCGAGCCAGCCGCCACCAAAACGTGTTTCTTTGGTTGAGCCTCCAATTAGAGAAACTCACGAGAGCGATGGAGATGGGGCCGCGGCAGACGACAAGGTGGACGCAAGCAAGAGATACTCGGTCTCAAGAGCAGAAATTGCCACTACGTCTTCAAATCTTATCGCGGCGCTCGATCCAGAAACGCAGAAGTTTCGCGTCTTCAGAAAGGGCCCGGGTACGACGCCAGATGAGGAAAAAAATTATTCGCTTGCACCGCCCGAACTCGTGACCATGATCACCAATAAGTCGCAGCTTCCGCGGCGCCGCTTGAAAAAGGAGGAGGAGGAATACTTCGCTGCACTTCTGGTGTCGCCAGACATGACAATGGAAGACTTGTGCAAGCCGCTTTTCCAGATCGGAGAGCAAAGTTCCAACGTCGAATTGGTGCGCACGGCACAGGAAAAGATCAGTGCAGCCCGAAAATTGCGCCAAGCCGCCCGCAAGAGGGCCAGAATAGCAGGTATTTCGTACCGTAAGGCGCTTCAGCAGTTGGAGGAAGCTGAGGAACTCAAACAAGAGCAAGAGAGAAAGAAGAACGCCGAGTCTGCGGGCGAGAACGTCCCTGACCCAGGGCCTGTACCCCCACCTTCAGACTCTGACCCGGTTCGCTCCACTGTTCAGATTCTCGTCGGCGCCAACGGCCAGATGGCTATTGACGAGGATTCCATCACCGTGTCGCGCCAGGATATTGACTCTACGCGGAACTGGCGCAAGGAACTCGAAAACCCCTTTGAAAACCCCATCAACGCGGGCTCGTACTCCAAGCACATCCACACTGACAATTGGACGGTCGCCGAATGTGAGACTCTCTACAATGCTCTCAGCAAATGGGGCACGGATTTCACCCTCATAGCGCAATTGTTTCCGCATCGCACCCGGCGCCAGATCAAGCGTAAGTACATCCTAGAGGAGAAACTTCGACCCGAGCTAGTGGAGCTCGCGTTGAAGCGGCCCCTTCGTGGCGATCTAGACGTTTTTCTTGAGGAAACGAAACTATCTACGCCCGGCAAAACTTTGGAAGATTTCCACGAAGACATCCGTAACCTTCGCCGCGAGCACGAGAGACATATGGAAGAGATCACCATGGAGAGAGAGAAGGCACACAGGGCCGACTTAGAGGCATCTCTTAAGCGTGAGGTGCAGCTTCGAACCGGTTCAAAGCCTATCTCGCGTATTGACCCCGAGGAGATTCGTAAGAATGAGGTTGTTGTGGGAAGTGTGGTCAAGAAACCACGCGAGGATTTGGACGACTAGACAGTGCATGGCCCCTTGTGGTTTGGGTGCTGTGGACATTGATTTGCACTTTCTGTCATTTGTTTCATGTGGCGGACTGTGGGATCTTCTCGCTTAGCACTTCGCTTGTTTCCGAGGACTACGTGTTGGTTGAAAAGCTGGCGAGTCTGCCTTTTGTGGCTATCACGATAGGACAACGGCATCGTAATGGTATGATATGCGATGCCACCTTGTCGTGATTTTTCTTTACGGCGCGGACTTCTTCGAAAGCCTACATCTGCTCGAATTGCAAACCTGGCCCAGTGTTTAATTGCGTCCGCTTTGCAGATTTCGCGACTTTCATAGAATTTCACTGTCTCCTAATTATGCCGGCTATTTATCTCGCACCCACGAGCATCCTGCATACTTCCCATGGCCCGAGAACACCTCTTCGAAATCCGACCGGCTGAAAGCAACAACTCCGTGCTCTTCACGGTCAAGTCGCGTCCGTCATTCTTTTACAAATACATACGTGCGCCATTTGCTACCCTACTAGCCGCCTACGTTGCACAGCGGATCTACACAGCAGATGTGAAACCTCATGAGATCAGAGTGCCCAGGTCGCTTTACGAGCTCGAATTGTTCGTTTACAAATGGGCGCTTTTAGCTTTGATGCTGCTAGCAGCGTTTCTTCTCCTCAGCATGCGAGAATCGTGTGATAGTCTCATGGTGATGGAAGGCCTTGGAGTGCAACTCAGCAGCCGGGGCCGGTGGTGGTTCTGGAACAACAAAACGAGTGACGTATTCATTCCGTCATCTGAAATCATCGATCTTGTCATCCACGAAGGACTACATGGCTATGGGCAAGTGATATTCTATATGTGCGTATTAATTCGGACCCGTGGTACCAACAACGACAACATGGTGAAACTAGTGTTTCCCAATTTTCTCCCGAAGAAACAAATATTGTTGCAAGTGTGGCGCCACAGCCGGAGTATGCTATTCAAGGAAACCCGACGCCATTTTCGCCGGGTTCCGGGACAGGGACTACGGGAAGTGGAGCATTGACTGGTGCAGTGCTCTAATCCTGGTCATTCAACATTGGACTATTGAAAACAAGCGTAAAATAAGCATCTGGCGCGAGCCGCAGTCAAGCATTAGAACTGCCGGATGTAGCGTTGCATTAGCGTCAACGTCTGCAAGAGCAACAGCAACAGTTTCATATTCAGCATTTCAGCTTCAGCCCCAGCCCCAGCCACTTCTGGTTTGCAGAGAAGCGGCGGCGTTAATTGCCCAATTGGCGGAAAATGCTAGAGAAGTTTCTCCGCTCTGCAACGTTTGCCATAAGAACAGTGGCGCCCGAGTAGAGAGCAGCACTAAGAAGCAACTTGGAGGTGTTGGGAGTTAAAAACTTCATGGGTGTTTGAAAAATCATGGTGCCCGGTGGAGCAGATTGCAAGGTTTGGCCTGATTAAGGGAAGGGTTTATTCAAGGTGATGGCTTCTACATTGCGGCTCGCCATCGCCGTTTTTAAACCTTCCATGCAAAGCGTCATCTGACGACTTGCATGTTCCGTGTTTTCCCGATCAGGAGCTTCTACGGGCAGATTGCGCAACTGCATCACCTGGTGAGTTCTCTGACGCCTGGTCTGTGTGCAGGATAACAATAAGAGCGGACGGCGCCAGCACACGGAAGAATGCGGATGCGAAGATTCGCCACGCGACAATCGTCGCCGGCGTTGGCGCCGGTCTTGTCCTCTGAGCCTGCATCTGTCTAGACTTGCGGCGGTGGTTTTATCTGGCGACAATTCAATGTGCGTCGTTTAGACGATGAAGATCCGCACTAAAAAAAGTATGGCGCCGCACCCGCACGGGCATGGCTGAACTACTGCGCCATGCGGGCGGGCCGGGAGAGATGGAATTAATTAGAGTGAACACGATCTGCTCGTCGCCTGCAATTTCCGATGTTTTCTACGGGCACAATTTTGCTCATTTTCGGGTTTCAGCCCTGAGCATTTTGCTCACCTTTCCTTAGTCTGCTCCTGCACCCTGCCTCAAAACCTACTCTCCCTCAGAAAAACACCCAAAACATCAGCACGTTCGACCCATCCATCCAGCACCTCGCCGAATTTACGACTGTTCATACTTTCAAACGCGTGTGGACACTTGCGCAAGACAGAAATATCGTCAAAATCCCCTTTAAAGCCGCCAAAACGCGTCTTTATAGGTCGTGCTTCCGGACAAACCAAGTCGACGTCAAACTGCCAACCTCAGACGTCCCATACGAGCAAGTTCTACCAGGAACTATATCTCCCTACGAATATCAACTCAACTGACTTTTGATGCCCCGACCCTGCCACTGAAAGCTCCTTAGTCTGCTCCTTCCAAACTTACTCCCATTCCAACCCAAGTCACTCTTTCCAAATCTGGAGCTTCATCTGCCAGCAATCTACATAAGCACAATATGCCGAGCAGCCCCACTAAAACAGGCTCGCAGAGCCCTCGCAAGTTCTTCAAAGGCTTCCCATCTTCGCCTTTCAAACTGAAGCACGAAAGCAAACACACGCCCGATCCGTCGGTGGTGTCGCCTTCAGAAGTCCAGCAACGCACTCACGGCCGTAGTCAAAGTCACGACTACTTTTTCCATCACCGAAACAATCTGGGCAACTCAAACTGGACCGCGTTAATACCGCCCGTACCTGCCTCTTCCAGCAGAACAGGTTCCGGAACGCTGAGGGAGCTCCAGCTTCCACCAACGTCTTCAAATAGGCATACAATTGCGGTTTCGCCGACGGGGTCTTCGGCATCCCACGACCCGCTTCTGTCGCCGGAACCGGAGACGAGGTCGAGCACTCCGCATCAAATGGATAGGCCCGAGAAATCCCAGGCACAAACGTCGAGCGTCAGCGATCAGAAATTGAGCAATAATCCGTTTCATCTGCCCAATCACGGCCCCACTCGCTCTCAGGGCTCATTTGTCGGACCTGTGCATTCCTCGGCGAATAACTCCATCAACAACTTTCATGCCCAGAACCAGTCCGTTGGAAGCAGAAATAACCTGAGCTCGTCTGCGAAGTTTCCTCAACCTGAAAGTTTTTCTCGGCCCAGCCATAGCAGATCAAACAGTGCAAATGCTCTGCTGAGTGTATTGCCCGTAGACAACAGAAGAGGGCCCTACCCTGCGCAGGCACTGGACCAATCCCGCTCGCACTCTCCTTATCGCCAGATGCAACCGCCGAAACCTCCAATCTCGAAGAATTCCCTGCTGCTGTCGCAACTCACTATGCTGAGCGACCGTTCCTTGAGCAGACTGAAGTCCGGAATGCAGAGGAAACGCAAGTTATGCTTCACTTGTGGCCGCCCAATCAATGGCCAGTTCGTCAGAGCACTTGGTAATGCATACCATGTCGAATGTTTCCGGTGTGACTCGTGCGGGAAGCAGTGCTCGTCCAAATTTTTTCCGCATGAGAGGCCTAATGAGTCTGGGGAAGTACTACAGGTGCCCTTGTGCGAGTACGACTACTTCAAGAAACTAGATCTCATGTGTTTCGATTGCGATACTGCGTTGCGCGGCCCTTATATCACTGCTTTAGGCAACAAGTACCATTTGGATCATTTCAAGTGTTACGAGTGCAAGAAAGTTTTCGATGCCGAGGAGAGCTACTATGAGCATGAGAATCATGTCTACTGCCATTATCACTATTCTCTTTTATTCGCGACGAAGTGTGAGGGTTGTAAAAGTTCAATTGTTAAGCAATTTGTGGAACTTTTCAAAGGTGGCAAAAATCAGCAATGGCACCCGGAATGTTATATGGTTTTCAAGTTCTGGAATGTCACCATTACTGCGGAGGCCGTTGGTCTAACTGAGCTTCTACATGTGGATCTAGAACAACTTGATATATCCAAGGCCACATCTGACAGTCTCACTGCAATCGAACTGCAAATTGAGCGCGTTGTCATGAACTGCTGGGTTGTACTCTCCAGTTTTGAGGAGACGACTGCTGCTTGCATTTCGGAGATGCTTCTTGCCGCATGCACCGGGCGAAGGGGTCCAGGGTTGGAAACTACAGCCAAGTTCGTGGCTTGCGTGGAGATTTTGTTCCAGGCCCTTGATGTGATCCAGGCAATGTGTCTTGAGTGCAAACCAGAATCGGCAAATGACTCAAAGACTGTGCTCACAGAGGAGGTTTATTCTTTGGATGCCTTTGACAAATTTCAGCGCCTCCGTAAGGAGCCACGGAATTTGTCCGGTAAGCTCATGAGCTACTTAGCAATTTTGCGAAAATCGACTCAACTTTCTGGTTCAGGCACTTTGTCGGCTGAGCTCCTTTCAGTTGTGACAGGTTGCGCACACTACCTTAAGCTTCTACTTCGAATTGGGCTCAATAATGCTATCCGCTTGAACAAGTCCAGAGGAGATACCAAAGCCACTGATCAGTTCTTGAGTGCTGTGAAGCAATTTGAGGAGGTCGAGCCAGGTGATAAACTATTAGGTGATCCCATAAGCTCTCGGTTGGCCATCTCAAGTAATGCGACAGACTTATGCCATGCTTGCAAGAGGAGTCTAGAGAAGTCCTGCGTGCGCTTCAAGAATATGAGATGGCATCTCAAATGCCTAGAGTGCTCCAGATGTCATAGGACTCCCTCGCAGGAGTTCATTGTGGAATCATTCCTATATGGAGCGGACGATCTGATCATGTGTCTTGATTGCTCAAAGAACTCCTCCAATGAGCGCGTTGGGTACACTTCAGGTTTCTCGAAAGTCAGCGACTTATCGCAACTCGCTTATCTTTTAAAAATCGCGATTTACCGTTCTCATGCTGCTATCAAACGCGACGACGAAGCTTTGAATAGAACATCATCGACTAGGCCTACAGTGCTGATGCACGATATTGAAGAGGAGCCCTCAGAGTCAGAGCATCTGTACTCGCAGACATTGCAAGAGGTTACGGCCATGAGACAGAAACGCGAGAGCCAGATCTTATCGACTTCCTTAAAAAAGAAGGCTAGAAAGTCAGTGATTGTTGGTGCTCCCGAAGCAGAGACAGCAAGACAAGACCTCATCAGAGAGGAAGTGGAGGAGCGTCCCGGAAAGAAACGGTCAGCAAGCTCTGCGTCTACTTTGTCGTTTGTTCCTTCCCTCCAAGACTCCGACCAGTTTGAATTCAACTCGAGCACCTGGGTTGTACGAGAAGAAGCACCCCGCAATAACGTTCCTAACAGTCTTGACCGCACTTCTGATTTGCTCAAGAATGAGAAGTCATTGACCTTGGATGATATTCCTCGTATTGTTGCTGCAGAGCAGGCCCGAGAGCAACGCCCAAATGCTTTCAGACACCACAGCTCGTTATATCTGAAAAAGCAACAGCCCTTGCGCTCCCTTTCAGGTACCAATGCGAGCTTGAAAAATAAAGACCTTCTGACAAATTTCACGGAGGCTGAGAACTTGCCTACTCGCGTTGGACTAAAGCACTATTCCGAGTTGACCAAGAAAGAGCACTTTGTTTTGCGTCACATTGCCATTGAGGCGCTCCTAGAGGTCCATAAGTCACTGCTGAGAGATGAGCTCTTGTCATTCATTGAATCCAAAAAGGGCGCCACATTCTGGGACAAGTTCAGATTTGGTTCCGCGAGCGACAAGTCCAAACATGTCAATGTGTTTGGTGTTGATCTTCGGACCGTCACAAGGAAGTACGGCGTTGATTCTGACTTGGGTGTTGGGCCAGCGAGGCTTCGTATCCCCATCATTGTTGACGATATAATCAATGCGCTCCGACAAAAGGATATGTCGGTGGAGGGTATCTTCCGGCTCAACGGAAATATCAAGAACCTCCGTGAACTCACCGAACACCTCAACAAGACACCATTAAAGCCACCTGAGTATGCCAAATACTCGGCAGTTCAATTGGCAGCCTTGGTCAAGAAATGGCTTAGAGACCTTCCAGATCCACTCTTGACTTTCGCACTCTATCCTCTCTGGATCTCGGCAAAAAAAGAGCAAGACCCACAGCTGTGCAAACGGATATTACAGTTGGCTTCTTGCTTGCTCCCTCGGAGCAATCGCAACCTACTTGAAGTTCTTCTCTATTTCTTTAGCTGGGTCGCGTCGTTTGCTGAGATCGACAAGGACACTGGCTCAAAGATGGATACACACAACCTTGCCACAGTTATTGCTCCAAACATTCTTTTATCAAAACCTGCTGGATCAGACCCAACGGCGTCACAGCCCTCTGAATCACACTTCCTCGCAATCGAGGTTGTCAACAATCTTATTGAAATCCACGAAGACCTTGCGAGCGTACCAGCAGACTTGTGGGACTTCTACGAGAAATGCGACTTCCAGTCTTCGCTGAAGACTGATTCCATGTCACTGCGTGAGATTTCGAATCGTATCAGTAAGACATTGAAAGAAAACCCTCGCTTCTTCGCGACGTATGCGGCAACAAGGACTCGTAAGGACCTGGAGCCTCAAGCTAGCCCGCAGGTGGGCCAGATGAAAGCGCTGGTGGAGGAAATTGACGCCGTGTAGATCGAATCTACATAATCAATGAAAACCGATTCCCCATGTAAGAAAAAATGAAATGTTGAGGAGCAGCACATAGTGGGCGTCCAGTGGTTGCCTACCAATCATGATCTTCCGAGCTCAGAATGACATAAAACCGCGTGTTCACCGGCACCCATTGGCGAGAGCCCTTAATACTCCTCGCCCAAAACTTATTCAGAATGAGACCGTTCTATATTTATTTTCTACCTTCGGCCGTACTATCAACTAGATGTCCGGGCTCTATACAGGCCACCCGTGCACCACATCGCCAACACCATGAGTCTCACGACCGAAACCCTAAAAGAAATCATCACCACACGTCTCGAGGCCGCTCTTGTGCAGGTGGAAGACATGTCAGGCGGATGCGGCCAGGCGTTTGCCGTGGTGATCGTGTCACCGTTATTTGCAGGCAAATCCACCCTTGCAAGGCATCGGTTGGTAAACAAGGAGCTCAAGGAAGAGATCGCGTCAATCCATGCGTTCACACAAAAAGGATTCACGCCGGAAGAATGGCAAAAACGAGGCGGAACCTTATAACGAGTGTCTCTGAGTGTACCGAAGCCTAATCACCAGCCAGGCGATGGCCAAGATAATGAAAACTGCAGTGATGATGAAGGGAAAGAGCGCGAGGCCAAGATCGCTTTTTTCGGCCACAAAGCCGATTAGCGTAGGAATGGCAGCGCCGCCTCCACCGCCAAAGGCGCAGATAAAGCCGACAGCCGATGCGTGGAATCTTGCGGGAAGGATTCGAATGGAGCTGGTGATGGTGGTGGGGAAAATCGGGCCGACAAACACGCCGGTGAGAAATACAACCACAAACTGCAAAAACACCATGGGCGTGAATGCGATGGCGCAGTAGACGACGTATCCTACTGCCAGAAGCCCGATGTACACCCAGTTTGCGTTGAGCTCGTTGCGGAAGTAGTGAGCGGTGATGAAGCCGAGCCCTATGCGGCCGCCGGTGAGCCCCAACCAGAAAGTCGTCGCCATGTACGACGACATTTTGTACGACACATGGCGGATACGAGTAAGAAACGTCACGAGCCACTCGCCAAACGCAACCTCGGCCCCTACGTAGAAGAACATGATAAGCGAAAACGCCCACACTTTGCTGCTGCTGAGCGACTGCGCCAACGTGGCCGACTCCGAGTCGTCCTCCAGATGATCGTCTTCAATTTCGTCGCTTTCCTTGCTTCTTTTTCTCGCCTGGTTGAGCTGAATGCTAAACGCATACTTGGCTGGGGTCTCGTACTTGAAGGAAAAACTCACCAAGAGAAGCCCTATCGCCGAGCAAACACTGAGAACGAGGTAGTAGTCGTTCCACGCCCATGGGTTGTTTTTTCGAGTCATGAGCCGCGTGATCACCGGCGGTGAAATCGTGCACCCAATTCCGTAGCATCCATGGAGAATTCCCAAAAGCTGGTTGGAGTCCACTAGACCACCCATCCAGCCGTTCATGGCGGCGTCGAGAGAGCCAAATCCGAATCCGCTGAAGACGTAGCATAGCACGTAGAGCCAGAATGGTGGCGCGAGTGAAATCACGAGATACGCCAGCACCATGCACATGGCACCGAGCACGCCGACGCCCTGAAATCCAAGATTGGCACTCAAAAATCCCGACATAAACGCCATCGAGAAGTAGCCGAACGTCAGCGCCAAGAAAATGATCGCCGTGTGCACATCGTTGATGTGGTAGTGTTCCTGGAGCTTGGGGATGATGGTGCCGATGGTCTGATCGGAGAGCCCAAAGACGATGAATATGAAAAATGCCAGCACAATCTGAAACTGTAGAAGCCGCAGGTTGCGCCAGTCGACGGAGTCTATGAAGACGGTGTGGTTGCGGAAACTGGTCTCGTAGGAGTCTGATAAGGGCCTGGCGGCTAGAAAGTCCCACTCGTCGATTTCGTTGGCGGCACTGGTCGTCGGCAGCTCAGGCACGTGACTTTTAGTGAGGTCTTCAAGCTCCACGTCCATGGTGCTCTAAATCCGACTCACTGGTTGAGATGGAGTGGAGGTGGTGCGGTGTGCGATGAGGGGTGCGGGGCCGAAGGGAGGAATTGCGAGAATTGCGAAAATTGAAATGTCACGATATGCGAAAAAGAGCGATGTAACAAAGCTGGAAACCACGGCTGCAGGACAAGGCGCAAGAAATGTGGGGCCGCCTCGAAGTCCGGGGATCTATCCAATGCAAGTCGCGGAGAAGGTGCGTATTCCGTTGTGCGGCTGTATCCGAGTGTACCGGCCGACGTTGATGAGTCAGTGTAGCCGGAGGGAAACAAAAGACGGTGAAGTGGGAGAGTGCTAGAATATGGAGCTTTTTTTTTTGTTCTCGATGTGCATTTCGTCTCTAGGACAGAGATCCTGTGTTCCTGGTTATGCGATTCCAAACCGTCGGAGCCGTTTGATAATGATGTGTAGAAATATCAAAGCGCAGGGAGCTGCTCAGCGCAGGCAATTCCTTTGTTCTTTCGGCCACCTGGCATCCCGTTTCTGGCTTGCTTGTTTCAGGTTATGGGTTGGCGAGACGAGTAGGCGAGATGAGTTGCGTAGATGAGTTGCCAAGTTGACCCGTACTGTGAGCGTGACCCTTAATTTATTTTTTGGCTCTCTGGCATCTTCCAATCCTCGGTGTTCCTGTCAGTGTTTTTGGGCACGAATGCAGTTTCGCTTATTCCGCTGCTCGTCTAGGTGCTTGGTGCGGCTCAAGCACCGAAAGAGTACATCATCAGGAAGCCAGGCAAGAACTCTGTCCCACCATTCAATGAACAAACTTGTATTGTAAGTTTGAATAATTTACATTTCTCTTTTGTTTTTGTTTTTTCCACTATAGGGGCCATTCCTCAAGGTACAAGTGAAGCTTCGAGCTAGTTCACGTCTTTGGCCTTGCATATTCCCTTAGTGCATTTTGCAAATAAAAGCACAACTGCCTAAAGAATATTGGATACATAGCGCCCCCTTTATTCGTTAGTGCGGGCGTTTATCAACTGTGCCAAGGAAATGTACCAGCCTACGATGCACAATATTGGCCCAACTCTGCCGGGTCAAGAGGCTTCCTCCCACTTAACTGTAACAGCCTATGAAATAAAGTTACTCTCGCTAATTTCAAACTGTGGGAGATTTCTGCGATAGTTAAGCCAGTAGAACCAGCTGCCCCCCAACTTTCCCACTCAAAACAACATCTACGGTTCTGCCCATGACATTTCAATCAATACCTAACACAAACTCAAACTTGAAATCACACAGCACCGGGCCGGATTCGTCTCAAGCCGAACTTGGATCCGTGGAAATCGAACCGCTCTAGCTCAGAGAATCATCCACTTTTTCGTGGTGTTCAAAAGACAACTTTTCGACAAGTTTGGCGTCTGACAAAATAGGAATAGTTGGCTCCCAAGAAGCAGTCTTCCAGGCTGGAATACCCTCATCCCACATCTGGCCAATTTCTTCCAAACGCTTTCCTTTGGTTTCGGGAAAGAAAAAGTATACATGGAAAAACAGGGCAATGCAGCATGATGCGTAAATGAAGTAGGTTTTCCACGAGATGTTCTTAAACGAGGTTGGCGTGAACATAGCAATGGCAAAGTTGAACACCCAGTTGGCAGTGGTGGACACAGCTGCACCTCTTTGTCTGGACGCAGAGTCACCCCAAACTTCGGCACAGTACAACCAACAACCTGGACCCCAACTCAGGGCAAATGTCGCAACAAACAAGTAACAAGCAGCAATAACGGCCTTAGCAGCGGGCTTATGATTGGCTGGGATCATGATATTGACGGTGTCGTTACCTTCATACACGTGGTGAACGGCATAGGTACCCAAGACACCTGCCACGACAAGTTGCCAAGTACACAAGGAGGCAGCGCCGAACAAAAATACCTTTCTTCTTCCGAATCTGTCAAGCAAATAGAAAGCAGGAGTCGTCATCACGACGAAGATGATGTACTGGATCAACGAAGGAATCAAGTTCGTGTCTCCACTGTAGCCTGCCATCTCGAAAATGTAGACAATGTAGTACATCATAACGTTGATACCACTGAGCTGCTGCCAAGACTGGGCGAAAATAGCCGTGATGGTTCTGGCTCTGTATTTCTTGGTGAAGAGCTGTCTGTACGTGAAGTTCTTGTCGTGTTCCTCGATCAAAACTTGATCCTTGATCTCAGACATTTCAATAATGACTTCAGGGTCATCTTTATTACCGCCGGCCTGGATTCTCGCAACGAGATCCTCGGCATCATCCCAGTACCCATGCTTGGCCAACCATCTAGGTGACTCGGGAATGAAGAAAAGACCAATAAGTAAAACCAAGCCAGGGAAAATTTGGGCACCCCAAGAAACTCTAAAGGAAGCTGTTCCGTCAACATGGGACATTCCGTAGCCAATGAGGAACATGACGAGAATCCCGAACACGACGGAGAACTGGAAGATAACCCCGATGAGACCTCTCCTCTTTCTGGGAGCCATTTCGGATCCATAAACTGGAGCAACGGATGATCCAAAGCCCACTCCCCATCCTGAAATAATTCTTCCAACAATTAACTGTGCTTTGTTTTGAGAAGAGGCCTGGATTGCGGCACCAACGCACCAAAGGAAACCACAAATGAACAACGAGGCACGTCTTCCAAATGGCTCCGAAACAAAAGAACTGCAAATAGAACCAAAAATAGATCCCAATGACATCGAGGCAGTGATAAAACCTTGCATGGTTGAATTGGGGTGGTTGAAGAACTTAAGGTAAGGGGGCTGCGACACGAAAACGGACATTGACGAGATGTCGAAACCGAACATCATACCAGAGATACAAGACACTGCTGCCATGAAATAAGGGTTGTAGACTTTCGGCCATTTGTCGAGGAAATTCCGGAACCTAAGGGCCCTGGCAACCATCTTTTCTTCATCGAAATATCCCATTTTGATGTTTTTGATGTCCAATTGGGATGGACCTTTTCGTATTTAAATAGTCAGGAGCAAGGATTGAGCTCGCTATTGCTACACCCTTCTTCATTCATGTTGCAGTGTGGTCGTCTGCATGAAGATGTTCCGGAAAAGTGGGGGCTGCAGCTGCTGCGCGCACCCTAGCCGTTTGCGGTAGTTGTGCCTTGGTGGGACCCCTAGACCCCTCAAAATATCGCGTTATCTGTGCAGACATGCATACGTATGGCGCGTCGCCCCACCAAATTCCTGTACGTGAATCGCACGGCCATTGTCATTGCCTGAAAGCAATATGTGCCAATGTCAATGTCAAATGGTCCTTGAAGCAATCTGTCACCTGGGTTCCAAGTTGGTTGTGCATGTAACACCCATTGGTATGGACTGGTGAATCTACTTTGTCAGTATCGCGTGTTTACCACCGAACAATTGGCTATTAAATCCATGGGGGTGAAAACAACCGATAGCCGACATTCCTACCTTGCATGCACGCTGTCAAATGCTGCACCCGATCCTCGTTGGAGGGAGAGAATGACTCTAATTGGTTGAAGTGTACCCCTCCGGAGATTCCCAGCCCCACTTTAGGCAAGCCCCACCTCCGCCACTGAGGCCAAAAAATCCGATTGAGCACTCACTAATAGGATTTAAGTTTCGAGATCCACGTATTTCTTGGTTCCACAAAGTGCTCTCTGACTTGGACAGTCCATTTGATGCGGACCGAAATATGTTTTCAAGAATTGGTTGGCTACAAAAAAATACAGCCCGCGTTGTTTGTTCATGGCAATCGGTGCTATCCCCGCTGTGTACATGCACGGACGAAAGGATCCTGCCCGAAATGCAGGAGGTAAGAAAATGCCGTTTCAGTGGGACGGCTCCAAAAGAATCTTGGATTTCCTCAACGCTTGATTTTTAGCATCTGTCACGTTTGTGTTTTTCCTCCGACAGTTATTCCTTCGAGACCCAAGAATATTTGCCGAGTTGCTTGAGATTCGGAACCTTGAGGCTATTTCGAAATCCTTTCAACGTGATGACGTAAACCTGAGCCCTCACGACTAGCGGGGGAAGGTCCAGTTTAACCGTTTGTACGTAGCTTACGAGGAAACGCCATCGGCCAAAAACCATATGGACATCATCCTCCGTAGCCAATTTTTGAGCGATTTTGTATTCCTACGTTACTTCTATTTTCCGCAGACTCCAAGCGATTATGCTAGGCTAAAGTTGCCAAGTGGCTCAACTTATCTGCGGCCTGAGATTTGTGAAATTACGCATCTGGATGCACCACCAGCATTTTACGTAAATAAAATAGAGGTAATCTGAAAGCAAAGATATCTTGATTAATGAAATGAAGAGAAGGAGACTTTTTTTGGAGAGAGCAATCTCCAAGGAGTTAATCTCAGAGAACCCAACATGGGCTCATGCACGATAAAGTGGGCAGTTCGCATGTCCGGCAGGCGAGAGATAATAATAACGAATCTCAATGCATTTCAGGGGGGGCTAATCCTGTTATAATTGGAATCCTATACAGATGAGGGGAGTGACTGGAGTGTCTAACGTATTGGACGCGAAAGCGACCCAGATCCCCAATGAAATTGAAAACTGCCAATTATTTCGGCTGCTGTAGATCTTAAATATTTGATTTCAGACAACAAGATAATTCTTTATCGGCAAGAATACCGCCTGCCTCAGGTAGTAGCTTGTTTGTATATCTAGTAGGCGAGTACTCAAGTCAGTAAGCATAATAGCTCAGGCTCCTCGCAAAAATGTAGAATCAACAGCCTCGATAAATATTGTAGATATAATGGCCTTTGAACGTGCAATAAAAAGCCCATTCAGACTCGATGACTTCGTGGCCTCGTCGCAATGCTCTCCCAAATTGAAAGACTTGTCTATACTCTACATTCAACTGTTTCCCTTATGTTGGACCTATCTGCATGTAATCAGAATATTGGGAGCAAACATCACTTGGTTTCCATCTTTTCCGGTAATTCCATCATTGGTCTGACTTGAAAGCGCTGTTTCCAAAGTCTCGTCATTATGTCCAGTGTTATTAAACCTTTCAATAAAAGGTATCGCATCGTTGCCACGTACCTGGTTAAAGAATCCAAGTCGTCTCTCATGTTAAGTTCAATTTGCTCAACGCCTTAGTCTGCTTGACCAGTCATGGAGATCGTCCTGCTTCAGAAACCACGAGTCTTTTGCCTCTAGTATTTGAGTGACGGGTCCAACCATTTCCTCGAGCAATTTCGGCACCAACAATAATGAAACTCTTCGAGAATATCTGCGCCTTCAGACCCACCCCCTCAGCACTTACCCTGTGAAACCCCCCGTCTCAACCGTGGCCGACGGCAAGATATTCACCTCTTAAACATCCTCCTACCACCGTGTGTCATGCTAAGTAAGCACTACTCTATCCATATTACGTATTCCATCACTTGATATTAGATAAATTCGGGCTGAAATGACAATGCTGCCATTGATATTCTTCAGGTGCCTTTCGGGACCTCAAATACTAGGCACCCTCCAAAATCTGTTCATAATTTAATCCCCTAACATGAGTTACAGGCTACGACTCTCTCAGTGTATGGTACCTCGTTGATTCAGCACACCAACCCAACTTACCTGGACACCTAAAAGCCTGGGTAGTTTGACCCAAGAACTTCAAGTTACATTCCGTTTTGGGATGAATCACACCTCGATGTTTAGGTGTGCATCTGGACTTTCAGCCACCCCCGCCAGATACCCCCGCAGCAAATAAAAGTATCTCCGACGTCTCACATTGAGACTCCCACAGACCAAAAGTCTCAGGCTGCAACACATTACTAAATTTGACTAATTCGTGATATCTCCATCAATCCATGTCCTATTCCGGGCGATCATTTCGGCCCGACTCGCATCGAGTGCGGCGCGCGAAGCCTGCAAATTGATAGGATCACACTGGCATCTGACACATCATCGGAAAGTCCTATTCCGGGGTTCTGAAACAAGGCAAATTATCCAAATCATCTGAATTTTCTGTTTTTGCCTCAAAAACAGCCTGTGCAAATTTTTTCGGCGGACTGTCGCCGCTGATGGGTTTTCGGGACTGGTATGCCATAAAAGCGCCGCAACCTGCATCAAACGCCTCGAGTATAAAATAGACTATGGCCCAAAGATCGTGATTTTCACACCTCAATGTCTACCGCTCTTGCGCTTACCAAGCTCTTCGCACCTATCAAAGTCGGCGATCATCTGCTCACCCATAGAGCTGTGTTTGCTCCAACCACCAGGAAAAGATGCACTGATCTGCACGTGCCCACCGATATAATGGTCCAATACTACGCCAAAAGGTCACAATATCCGGGTACCTTGGTTATTATGGAGCTGACGCTTGTGTCTGAAACCACTGGTCTAACTCCAAACAAACCAGCTGCCTTTAGTGAGCCTCAATTGCGAGGTCTCAAAGTGATTTTCGACGCTATACATCTGAACAAGTCATTTGTGTCAGTGCAGCTAGTGGCAGTTGGACGACTTGCGGATTTGGACTTGGCGAAATCACATAACTTAGCTGTTGTCGGTCCATCATCAGTTTATGTGGATAAGAAGCAAGAGGCGCGATTCGAGGAAGCAGGTGTGGAAATCGAGCTGCTTAGTGTGTCCAAAATAGCACAAATCCAAAAGGAGTACGTGGATGCTGCCGTGCGGTGTATCAACCATGGTGCAGACTACGTGGAGGTGCACGGTACGTCTGGATTTTTGGTAGAGCAGTTCTTGCTGCCGATATCCAATTTCAGAGAAGACAAATATGGTGGCAGCATTGAGAATCGAGCAAGATTTTTGCTTGAGATTATCCACCTGTTGGTGAATCACCCTCAGGTTGGACCATCTAAGGTCGCTGTACGTATTGCGCCCTGGTCCTCCTTTAATATGAACTATCCTGATTATGAGAATCCCAGCGACCACCCTGGATTTCAGATGTCAAAGTACTTGATGACGGAGTTTGAAAAAATGAGAAGCCAAAATCAATCATTGGCGTATGTGTCTATCTGCGAGCCCCGGGTTTCGGGAAACTCTGACGTTGGCAATATCCACGGTCTTAGCAACTCTCCTGTGATTCAACTCTGGAGCGGGCCAGTAGTTCGGGCAGGAGGCTATGCCACCAACTTTGCTGGAGGTCCAAGCGTGCTTGCGTCCAATCACGTGAACTACAAAGATGGCAAACCGCTCCACTACGAGCAGTTAATTAAGGATGTTGAATCCGACGATCGAACTCTCATTGCATTTTCCCGCCCATTTACGTCCAACCCAGACTTGGTGCATCGCCTAAAGGAAGGAATCGAGCTCACCGTCTATGAGAGAAAATTCTTCTACACTGGCACAAAAAGAGGCTATAATGTCTATGGAAATCATGGTGAGACGGTAGTTATTCCTGAGTCTGAGCTAGATGAGCGTGGAGTCGCCGTTGCTTGAACGACTTTTGGTGAGGGAAAAGACTCCAATTAAGCTTTGGCTAATACGAGCAGCCACTGCTAACTGACACAGCGGCTTTGGCAAGAGTGCGGTTGCTGATTTGTTGGATCGGCGCTATTTACAATATTTCTCGACATATGACATTACAGGTAGGGTTAAAACAATACATGTCCTACAAATTCCTAGCGAATCACTCTATAGGGTAACGTTCTTACAAAAGGAGACAGTTGCCGAAGTCTCCCTGTTTCGCTCAGGGAGGGCATTAAAAGTACGGCCCACTGACGCCAGACTTCAAATTTATGGAGGGCAAGCTTTTAGAAACCCAATTTTTATCATCTTATAGCCAACACACTTGCATTTTCCCTCATTTTGCCTCCACAAATCTTGCCTCTTTCGCCATATAGTGCTTTATTCGAAATCTTCCGAATCGCCTCCTTAGCTTAGTGGTAGAGCGTTGCACTTGTAATGCAAAGGTCGCTAGTTCAATTCTGGCAGGTGGCAGATTCTCTGCGCAAGTGGTTTAGTGGTAAAATCCAACGTTGCCATCGTTGGGCCCCCGGTTCGATTCCGGGCTTGCGCATTCTTTTTTTCTACTCCACATCCTCCACCCCAAGCATGTCTTCCACTTCCAAAAAAGTCGTTGCCTCCGCTACAAGCGCACGTACGTTTTTGTTCGATTCGAGCTGTCTCTTAAATCGAGATTCTAATTGCAGTCCAGAAGCTTTACCCTCTCAAGCTAGCCGATAGCTCATGGGACAACGTGGGTCTACTCGTGGACTCTGGAGAAGGTGCACAGACCACCGAAAAGTGCAAATTCCTTTTGACAATTGACTTGACTCAGAATGTAGCCGAGGAAGCGATTGCAAAGAAGTCAAACTTCATCGTCGCGTACCATCCGTTCATTTTCCGGGGACTCAAACTGATCACCAACAAGGATCCGCAGCAGAAATCGCTTCTCAAGTTGATCAAACACAATATATCTGTCTATAGTCCTCATACTGCAGTTGACAGTGCCAAGGGAGGAGTCAACGACTTTTTGGCAGACGGAATTACTGAGAAACACGGCAAGCTGAAAAGCGAAATCATACAGCCAGATGCTGAGGCCAAAGACTGTGGAATGGGCCGCATCATCACTTTGAAAAACCCAGTGCCTCTCTCCGACATAGTGGACACCATCAAAGAACACCTCAACATTCCCCATGTTCAGGTTGGCCTTGGGAGAAACTTGGCACCTGACCATCGGATCGAAACCGTAGCAATCTGTGCGGGAAGCGGCGGCTCCGTATTCAGAGGTACTGAGGCTGACTTGTACTACACGGGTGAATTGTCCCACCACGAGGCTTTGTTCTTTACGGAATCGGGCTCTAGCATTGTGGTGTGCAACCATTCCAACACCGAAAGAGCGTACTTGCAGAGCATGAAGAAAAAGATTTTGGCCGAACTTCCAGATGCTGAGGTTGAAATCTCCGAAAAGGACAAAGACCCCTACACGGTCTGGTAACGTAGATAGTTGAATGACATATAAATTAATGTATGGCTCGCGCCTAGTCATGCCCATCTCCAAAGAACCCGCCAATAAATCCTATGGCGTCATCCAAAGCATCTCCAATGGCATCCGAGACGTCGTCTATGGTGTCCCCGATATCCTCCATAATTTTATCAAACCCGCTCGCTTTCGTAGTCGTGGTTTGCTCGTGAGTCAGAAAATCGGAAGGTTTAGGCAAAGACACAGATGTCACACTCACCAACGACGACTCCTCTGATTTGAGTGACAGCGAGGGGTTTCCGTTGGAAGAGACGTGAACCTTGAGTGGAGTTGTCAATGCCTGGCCCTGTTTTCTCCACAAGAGGTCGTAGGTGGCGTCCTCCACTATATGCTCAATGGAATATGGCAACCCGGGATATCCCTGGAGATCTTTCCAGTTTTGCGGCAAGATTTTGGCGGCTGCAAGTGGGTAGTCTGCGGACTTACTCAGTGATCCGTTGTTGGGCGAGGGGATGATGTCGAGCGAGTCGCAAATTATTCCGTAGACCTCAGTGTTGGCAAAAGGCTGCACTTTGGTGTTTTGCGCTAGTTTTGTACTAAAGTACGGGCCCCGAGCAAGGAAGACCGCCCGCATCAATAGCTCGGTGTTGTTGTAGCCGTGCACGCCCTTGGGATAGTAGTCGTTGCCATTCTTCTCGAACTGCTCCTTTGTTGTGATGGAATATCCCACCTCCGGAATGATCCAGACCGGCGCTAGGCGGTAGTTGAAGCGGTGGTCCGATGCATTGCCGCCAAAATTCCACTCCTTGGGTATATCCTCCAAGCGGTAGACGTGGAAGTTGTTGGAGTAGTCTGGCCCGGCGACTTCGAGGTTCTTCTGAATTTCTTCGTAGATGGACTCGGCGGAAAATTCGTCCTTTGGCCGGAGCCCGAACAATGGCCAGCCATCCACGTGCTCAATCTTGGAGCGGTCCACCAAATCGTCGAGGAAAACTAGCCGAGATTTGGAGGTAGGTGCCATTCCGTGGTCGCTCACAAACACCAAATTCACAATGTCTGTCAAGTTTCTAGACTCAAGCTCGGCGATCATAAGCGCTACGAAGTCGTCCACGTAGTGGAGCGCATCGGTGAGGTTCTTCCCGCTGACGCCGAACTTGTGGCCGAACTGGTCGATTGTGGGTACATACGTCAAGATGAGCTCGGGACGGCCGTCCATATCGGGCACATCTATCCAGCCCATGACGCGATCGATTTTGGATGAGAGTGGTTCCGATCCGTTGTACTTGTCAACAAAGAGGGGATGCTTGTCTCCCACGCCCGGAACTTCACTTCCAGGCCACATGTGCACAGCCAGGCTCACGCCCTGGTCGAAAGCGGTGGTCCAGATGGGCTCACCGCCCTGCCAGAATTCTGGATTGAAGCCGAATTTCGGGTTGGTGTTCACGAACTGCTCCTTCAACACCGGGTCATAAAACGTGTTCCCGACTATTCCATGCTCGGAAGGGTATAAGCCAGTGACTAGAGTCCAGTGGTTGGGGAATGTGGACGAAGGAAAAGACGGAACCATGTAGGGCGCGCCGTAGTCCTCCACCATCATCTTGTGCATGGCAGGGGTATTTTTAGGGTTGATATAGTGGGGATGAAACCCATCTAGCGACACCAACACGGTTGTTGGATGGAACTCGTGTGTCAGATTGGAGAGAATTCTCTTGGTGCGGACATAGCCGTCGGACGACGAGACATCCGACCATCGATAAATGCCAACGAGGAACAAAACCGTCAACGGCAACACCAAGGAAAGGACCACGACGAGGTTGTGTTTCCTTTTGCGTTGTTGAGGCTCGCTGGACGGGGCCACGTGGTCGTCAGAATCCTGGAAGTCGAAATCGCTCAACTCGAACGAGTTGGAGCGCGAATTTGAGCTTGTGTCCACAATCCGGTATTTTGTCTCCCTGGAACCTCCTAGTAGCAGCCTGAGCTTGGACATTAGTGAAGGCAGGCTGGAGCTGCTTTCTAGAGAGGCGGCGAAGTTGTTGCGCCTGGAACGCCTGTAGTCTGAGAAGGAAAAGTCGTCGCCTTCGTCATCAAGGTCCGTCACCGGGACGTCCACCGCGTGTGGTTTGTTGAAGTTGACCGACATGCTAATCGTTCAATCGGGATGATAAGGCGATATCTAGCGATGAGCTCTCTGCAGGACGGCGACCACGGGACTACTGGAGACACGCTAGGCACAAAAAGAAACTGAACCGGTGCAAACTGCTAGAACTTTTTCAAATAAACATGGCCGCGGATATTATTTTCCTACACAACACGCGCCACCTCGGTGCGTTGGAGCGTCGGCTTTCTGGCAGTAAAGGCCCTGACGCGGAGCTTCATGAGCAAGTCGTCTCGCAAATCTCGCCGGGAGATCTGCTCGGCGCAGCCTGTCACGGGACACGCCACAGACGCCGCCCCAACTAGCTCAATCAGCTTGTAGATGTGCTCCTTCTCGAACACGTGACCACACTTGGTGGACTGAAGCGGGTCCTTGAAAAAATTGAGCGAGTGCGGATCCTTGAGCGAGATCTGGCCGCCCTCCACCGCCAACTCCTCGTCCTCGTGCTCGTCGGGCAATGGCAGCGTGGGGTTTTTGACCACGAACGCTCCATACCTGAGGAAGACGTAGAGGGGATCTTTGGCGAGGCTGGTATCCGGCGCGCCGAGGCTTTCGAGGTTGAGCGATAGCTGGGTGGCGAAATTCTTGCAGTCTGTGTTTCTGTACACCTCCAAGTTCAGGAGGGTCAAGTCGTCCTCGCCGACTCGGCTGCGCAGCACCGATCGTGTGGCGTCCTTGATGAAGTTGTCAGCGGCGGCTATTTGCAGAAGAAGTCCGTGGTATTTTCTGTAGGTGTTGGCTTTGTTCTGTAGAAGCCTGTGGCTTGTGTCTGAGTCGAGTGTTTGTGGTCTGGAGGTAGCATAACCCAAGTACTGTTCGGCAGACTTGACGAGCTCCATTTGCTGGTCGCGTATTTGCTGGGCGGTATTTTCTAGAGCCTGGTCTGACGAAACTCGGACCGAGTGATGCGTCGGGTAGTACGACGGTAGGGCATCGGGGAACCTGGGAATGTCTATGTTGTTCATGGTGTTGGTGCAGGAACGGTGGTGGGTGCAAGATAGCGGCACCAGATAGCACCAAGCTCACCACCAGCAGATAACACAACCACAAAACCGCAAAACCACCAGCCCATCCTACACCGCATATTCCGTTTTTCGCATTACCTGTTTTCCTAAAATACATCTCCCTGTACGAACATAGCATCGGCAACCTTGATGAACCCGGCAATGTTGGCACCCTTCAACAACGAAGGCAAGCCCGAGTCCTTGGTGGCCGCGTACTTGACAGCGGTGTCGTAGCAGTTCTCGAAGCACGTGTACATGATGTCCTTCAACTTGGCGTCAACCTCCTCGGAAGTCCACGACACTCTCTGCGAGTTCTGGGCCATCTCAAGTCCAGACACAGCAACACCTCCACAGTTGGCAGCCTTGCCAGGAGCGTACCAAACACCCTTGCTTCTGTTGGCCTCAAACACCTCGATGGCCTCCTCGGTAGAACCCATGTTGGAACCCTCGGCAACGAACTTGCATCCAGCCTGAACAAGAGCCTTGGCTTCGTCGCCGGAAACCTCGTTCTGGGTGGCGGAGGGCAATGCAACGTCAACATCGCCAACGTGGGTCCATGGACGGGCACCAGCAATGTACTCGATCTTGTGGCCGTCAAAGGCAGAGGCGTCTCCGATGATCTGCTCAAGCGACTTGAACTTGAGCTTGGCGGCGGCAATGGCCTCGACCTGCGCAGGCGTGATACCGTTCTGGACAATGATGGAACCCTTGGAGTCCGAGAGAGACACCACCGTGCCGCCCAACTCAATCACCTTCAACGCGGCGTACTGGGCAACGTTTCCGGATCCGGAAATGGCCACTCTCTTGCCCTTGAAGGTCTCCTTGCCGTCGGTGGCCTTCTCGATCATCTTCTCGACGTAGTACACGCAGCCAAAGCCGGTGGCCTCGGGTCTGATCAAAGAACCACCCCAGGTCAAGCCCTTTCCGGTCAACACACCGGAAAAGTTGTTCTGCATCAGCTTGTAGGCACCGAAGAGGTAGCCGATCTCACGGCCTCCCACTCCGATGTCTCCGGCAGGCACGTCGGTGTTGGCGCCAATGTATCTGGCCAACTGTCTCATGAAGGCCACGCAGAACCGTCTGATCTCGGAGTCGGTTCTGTTTTTGGGGTTGAAGTCCGAGCCTCCCTTACCTCCGCCCATGCTCAAGCCGGTCAACGCGTTCTTGAAAATCTGCTCGTATCCCAAGAACTTCAAGATCGACAAGTTGACGGTGGGGTGGAATCTCAATCCTCCCTTGTAGGGACCAAGGGCCGAGTTGAACTGCACACGGAAGCCGTTGTTGACCTCAATGCCGCCCTGGTCGTTTTCCCACGCCACTCTGAACTGCAACACTCTTTCGGGCACACTGACCACGGGGATCACTTTCTTGTACTCGGGGTGCTCGGTGAAGAGAGTGGAGTCCTCAAGGGCGTTCAACAATTCCTTGTAAGCTTGTTCGAATTCGGGCTCGTGGGGCAAAACCATGTTGTGATGAGTTGGAGTTTTTCTTTAACCGAAATAAAATACTATTCCGCGGCCTGTTGGCGTTCTGCCAATTTATAGCCCTTCCCACCGAGCCCTGGCCATGAGTCCGTGAGTCAATGTCCTGCAGGTGTGCCTGATCTCCAGCCAATCACATGGCGGTACTGCATCTTCGCGGGCGGCCCGTTTCAGGCCCGGTGCGGTGCTTTTACCGTCTTTCTTTATCGCGAGCAAATCGGGCCGCCTACCTCCTGTGTGCTGGCGCAGGCCCGTACATCTTTCGGACCCCGACTCGGCACCTGCCAAGGGCTTGCTAATTTCGCATCGCCAGCTCGATTGACTGCAGAGAAGATTCAGAGTCCGCCCTGAATTTTCACCGACCTGCCTGTATCTGCCCTGTGTGGCTTCGTAATCGCCGCCCGAATACGGAATCTTTGTCTGCTTGCTGGGTTATTACGTGTATTACTTTGGTGGCCTCAGACTGCGCAACCATTGCCTTGTCTATGTACATGTCAAGCAGTGGGCCCAGTCGTCGTGCGCGTGCTACTAAGGTTGCATGCAACCTCGATACAATGGCGGCTTGCAAAAAATCCTACTGGACTGGCTCCGACACCTGCGGCTCAACCTTTGCAGTGCGATCGAAAACCGTCATGCGGCCGGTCACCCGAGGATCCACCGCCAAATCTTGCACCCATTCGCTGTTCTTCTCCTTGCCGCGGGCCACCCATTTTTTCGGCCACAATTGTTCTTCGGCTCGGCCCATCATCAGGTCCTTGTATTCGAATCCCCGCGTATGGTAGTCCACCACCGCGATGGTGTCCTGGGCAACCTGCTCAGCAATGTAGCGCCGGGTGAAGTAGCCGTAGATTTTGCGCGGGAAATTCAAAAACCCGCGGATCTTCATTATGGGATAGACGAACACCGGCTGCTCAAAGAGCACGGGCACGTTCTTGTCGTTTCTGATGACAGCCGAAAAGTCGAGTTCGGGAGCCAATGGTGCCGCAGCGTACTGCTCAGAAGCAATGTAAGGCTGCGGTACAGGGTCACGTTCTGGTTTTTTGGCGGGATTTTCGTCCAGGGCAAAGTCTTCCTGGGGTTCCTCGGTCTTCGGCAGGGGAGAAGCAGGAGCCGGGTCGTTGGGCTGGAAATCGCCGATATTCTTGACTTCCGCGGAATCATCACCCTCTGCAGTGGGTAAACGTTGCGAAAGGGTGACTCCCTCGCCCGACTGCTCGCCGCTTGTCGCCTCGTCGCTCTGCTTGCCAACCAGTTCAGCTGGTTTCTCCAATGGCCCAAGAAGACCTTCGTGCACACCAGCCATGTACTCCTTGAAAGTTCCGCGACCAATGCAAAGTACACCGCCTGCTGGATCCTCGGCATCGTCGCGTACCGGCGTCACTTCGCCCGTCACTCTGTAAAGTCCAATCACATCAGTCGGCGAGTAGAGCTCATGGCGCGACACAAAAACCTCGGGCTCCTCGACTTTTTTGAACGGGTTTCGGAGCTCGGGGATGTAACTGCGCCACGACTTGCTCGCCTCAGGCGCCACCAGCTCCTCCGATTGTATCTTCAGCCGTCTCAACTCTCTGATGCGCTCCGCCACCTCGGCGCGGATATCTCCCTGGCGGGTCTCGGTGTATATCTCGTAGTCAATGGCTGCGGCATTCAAAATCGGCTTGACATACTTGCGGAAATGGCCCAACGACTCCTCCAAGAAATCATCAGGAGGCGGCGCGATGAAAATCAGAAGACGCCGGGGCAAGCGGTCCGCGGGGTAGGGGATTTGACTAAGGTGCTCCACTTGCTTCATGTACTTTTCCCGGATCTTCTTTTGTTGGTGTTTGTCGTAGTAGATGCCGCCACCAATCGATGCAAGCACGGTCCAGAAGATCATCCAGTTGCGCGATGGGAGGGAAAATCGGGGTATACCCATTGCACGGAGTGCAGGATTTGACCATGTCTTTTTGGCGGGTTTGGCCTTGGGCGCCGCCGCAGCAGGCTGTTTTGGCTCTGATGGTTCAGACATAGTGAAAGATTTTGACGTGCGCGTACCATGAAAACCGAGATGACCCAGGTTAATTGAAAAATTCAGGGTCTGGACGAAATACAACTAATTATGCTCGATTTAAATTGACATGGTTTGCTGTTCTCCATTTTTGCGGGTGTCCCGAATTTTTGCCAGCTGGTTTCCGCTTCTTCAGCAAATGGAGAATGGGTGCGAAAACGTTGGAAGTGGAGAAGGGTTCCCACATTTCGAAATCGAAAGGTGAAAAATTACATCCTACATTAGATCTATGAATGATCTAAAAGTTTCATCATCATTACATCGCTTAAGCCCTCTTACTTACTTCCGATTAGGCATCCTCCGCCAATCTCATCTTCAACGCTTCTTCAAGGACAGCGTGATTCAAGTTTTTTCCAATCATGACAATTTTGTTCTCCCTAATCAGCTCAGGAAGTTTTCCACCCTCAATCACTTCGTACGTATCTCTCACCCCCTGCACGACACGGACGTCGTCGCCGCACACCAAAATACCTTTCAAGCGGTGTATCTCTGCCGCAAGACCATCATGGCCCTCCCACAAGGTTTGCTGCAAAAAGGCTTCCACCTTTGCAAAACCGCTCGCCTCCGCAAAGAACGGAAAGTGAAGTGTGATAGTCAGAATTCGATCGTCGTGGAACAGCACGCTGCTACTAGCTGCTATCAGCGCCGCAACCTTATCAGAGCCTGCTTCGAAAGCATGTAGATCCAAAATCAGATCAAGAGATATGTCGCCGTAGCTTGTAGTGTGAATTGGCGAAGAGCTGTTGACACCTTTGACTTTCTGCATCACGGACGCAAGTTGCGAGTCATCGACTTTGTCGACCTTGTTTACAAGAATCACATCTGCAAGTGCCAACTGAAGGTGCGCGGTTGTCATGTCCACTGGCAAGGATACGTCGTTGTCGGGGACATGCCCGTTTGCTCGGTGCCAGTGTCCCCCAATGTCGTCAAGACACTTCTCTATGTTAACGGCATCCACCACTGTCACGATACCGTCAATATAAATCGAGGAAGCCAATGCTTCATCTAGCCAGAACATCTGGGCAATTGGCGCAGGGTCTGCCACGCCGGTGGTTTCAAGAAGGATGTAGTCAATCTTGTCTTTTGAATTTTCCACCAAATTCTCAATAGCCATGACTCCATTGTCCTTGACGGTACAACACAAGCATCCATTGCCGAGATCTAGCCATTCCTGAACGGCTGCATTTTCGGGATCTTGGATTGTCACTGCCTTTTCAATATCATTAGTATCACCAAACTCATTGAGAATAATTGCTAATCGCTTATTGGATGTGCGCCCAATGGCTTCAAGCAATGTTGACTTTCCTGACCCGAGGTACCCTGTGATAACGGTTACGGGAATTCGCTCGGAGACTTCAGGTTTCGCCCCAAAGGCTGATGTATCCTCTACTGTGGCGAGATGCAGTGTCTTGGTTTCAAAATCCGGCGGGAGCTCGGTCACGAGGTCTGGAATATCATCCATGATGATGGTGCTTCTCCACACAGGTCGATGCGCACCATACAAGACAAGGTTAGTTGGCACTATGAGCCGAATACATTGCGAGTGGGCAGCATTTCCTTGAGTTTCTCCTTCAACTTTTCTGTAGTTGAGTATCGAAGTCTTGGTTGTTGAGTTACATCTGGAATCACTAGAGGCCGAATGCGGCGAAGTCGCTTGGCTGAGTCAATCACCAGGAAGTCAATCTCGCTGTTTTCAGGCAGCAGGGTCGGGCTCTGGCTCATCGGCAGTGATGTATCCCTGAGATCTAGATCCTGAAAATTAGGAGCAGGCGGAATGTTGAGTTTCGGAATGTAGTCCGCAGACTTTTCAGGGGCTGGAAGTCGGGGACGAGTACGTGAAAGTTCGTTACCACGCGCGAGCTTATATCTTGCTCCGAGTGCCTGAATTCGATCTGTCTTGATTCTCTGATTGGTTTCCAGGAGCTTCGATGGAGAATCGCGGAGTCGGCCAAAGGGGGTGACAGGAACATCCGAACGTTTCCTCAGCGGCGTTCTCATATAGCTGAAATCAGCCAGCTGAAAAAAATTTCGACGAGCTAATGGTGAGTGGTTCGACCGGAAAGAAGTCTGCGCTTCGACAAATTCGTCCTCGTTGTCGTCGGCGTAGTTGTCGAGGTCGAGCGGCTTTGATCTGGACTTGTGTATCCACAATTCAAAAATCGCCATCATTTTCCTGCGCTCCCACTTTTCCAAAAAGAACTGGCTCATTTCAAGGTTCCTTTTAACCAATTTGATGTACTTGAGGTTCCATACACGAAGCTTCTCCACCATCTTGCTCACATCGTAGCGGTTTTGAAGCTCATCACCGAGTTCACCAAGATAAGTTACTTTGCCGTTGAATTTCTCATACCAGGCTAGTAGCACCTTTTTTTGAAGTTCCTCGACATGGAAGTCATCTCCCCGTTGCCGGAGATACTGCTGTTCATATAGGCGGTTTGCCCAGCGTTTAAAGTACACACGAGTAAACTCAGGATTTCTTCTGAATTGGCTAAGTCGCTGCTGGAGTTGATGTATATGACCCGCTCGCTTTGACCAATGTTTGAATGCAACTTTAAGTTGTCTCGGGCTCTGGAAGTTCAGGTGAAAGTCAGCTATCTTGGCCGCGGAAGTGCCTTCGAATTTCAAAAGGTACTGATATTTCCAGCGACGAATTACACTTCCCATTAAGATCCGGGGTTCGAAAGCAATCTGTGAATTCAGAGAGCGCAACATTCCAATGCCAGGAATGGAGGAATATCGTTTGCACATCTTCATCAAGAATTTTCGCTGTGTCCACATGTCAGCAGCGGAGGTTCGCTCTTTGTTGAACAAGTCTATATCTCGCATGGATTTGAGTCCTTTTCTTTTCAATTCCACTTCATGATGATGCACAGCTAATTGCAATCGCGAGTTGGAGATCTCCAAACTTTCACGCCAAACCAAAAGAATTTTCATTCCAAGTTTTGAGTCCAGAATTAAACGCAAATCGTTACCGGCCTTCTTTAAAAGCCATATTTGAAACATCTTCTGAATGAGGCGATCATCATTTGCATGCTGCTGACCTTCCAGGCGTAAGCGAAGCCTGAATGTCCTCAAAACCTTGCGCTTGAGGTTGGAGTGGTTAAATCCTCGACTGCTCTCCTGGAGAAATCGCTTTGCTTTCCAATGGCGTACGTATGAATGCAAAGTGACTTTCAATCTCTCATCCATATGAGTCGAAAGCATGCGTTGCATACGAAATTGCGAGAGCCATTTTTGAAAGAAGAATTGCTTCCTCCCAGCAGACTGATCGTGCTGCAATCGAACAGCTAGTGTGCCGAGCGCCGCTTTACGAGCCCAAACTTTGAAACACCTATTTTCAACGAATTTGACTTCTTTCAAGCTCAACCTCGCGAATCTATCGGAGAGATGAATACGGGAATCCGCTTGTTGAAGGCTTTCGAAAACATTCACCCAATGTCTCCACGCCTTGAAAAGGAGAACTGCGTTATTTCGAACGCCAAGCTTATCTCTGAATTCACACTCGGATTCATCCATTTGGGTAAGTTTGGAGTGACGATTCCTCCAAGAGGCGAACGCTATTGATATACAGCCAGAATTGTGATGCTGAACGGCGATATGATCTTGATGCTTGCGCTTCTCAAACTTAGCAATCCATGCCTTAAGGAACAGAGCAGATGAAAGTGCGCTCATGGCATGCTCTGCACGCGCTAAGTTAAGTAGTTTGTTCACCCAGAAGCGATTGAAAACACGGGCTTGAAGTTGTTTCCGGTTGTACTCAGCTGCCAGCAGCTCAAGGTCCTTCAGTCTCATGTAGCGATCAAACCAAATTCTTAAATAGGTATCCAGTAGCTGCTTGTCATGCTTAGCATGAATGATCTCAACTTGTGATTCGTCTTGAGAAATCTTGAGAACTTTTCTGTTCCATTTGAAGGTCAAGTTGCGCAACATCAGCATATCGCTAGAGTGAACAAGACCGGAGAGTCGCATTATGAGAGTTGTGTCGACAGAATAGGAAGTGAGCTGATGCTCATGATATCGTAGAGCCCGAATTATGCTGCTCATGATGGAGTCTGAGTTTGTGGATGTGCTCTTGTAAGCCACAATATCCCGTATAGCACAGTAGAGACCGTAAATGTATCGGAAGTCAAGGTCGCTGGCTTCGTCAGACATATCATCGTAGACAAAATATGTGTAAAGACGGGCCCTTGTGGGAAAACTCGGATCTAGATTGAGCCCATACTCATTTAGAACAGAGACAACAGATTCCAAATTCGCAAGCATCTCCACAATTTGCAGATGAGTGAAATTTCTTGCGGATGGATTGTGATCGAAAACCTCAGGTAACTGTTTTGTGGGTAGTTTGATGAGCTCATCCAAAGCCTCACTAGCTTCGGAATAGCATGATAGAGGCAACAACCCTGGTGTCTCAGCCAGACCAATAAAAAAGTCGTAGATTTTGTGCACCTTCAATTCTTGCGCCTCAAACGTATCCTTCTCGAAATAGGTTATTCCGCGGCTATGCTTGTAATATTTGATAAGCACATCAACAAGGACCTGTCGCCGTGGATAGTTTTCAGCATCTAAAAGCCATAGCTGGAGCAACATGTGACACAATTTAATGAAATTGGGATCTGAGCTTCCAATCGGTAGAGGCATGAGGGTGCGCTTGGCACTTTCCACTTTGCTATTCCCATTCACAGGCCGAGGAAATTCTGGAAGGCCGTTCAAAAGAGCCTCGGTATCGTAATTCATTGCATTTTCTGTCGTAGCCCTGCCTTCTCGTACGAAATACTGCTCTTCACACTCAAAAGCGGAAAAAATGAAATGTTTAAAGTCATTCTCTGCTTTCGCCGTGAAAGTAACCAAGAATTCGACAAAGCTTGAGAAGTTTTTAATCACTTCTGAGAGTAGTTTTGAGTCACGGTCCACGGTTCCGGACGCGTTTTCCAATTGAACCAAAAGTTCAGAAAGCGGGGGACATTGAGCATATGACGCATTATTCTTCAAATAGTCAAAAACTTTGGAGTACGCGAAGTCCGCATCATTTGGAGAGACCAGCGCGCCATGATAGCAGAGGTAGGCACTCTCTCCAAGAGTTTCGACGGAGACTGTCAAGGTGGTGTAGGAACTTTTGAGTGACAAAATATCGAGAACATCATCTATAATTTCTCTAATTCGACTTTTATCAGTATTAGTGGAGGAATGCGCAGACTGATGTAGATCGCAGATGCTCTCAAGCGTTTGGTTTAGTAGCAGCATGGCCAGAATTTCATGATACGTTCAACTTAGAACATTAGGAAGTTAAAACAGTAAGAAATATAAATAACAATAATAATCAAAGATGAGAAGACTGGAACTCTCGTGATCTAGATGGGGTGTTTATGTCAGGACGTCAAGAGTAGCTTCGCAGCATTATGCACTACCACCATCTAAGTATACCCCTTCTACGTAACTGCTGACCTTGTCACCAGTATGTCGAGGCTTATAGACCGGCGATCTGTGAGCTACGATCCTCAGCGACTAAAGATTCACACTGAACGTCTTTCTAAGGACCAGAATCTAAGAGTGGTTTCTGACGACGCCTTCACCCGCCACCATTTGCTGCCATTACTATCGGATCAGCTGTCGCCTGGCGATTTCGACTTTTTCCCTGTGGATCCCAATGAAAAGGAAGATGAGAAAACAGAGCCTTTGCTGCGGCCTCCACACGTGAACAACCCCACTTCCTCGGTTGCTGAAATCTCCCTGAATGTTGAGATGGCGCCTCCCAGACCTCTCAGAAACGACCACAAACGGAGTGCAAGTGGCCAAAATTTGTCTTCATTTTCCTTCTCAGAAGCAGATGACTCAGTGATTGAGGTCTCCCCTGTCAAATCCACCAATGATGACTTCGACTGCAATAGTGAGTTCGTCAATCCTCAGCCACACCTGCTGGCTCTGCTGGTGGGCACAAGCACTGTGTATCTGCGACTGCCTGGTAAGCTGCTGGTAGCATCACTTAACTCCAATGCAATTCGACTGATTATCGGAAATTACGAGCACAACGGCAGCAGCCTGCTGGGACTTGGCGTGGTGAACTTGCTGAGCGGCACTCACCAAGCTAACACAGTACAGAAATCTGCATCAAGATCTGAAGACCTGATGGGCAACTTGATTCGTCCACACTCTCTGGGCCACTACCGCAACAACAGTGAATCGTCCACGATTTCCATGGCATCGAACCTGTCAGTGACAACCAATTCCAAGCAAAATAACGAAGAAAGGTTTGTACGATATGCAATGAGCACGCAACAGTCGCCAGCCCTCAGCTCGCTGAATTTGTGGCTGATGAACAATGTGCTATTGTGGCTCGAATACCATGACTTTGGCGACTCGTGGAAGGAGACTTTTCGTCGCAATGAAATCTCTGGTAATAGATTCTTAGAATTGGCCAACTATGACTCGACTTCACCGGTGTGGAAGCAATTTAGCAAGCGTTTGGGCGATGAGGGTCACAGCTCTAACGTTGATAGATTTATTGACGAACTTCGACAGGAACAGGAGGCAAACAGGCTTCGGCACATTTCATTGAATTCTACGGATACAGAGACTTTCAAGGCTGAAAATCGCAAGTCTTCTTCGACTATGTGGGCCCCGTCTGGACCAGTGACAAAAGTGAAATCCCGGCCATTCTCTTATATGGAGCTCCTGTCGAAGTCATCCCCGAAAGACTCCTCTCATTCGCATAAGTTTTTCCGCAAGCATAATCGGGCGTCATCATCTGAGCTGTACAAAGAACAAGGTGCTCTGTCCATGCCCAAGAATTCCGTCGAGACAAAAGAAAGCCCTGTACCCGGTACAGGAGTACGAAAATCGGGTATTTTTAGCACTTTCCGAAAATACGGTGGAGATAAAGCCGCCGGGATTGTCAAGCAAGTTCTGTCGAGCCAGAATGTTTCTCGAAGTCGTTTCAGTGGTACTCTGCAGACTTTTGAGCCAAAGCTGGGGTCAAGAGAAAATCTGCTTGACATAAGGCAGGAGGAACGGAAGGAGCGTGTGTCATGGATAGAAGACTTGGACAAGCATTTTGATGAAACGGCTCCGCCCTCCACACCGGCACGATCAAGTCCTCAAAGAGAGCTCATGGATCCTAAATATTTACCGAGCTCTTCTAACTCGCTGCTTGAGCAGAAAACTGTGATGCTCACAAAGGACAATCATACTTTCGTCACGGCGCAGGTGGTACCGGAAGATTTGGATGATATCGACAAGTTAAAGAAAAATCTCTTGAACTCCCTTGATGTCATCAAAGTCGGGACGATCACATTTCATTTAACTGACTTTAATGCCGAACCTGGCGAGGAACTACCGGACGAGATGTTGATTCAAGTTATTCGTCAAAGCCCGTTAGTCAAGTTGAGAGTGTTTCAATCTTTGAGCTCGCCACAGATTACCGGCACTTTTTCGAGCACGTCGTCGGACTCGAAGTCTTTCGAAATGGCAAGTGACAACACTGGTGCCATGTACCCTGCCACGCCCCAGTATCTTCTCCAAGATCCCAGAGATGCGAATGTCGACTATTTAACCTTCAAGGAGCGTTCTGAAATGGGCAACAACGTTGATCAAAAGAAATTCACTGGAAAGGTAAAGGGCCACCATGCCGCCTTCAAATTTGACATGACTCCGATGGCTCTCTCAATGCCTGCTCAGGGAAAAACGCCAATTCAGAAGCCTGTTAAGCAAAAGCTTCCCATGATTGATACTAGAACCAACTCTTCGGAGCATGAGGTCCCCTCAAGTGGAAAGAATTCAGAAAATGGTGTTTCATTTTCTGTAGTTCGCAGAGGTGGTAATGAAATCGATTTTGATAAAAGGAAATCGGGAACAAAAGCTCCTCGGTTGATACCCAATATTTATTCATCTTCGGTCACAGACTCTGCGGTCTCCCCGATATCAGCTTCAACCATTCACGCTCTCAAGGACGAGGAAAATGTGTCCTCAGCTCTCTCGAGTCAGGGAAGTCAAAGATCACGCGTCCCATCAACAAGCTTGGAATCTGAAAGAAGTGCTAGCTTCGTTGCAAAAAGGAAAGCGCCACCTCCACCTTCTCGGGCTGCTTCTTCTAACGCTTATCCCAAGGTAAACAATTTAAACTTGTTCGGAAATGTGGAGGATTTCACCCCCTCTTTAGAGACCCCGAGACCATGGATATTGCTGCAGAAAGATCTGTTTCGAGGTCCTTCGAAGCAGCCCGCGTTCATGGAGACGTCTCCTGGGAAGAGGAATATATCGCTGCATTCAAACGATAGTGACGGTAGGGATGATGGATTTTTTGTCAAACCCATTCGCCCCTCTGGAGGCAAACCTAAGAATTATTCGAATAATTCAGATTCTGACGATGACTTCTTCATGAAAGCCTCTCCGACACCAAAAGCACCCCTCAGTGCTAAGATGCCAGAAAAAGCTACCACAGGAGCAGTCAAGAGTATGAGTGTGAGACCCACTGTGGAGGAAGTGTACAATAATCTCGAGAAGTACTTTCCCAACACGAATTTGGACAAACCTATCATTGACTCCTCTCCAGATTCGCCAAGTGGGCTTGATGTCAACGCCACGCTTTCGTCGACTGGTTCTTCGAATGCCTCCCGAAAAACATCAATTTCCAGGACTTTCTCAAACGCCAATCTCTCTCCAGTTTGCCCGCCTGATGATGAAGACCAAATTTTTCAGGGAGATGGTGGGCCAAAGCTCCGTCGGCGGATGAAAACGATCAGGATAGTCGCGAATGAAGCTAGAATTAAGAGGCTCGCGAGCCAAAAGGCTGCTGCTGATGTGCAGCTCGACCGGAAGTTCAATTCTCCGAAGCTGACTTTAGTTCGCACTAATACAAAGCTTTGGGGTCAAAAGGTGGTTGAAGTGACATCGGCGGAAATTGAGAAGGGTTTTGTTGGTAGAATCCGGAACAATCATAAGGGTGAGTTTGAGGAGTTCGCCTGGATAAAAGGTGAGCTCATTGGGAGAGGTTCCTTTGGCTCGGTTCATCTCGCCCTCAATGTAACTACTGGCGAAATGTTGGCAGTGAAGCAGGTCGTGGTTCAGGGAGATGCAGCTCACAGTTCCGAAGGATTAGATGCACTTCATAAGGAGGTTGAAACGATGAAAGATTTGGACCATTTGAATATTGTTCAATACTTGGGTTTCGAGCAAAAGGGCAACACATACAGTCTTTTCTTGGAGTACGTCGCCGGAGGCTCTATTTCTTCTTGCCTCAAGTCGTATGGCAGGTTTACTGAGCCATTAGTCAAATTCATTACCAGACAAGTCCTAGAAGGCTTGAAGTATCTTCACTCGAACGGCATTCTTCACAGAGACTTGAAGGCAGATAATCTTCTTCTTGAAGTTGACGGAACTTGCAAAATCTCAGACTTCGGTATTTCGAAGAAATCGCAGGATATTTACTCCAACAATGCGGAGATGTCTATGCAAGGCACAGTGTTCTGGATGGCCCCCGAAGTGATCCACAGTATGGTGGAAAATAAAAAGCAGGGATATAGTGCCAAGGTCGATATCTGGTCACTTGGGTGCGTTGTGCTCGAAATGTTTGCTGGCAAACGTCCATGGTCCAATGAAGCTGTGATCAGCGCAATTTACAAAATCGGGAAAACAAAATTGGCTCCTCCTATCCCGGAAGACGCCAGCGCGGAGGCTAAAGACTTTCTACACAAGTGTTTCACCATTGATTCATCACTAAGGCCAACTGCTGCAGAGTTGTTGGACCATCCTTTCATTCAGGTGCAAGAAGACTTCCTGTTTGCGAAAACCAAACTTGGCTCGATGATCAAGTTTAACCTACGGAGGAGTATGCTCCCGTTGCGTTGAGCTTGCGGGAAAAATGATATGGTTTCTTATATAAATTTTGTGAGGTATGTACAATGTGTAGATCAGATCAACTTCAACTCATTGATCACGAGGTGGGACTGGTAGGGCTCCACGTCGACCGTTTTGAGACGTCTGCATCGCTGTTTCTTTTTAAAGACCTGATATTTAGGCTCTCTGGTGATCTCTGCTAACGTTGCAGTTAATTCGAACTTGGTGAGCGGGATGCCTGCGTTAGCATTGTATGTGAAGTTTCGAGAGCCGATGGTCACCACATTGTCTAGTTTCAAGACGTCTCCAACCTTGAGGTTCTTCATCTTGTATGGAAGTACTATACGGTCTCCTTTAGCGACCAAGTATGGCAAGTTGTGGATTTTGCAGATTGCGTATAAGTCTGAAGATCCGTTGGAGTCGAGTTTCAACGGAGCCAAATCTGGAACTGTTTTGGCGACTGTCTGCCGGAGTTGCGCAGAAGTGGAGAGTAGCCTCGTGGAGGCCAGTCGGAGAGTATTGAACATGAGACCGTATGAGTGAGAAATTCTTCTCGTTACTGAAAAAGTAGGAGGAGCAGAAACCCGTACACCGGCGTTGGCTGCACCTCTCTAGGGGAGCACTTGGACGAGCTCAGCACAGTTTGTAAACCGAACTACGAAATCCGGGTTGGCCAATAAAATTGTACTCGACTAAAAAGAAAAGGTGTGGTGCCACGTCCGGGGGAGCAGGTGGGGATTCTGGTGTACGGGTGCAAATGCTACGCTGACCCGTTTCCCATTTGCTAGGTTGGTTTGGAAGTTCGCCAGCAAAAAAATAAGTTAATTATCTTTCTCCACCGAAATCCATTTTGAGCTCGCAGATCTACCCGCAACGTATCTCTGGAATCCCGGCGGTCTCTATATACCCGAATGGTAGAAGCACTGGCCTTCCCAACTGGTGCGAAACAAAAAAAATCCTCCACGCGGGTCCTCCGATCAGTACCTGAAAACAGTTCACCTACATCTTCCCCCCAAAGATAGATCCCTGGTATCTCTCATATATTGGCTGTGGGTGACTGAAAACAACTGAACAAATTTCCAGGGCACCGAGAGTCCAATCCCATATATTCCATTCGTCATCTCCCCCATAACACCGGTTCGGGGCACCCCGCCATCCACTAGTGCACAAGTCCATCATTAACTGCTCCCTCCTTCAAATAAAAACACACTCACTTAAAACTAATCCTTTATAGCCGATAGCATGTCGGGATCTTTTTGGAAATTGAGCAATGGGTTCACGTCGTTGTCGAATGTGCTGACAATCCTTGAGGATTTCAACATGAACGGCGACGATTCGGACGATAACAAGGTGGCTGAAACGCTCGTGAAGCTTTTGGATGAAAGCGATCTTCTCCAAGAATTGATGTCCAATAATGCGCTTTTGTTGGAGTTCTTACGGAAGGACAAAGCCATCAACATCTTGATAGACTTAATGAGGCTGGAAAGCTTGGGCGCCGACGAAATCAACGAATCTTTGAGATCCTTGTCTTTGCTAGGCACCGAGGAAATTAAAAGTGCCGTCGAAGGAAAAGACGCGGTCGATACTGTGGTTGACGCCAAGAGAAGTGCCAGTGGCAATGAAGCTGATGAGGCAGCGACAGATGACGGAGATCAAGAGGCCGAAAAGAGAGAGGATGACACCTTTGACAGCGACAGCGATACGTCCCGAGATGATTTCAAAGATGCTTCCGACTCAGTCGATGAACAGGACGATGAAACACCCGAAGAGCGCAGAAATAGGTATGCCACTCTTGCTGCCGAGATCTTGAGTGCGGATGTGTGGTCGTTGACCGATACGGTGATGGAGCTGACAAAAAACCTCAATCGATTGTGGCTGATTTTGGACCTCGAACCACCATTACTGATCAACTTGGCCACCTACTTCATGAAAATCATGGAGCACTTGTTGGACATGAAGTGCGAGGAAATGGTGACCTACTTGATCGACAACCAACCCAATCTCGTAAAGAATTTCATGAAGCACTTGGCCAATCCTCCGTTGATGGACTTTTTGTTGAAGCTAATATCAACAGACAAGCTCGATAACTCAACCGGAATCATTGACTTTCTTCAAGAGCAGCGCTTGATCCCATGTCTTCTTGATTCTCTCGATTCGGATGAATCTGATGATCCCGAGGTCTCTCTCGTGAGACAGTCATCGGCGGCGGATTTTTTGAAAGCCTTGATCACTATTTCGGCAAATTCTACCACCGACAACTCTACAATTGGACCCAACGAATTGACCCGCGAATTGGTGTCTGAGGAGCTGATGACCAGGTTGTGCGACATCATGCTCAAGGGCGGTTACGCCTTGGGAAATGGGGTGGGAATAATTATCGAGATCATTCGGAAGAATAATTCCGACTACGACATCTTGCCAGTCCTTTACATCACCATCGAGAGCCACCCACCAACTGGTCGTGATCCTATCTATCTCGGCCACCTTCTTCGAGTGTTTGGAGGGAATATCCACAGGTTTAATGAGTTGCTTTTGAACTCTAACACAGGCTCGAAGTTGAAAACAACATTCGGAGAGATCGAGCCCTTGGGATTTGAGCGCTTCAAGATATGTGAACTTATTGCCGAACTCCTCCACTGTTCTAATATGGCCCTTCTTAATGATAACAAGGGGTTTGCCGTTGTCCGCGTTCGTGATGAGCTACGCCAAAAACTCAAGGAAATCGACCCTGTTGGTTTCAAATATAATGAGGTCATTGAAATCACTCAAAGCGCTTTGGAGACCTATCTCGAAGCAGAGAATGAGTTAACAATAAAGTTCGAATCGAAACGGAACAACCATGACAAGGACTTCAACGACACCATTGACTCATTCAATTCGAGCGTGCATGATGTAAATGATGGTGACGACGATGAGCCTCACGCAAATACCAACTTGAGCGAAGAAGAAATCCGGCTGAACCCTGTGGTGGGAGATTTCCTCAAGATTGCGATGTACGACACTCAGATCGTGCTGAATATCCTTGCGATGTTCTTCAAATTTTCATGGAACAATTTTTTGCACAACGTCGTATTTGACATTGTACAGCAGATTCTCAACGGTCTGATGGACATCGGCTTTAACAAATACTTGGCAATCGATATCTTCCACCTGGGAGACATCACCCACAAGATTACCGAGGGCCAGCAATTGTGCAATGAGTTCGAGGCTGAACACTCGGGCTTGCGCTTAGGATACATGGGTCACTTGACATTGATAGCTGAGGAAGTTGTGAAGTTCATTCAGTTGTATCCCGTTAGTACAGTGAGCCATCTCGTTGACGAGAGAATCGAAGATAGCTCATGGGAGTCATACGTGAGCGATGTGCTTTTTGATACACGTAAAAAGTACAATGCGATCCTTGGTGGCTCGGATGTCGAAGACGATGAAGGCTCCAACACGTTTGACGAAAGCCAAGGAGAGGTTATCGAAGATGCTGATTTTGATCTGGGTATTGGACTCGACCCTACAGTCGACCACGACTTGATTGGATCAGACTACGACGACAATAAAGCCGAGGAGTTTCACGAAGATGTGGATGCATTCTCAAACGAGCATGATGCTGACTCCGAGAAAAAAAACAGCAGCCGTTCAAGTCTGAGTGATGACTCCGAATCTGATGAGGAAAGCGATAAGATTGATGATTACATTTCCAATGTTCTCAAAAAGTCGGGCGCAAACATGCCGTTCCCTATGGTCGCCAAAGTGAATGAGGGTTCAAACACTCACAACTACTTAGCCCTAGCAAGCGGCGATGAAGGGGATGATGACTACATCGACCCGAACGACGACGGGCTTTCATACAAAAAGTCTAACTCTTTATATGACGCCCACGGCCTATTAGTCAAAGATCATCTTCTGCACTTTGCAGATGACGACAAATTGGCCAACGAGACTTCGTCTTCCAGCAGCTCCAGCGACGATGACGAAGACACACACATGCCTGAGACGAGCAAGGAGAGATCTAAGAATAAGCTCACCCGGTCTGCCAGCAAAGGCTGAAGCAAACGGCTGGGCAATGCTGCCTTGAGGCACTTTTAACGAACGACATCACGCTAATGACTACTTCATGCATTAATCTATAAACGCATTTCGTGGAGATTGAATTCCTTTTGTAACATGATGTAAAGTTTCTATGCAGCTACGCCACTGGCTCGGCGGCCCTCCCGATCTAGAGGAGGAAGATGGGCGACTGTGCTGTCCAACTCGCTTTCTGCGGCCATTGTATTGTTCTTGGTGGGCACGCCGCCCATGAGCCCTTTGCTCATGGCAAATCCCAGCAGTCTTTCCGTCGAGCCTTCAACATAGAACTCGTCCTGAATTGGGTGCATGAGAACTGTGCTTTTCTTCGTTATGGAGATGACAGTATTTGTAGGCACGCAAGTCCAGTCGCCGCGCTCAAAGGTGAGAGGCTCACTGGCGACGAAGATGACGTCCTGAGATCTATTGAGTCTTTCCATCTTGAAGAGACCAGGTTCATACTCGAAGAACCGGGAGCCCGTGCTGAAATGCAAGGATGCTGCCTCGTCTGTTCTTGAAGTGATGTATCTGCTTACAATTACTGACTCGCCATCGGTGACTGCAAAATTAAGAAGTGAGGGTTCCAGTGTCACCGCCGTTTGCCACTCTCGGAGCAAACTAATAGTTGTGAGCAAAGCTTCCCTTAGTACTTTCTCTCCAAATACCAAATTCTGGTCGTCGGCATCATAACCCATCTTGTAAAGCGTATCGAGGAATAGAGCACAGCAGCACTCGCTGTCAGTTGAACCTTGAATAAATAAAAAGAACTTGTCTTCAATGTGATTCACCAACTTTTTTTTGATTTTCCCAAACGCAGAGACACCACCGTTATGCATAAATAAGATTCGTCCATACAGAAAAGGATGGCAGTTTGTCTCTGCCAACACTCCCTGGGTGGAAGCTCTAACATGACCGAAAACGAGCTCTGACTCCGTGCAATTTGATAAAGAATTCAAGTTCACATTGTTCCAAGCTGGAGTGATGGCTTTGAAGACACAAGGCTTGTGACTTTCGGGATAGTACCCGACGCCAAAGCCATCACCGTTTATGGGATTTCGCATATCCAAGCGAAGTCGTGAATCAAATGACTGGTTGATGATGCTATGCGCCGGCCTTGTGAGTAGATCGGAAAGCGTCATGGGTTGCTTGCCTTTATATATCATAAATCTGCACATCTTTGAAGTTGGAGAATGGAGTTACTGTGGATGCGCACATCACGCGCACATTAACCACCTGTATGCAGGATGATAGATAGGCAAAGCATATCCACTGTTCCAAGCGGTTGAGCGTGGCGTAAATTACTTCCCAAATATACGATTCACTTGAGTAAGTATACGACCGGCAGCAAACCATATGGTGAACAATGGAAGAATCAAGTTGTACACTATGAGCAACAATGCTGAGACCATGAATCTGGGTGCGAAAATCTTCCACACCATCAAGTGTCTGCGGAAATGAGCCGCAAATACGAAACTAACGACACTGATAATCGTGTGATATGTCAAGAGCGTAGTCACATTGGTGACTACCTGCGAAAGCACGGTTATGGGTTTTGCGCTGGGGGGAAGCCTCCAAAAAGTGATTAGAGGAACCGATAAGCCGGCTATTATGAATGAACCAAATGTGTTGAGTGCAATGTTCAAATGCGTGAACGGGAAAACAATACTCTGGGTTGTCATGAAGCCAATTTCCCACTGAATTGAAGGGATTGTAGCTTGGTGGCCCGTGCTGAAAAAGTGCTGGTAGCCAAGTAATCCAAACATGATTGGGGCCACCAAGTTCTTTCGCATATCCAAAATTGTATATAACTCCAAAAGCGACAAAATTTGGACGAGCATCATACTTATGGAGAGAGCCCCTAATGGTTTCGACACTAAAAGCACCGCCACAGCGATATTGATGACAAGGAGAAAGTAGGAGGAACCATAAACGTTACCATGGCCCAATATAGTGGCGGTAGGTTGTGCTGGTACAGCCTCTGCCCCGTCAATGCCTTCAGTTCCTTCGGCGGGCAGCAGTTCAGGAGCCGAAAGTTCAATTCTGACGCACAACGGCCCGCGAGACCAGCTGAAGTTCGCAAGCACGAGTGCGACGAAAAGCACAATTCTGGCAATACCTAGCTTGAAAGACTTGAGAAGATGAGTTCCTAGCCACAATTTCGAATAGGTCAGGAAGTAGTCATCGTTTTCAACGAACTCAAGAGTCCAATAGACTGCGTTGGCAATCATGAGGACCGTCATACCGGACTCTATCCAAAGTGGTGCAGCGGAATGGTATGTGTCCGTAAGCATGTAGAAGGCTTTGATGATTCTTGGTACAATAAAAGCGGCGAGGTAAAGAAGGAGAATGCTCCACCACGACGTTTTGAATGTCGGTACACAAATAGGTCTCTGTTCTTCACGGCACAAATTAATCATTTGGATCAACCGGGAAAGAATAATGAAAGTAACCGCATGAGTGGCACCAAGTAGCCTCTGTGGAATACTTTTTTGTGACACCGCACATCCATACAAGCAAGCAAACCCAAAAGTGGACACGAAAAGGTGAATAACTTTGTCTTCCCAAACAACATAGGAATTAGAAGCAAATATGACGCTGTGAAATAACACAAAGCAAAGACCCAAGAATGACCACGTATTAAGATTGAATGTAAAGAAGTCCACAACCTGGTGCCCGAGCCATGCAACACTGAATCTGTCCATGACAGGTGCCCAAAGTCCAATCGAAATTCCAACTGCGGCTCCACACAAGGTAATATTTTTGAAACTCATTCCAGTGGGGCGAAGTACCACGTATATAGACACACTGGACACAACCCCCAAGAGTGTCATGGCCACCACTGATCCAATAAATTCAAAAGACATGGTCGAAACGCGAACAGAAGGTATAGATCTTGAGTAGGTTATCAAGAACGAAAGCGAGAGAAGCAAGATTCCGATTCCTAGCGATATTTTGACAAGGTCAAAGCGAGCCCAGAGACTCTTGCAGAGCTCGAGAAACTCAGATTGCACCACTTTAGATATCTCAATAAACTCAAGTGATGCGATGGTTCCGTTATTGTAGCCCTCAAATAAAGAGCTAAGCGATTCAGAAAACTGAGGATCATCGTCGATGTCGGACGACAAGTCCCTAAAACGCTGAATCTGTTCTATAGTAAGGTGGCTAGCACGAGCAAGTTCATTTTTCCCGAAGATTTCGTCGATAGGAAATCCAAGATTGTTGAATGGAATGGGCAAACCAAGAAGCAAGGACATCGTTGGCACAAGGTCGATCTGATTGACAGAACGGTACTTAGACCCAAGTGCGGAAGTGTCATATGCTGCCAGAGCATGGCGATTGGCACCAAATTTTGCTTTCTTCAGGTAAAAGAAGATCGTGCTTTCAAGCTCGTCTGTACTATCTCCACCGTGGTTACCAGTGGGATCCATGCCATGATCGCCCATAATCACCAAGAGAGTCTTGTCATCCACTTTTTCAATGATTTGCCTCACTACCTCGTTCATCTCCTGAAGTTTGTCTTTCATTGCATGGTGACTAGGCCCATATCGATGGCCTGCGTGATCCACACCGAGGCAGTGGCCAATCAAGACGTCCCATTCTCTCTGCCGGGACTTTTCAAGGAGTGGCATCATATTTTTGATCACTCCATTGTCTACCGTGTGAAGGTCCCACACATTCAACGATTCGTAGGGGAAGTTGAGATCCGGGTTGAGGTAATCGTCAAAAAGCGCGCTCCAAGTGTCGTCACCCATAAAAGCAACTGACTTATTAGCTTTATGGAGCTGTAAAAGCCAGTTGTCTTCCGTGATTGCATCACCATTGAAATTGGAACCCGCATCAATGAAGGTCGGTAGAGAACCGGTCGTAAGGCCCTTGAGGCGCTGCAAAGTGGTTGTGGGCGGGTCTGCCATAAACTTTAAAAGCACAGCATTATTTGGTTGAGACTGCGCTAACTCATGCAAAATGGGGAAGTGGTTGTGGTAATACGGACTGGGATTTTCGTCCACCGGGATAGCAAAGTCAAAGCGCAACGCGTCGATAATAAAAACAACAGCTTTATCGAACTTTGCTGGCATGCAGTTCTCAGTCCCGTTGCAATGGGCTATTTCGGGTAGAACTTGCCGCAGGAGAAGGAATCCCTGGCTGAAGAAGTACACGCCAATGAACTGGAGAACCACGAAGAAAACAAGCACAACGACATAGCCGAGTAGGCTAACCCGAAGTTTCTGGTGCCGGAGCCGCAGTCTCATCTGCTGCTGCTGCTGTAGTATCGACGCTTTGCGAGTAAGGTTCTGCCCGAAATCTACAGCAGAAGCGTCCGTCATGGGGTGCTCAAAATTGCGGCTTTTCAACACTTAGAATCCGTCTGTTTCAACGAGGCAGCTTCTTAAGGTTAATTTGGAGGGCCGTCACACCTTTTTGGTGGGAGTTAGCTGTCTTTCTAGCCTTGTATTTGCAGGCTCAATTTGACATGGAATGGCGCATGTATGCGCGCCTCGCTGTCACGTGCTGTCTAGAAGATAAGATACATAATTACGAATGCCGTAGAGGAGCTGAAATTCTGTGCGGCACATAATTGCTGTATTTGTTTTCACATTCAGAGTCGCACGCTGAGTCTCTTCGTTTCGAGAGTATTCTCTTCTCGAGCTCGACAAACAAACAAGAGGAGGTAGTCAAATCGCTGTCGATAACCTCGTATTCTGGCAGATCATGAGCACTGCGCCCTATAATTTATTTCATTCATTATATGTAAGTACACCTGGCCGCCTCCATCATCTAATCCATCGCTTTCATCTGCAGTAGAAAGTCGTCGTCAAAATTGTCGTTGTCCATGAGCTGACTTCCCTCCTTGTCATTATGCAGATCGAAGTTCATCAAGGCATCCATATCGTCGAGGCCCTCGTCGTTGCCGTTCAGGCTGAGGAACTGATTGAGGTCGTCCATGTTGACGTCGGCGTCATTGCTCCCAAGCCTGCCGTTATCGTTTGCGTTTACACTTGAGCCACCTGTGGCTGGGATATCGAGCGCCGGGAGCTTTTCGCCTTCAAGCTGGAAGTTGTTGTCGTTCGGAGCTCGGGTGTTGTTCCCGAAAGTGTCCGTGTAGGTGGAGCTGTGATAATTGGTGTTTTGGCGCTGTAATTCGGAGCTGTTGGTGGAGTGCATGAACTCCGACAGTAGCATGTCGTGGCCGTAGTCGTCACCGTTGAAATTGTGTGAGTCGTCATTGTCGTTCCCTCCATTATTGTCCATGTCGATAAACGACATAATCAGTCGAGGGTTGTAATTCTCAGGGGCAGCTGTGACTTTTAATTCTGGCGCCAACTTCTCCACCGGAATCGAGTACTGCTTGTGTGGTTGTGCCACACATGTGTACTCCAAGTTGTACTTGTCGTTGAGCTCCGCCTCCACAGCCTTCAACTCCTCCTCAAGCTTTTCAAGATCTTCTTTGCTCTCGCATTCTGCGAGAAGTTGAGTAAGTTTGGCCACGGCCTGCTTCTGAAAACGCGGCAATTCGGCAAACACAGTCTCTGGAGTCTGCGTTCGCAGCTCGTCTTGCAATTTCTCCAACTCTGGCCCCAGTGCTCTCTCCTTGGCTTGCATAAGTCTAAGATCTCCAAAGTAGATTTCCGTAGGGTTGAGCTCGGATAATGCCTTCGACACCTCGTCATCCGAGGCAGAGGTCGAATACCTGGTTTTGGAGTGCACCGGAAAAGAAGGAGGAGGCGCTATTTGCAGCACGTGGATAGGCTTGGAGGTTACATTTTCCAAATAGTCCTGGTTGCTCACGAAACGCGCAAACGCATCGGCTCTGTAGTTGACAAGGTCTGCTTCGTCATGAAGAGAGGCATGGTCCTTTTTTTTATTGAGTGCGGGCTCCGTCCTCGCATAACCACGAGGCCGTGGTGTACCGGGTTTCATACGAGCTGCAGCGTTCATCTGTGGTTGTTGTGGAGCTCAAAATGTCACTAAGAGGTATTATTGTTAGTAGTTAGCGTCTATGCACACCACAAACCAGGCGGACAAACGACAGTGAGGTAGAGACCAATTTTTACACGCGTGCGCGAGTATGTAAATTATTAATATTTATATGTGAAAATTATGAATGTCTATGGAATGGAAAAAGGCTGGGCGCTAGTTCAGGCGCCGTTCTATGGAGTGGCTGGTTGATTGCACCCGAGCACCGATCTTTTGGGGCTCATTATAAATCAAATCTGCCGTTGACAAACTCTTCACTAGTCAGGCCCTGGTCGTCGACATCCATTTCATCCTCCTCGTCGATCTGGTCCTCGATCACCTCGTCGTCGGGAGGAAGATCGGGGTTGCCCTGAATGAGTGACCCGCTTCTGAAAGCAGGGTACCGATGGGATCTGCTGAACTCATCCATGGCAGAATCGTCCACATATGTGAAACCCTTGAAGTTGGCCTGTATTCCTGGAGAAAGTGGCGTGGAGGCCATTTCCATCTGCTTTCTAAGCACCGAAGTAGACTCGTTGGTGAACTCGGGGTCAAAGTTTGATGTGTCGGTCTCTGACGCCAAATGAGGCTTGAAAGGCGGAGGAATGTGTTTGGCACGCAACAAGTTCCAATCAATGTCCTGAAAGAACAGATGCGCTTTGAGCTCACGAGCATCGTCGGTGGCACCAAGACGATGCTTAGGGTTTCTGTTGAGCAAGCCCTTCACGAAAGACCGACCTTCTGGCGATAACACCTCTTTGGGGAACCTAACCTTGCCGTATGCTATGTTCTTGTACATCTGCTGGGTGTTGTCGGCAAAGAAAGGAGACCAGCCGCAGCACATCTCAAATATCAAGACTCCGAGGGACCAGAAATCCACCATTTTCGTGTAACCCGATTCATCAAGGAGCACTTCCGGTGCCAAGTACTCCGTGGTACCACAGAATGTGTTAGTGGTGCCGTCGTTGTTGAGATTGGCTTTGGACAATCCGAAATCACAGAGTGCAATGTGGCCATTGGCGTCCAAGAGAATATTCTCGGGCTTCAAGTCGCGGTACACGATGTCGTTGTCGTGGAGATGCTCAAGAGCAAGAATGAGCTCGGCAATGTAGAACTTGGCCCTGTCCTCGTTGAAGCGGCCTTCCTTCTGTAGATGCCAAAACAATTCGCCTCCTGACATGTAGTCGGTCACCAAGTACAAATCAATGGGCGTTTGGAACGAGAACTTCAAGCCTACAATGAACGGAGACGCCGCAGCGGACGTTCTCACCAAGATATTTCTCTCGCCGATGGTGTGGGCAATCTCCTTTTTCTTGACAATGAGTTTCTTCGACAAGATCTTCATGGCGTAAATGCGCCCGTTGTCCTTCTTCTTGACCTGGTACACCTGGCCAAACGTGCCCTTTCCAAGCAACCTAAGAACCTCAAAGTCGTCTGGGCCATACAGCTTCTTGTTGTCCAGGGTGGAATATTCCCACGAAACCTGCAACATTCCTGCCACTCTCTCTCCCACCACACGAGCCTGCAACTGCACCCAATGGGGCTCGCTGGGTTTGTTCGCCGTGGAGGCGTCAGTTTTAGGAAAAATGCGAGCCTGGCCGAGGAATGCATCGTCTTTAGCGGCGTCGTAGATTGAAATTTCAAGCTCCGATTTCAGGCCCACCACATCGAACACCGCTTCGTGGTTCCAGGTCGGGTTGGCGTCGTTCTGGGACGCTAACTTGAGCTGCGACGAATGCGTCTGGTAGAGAGCTGGCCGTTTGTCCTTCGGGTACTTCATGGGCATGCCTCCGCCGCCCGACTTGAAGGGAAACAGCGGCGATCTAACAGGGGTGGCGTTGTTGACATACTCCGAGCTCTCGAATGTCGACACCACGTAGGGCTGCGAGAAGTCCGACACGATCAAGCCCTTGGCGGCAATGATCTTCACCTTGAGTTTTCCCTTGGGCTGTGCAGACATGTCACGTGTGCTGTTGCCCTTGTCGTCGATGGTGACGATTACCGGCTGAGTCGAAGAGCCCGAGGAGCGGTTGCTGGTCGAGTGGGGTTCGCGCAGGTGATCGACGTCAAGGTTATCGTCATGGCGAGTCTGTTGTTGTTGCTGTTGCTGTTGTTGTTGTTGGTAGTGGTGCTGCTGGCTGTGCTGATTCAGCTGGTGCTGGTGGTTAACGCCGTATATCGAGGCAGTCGCAGCGGCTGAGGCAGTAGCGCCTGAAACACCCTGCTCCGTAGGTGCTCCCGAGGTGTTGGAGTAGTAAGGATGCAAGTCGTTGAAAAGCGTCGACTGCTGGGACTGGGGACCAGCATTTGCATCCACGGCGGTGGTTGTGGTGCCATAAGCCATGGACTGATGGGACACTGCCGTGGTGGCAGGCGCAGCCAAGAATTTGGGCAAGAATCGCCTTTGTGGATTGTGCTCGTCTTGCAGCGGTGCGGTCAATGTACCCTGGGAAGACTCCATGTCGTTTTCGTCCATGGACGATGGACTGTGTTCTTTTTTCTGGAAGCCACCGAGGCCAAGGATCAGTTTGGCGAAGTCGGTCATGATTATTAAAACAATGTTGTTTCCTCTGTGTTGAGTTTGCTGGGGTTTTATTTATCTTTTACAGCCGACGGGGCTGAAATTGGCAGTTCACGCAAACGGTGTTTATGGAGGAAAGGGGGCGTGGAGCCGATGTTACAGGAGACAGATAGAACTTCTAGGCGCCAGCGCTAGCAGTCAGTCGGACTCAGGTTGCAAAATACCGAGGAGATCCACAGAATCGTGTAGTCAATGGTAGCCGAGGAAGCAAATTCGCCGGTGCTAGCAGGGAGGGCTCGATAAGATAGCAGACGAGTGGCGTAGATCTAAACAAGCAGTGGGGCCCAGCAGGAAGCTCGAAAGTAGGCAATCACAGAACGTCCCAATAATTAAAAATAAATAAAATCAGAAAGCTTCGGATTAGTTGACTCACTGCTGTCCACGAACCACTGCGACAAAGCTAGGGATGGAGTGCTGGGATGAGGAAATGCGAGGGCCAGAAAAAAGAGAGCAGGTACGCTTGGGGCATGCGGAACTCACACAGGACATCGGAAACGAGACCACGGAGAAAATGAGAAGAGGAGGGAGGGGATACAGAAAAAAAAAGGTTGCCGGGCATTGCATGGCGCGCTCCGCCGTAGCCGAAAACGTTGGCCAACTTTAAATTGCAGTGGGGCGTTTTTCAGCTTTGCATTCCCTTTTCAGCCTCGTGGTTCGTATTCTGCACGTTGTCCGGGTGCGCCTATCTACGAGGTGGGGGCACGTTTGGCGATTTAAGAGCGGAATATCGAGAAGCTCACGAGTACTTGATATGTTCAGCCGCCGCAAATCGCGACCTCGGCGCCGGATGCTTTCTGCCCGTTCTACCCGTGGCTGCCGCTGTTATGCCATTGTTGGAGGTACGGGTGTCCAACGGTGGAAGATCCTCGTTGGCCGACACCCGTACCTCCTCTACTCCGTCGCCGCACATCCGTACCTCTCAATACTTGGCCATAGCCCACCCGTACCTCCGGCTAATTCTCTGTCGCACATCCGTACCTCCCACTCTTGCTCCATTCTCCATCGTCAATGCTTCTTCTTCCGACGCTGGCGTCCCGCATGGCTGGCCTCGGCTGCCACTTGCGGCTGTTTGCCACATCCATGGGACTCTCTGCTGACAAGTACCAGAAAATTCTCAAGTACACCCGTCCCGTGGACGATAAAATCTACAAGGAAGGCGACGAGTCGCCCGCCAGGCCGTTTCCCGCCAAAAAAATCGCCTACCCCGTCTACAAATACGAGACCATGTTTTTCAAAAGACAAAACCGTGGTTTGTACGGAGGTTTGCAGAGATCGAGCTCCAAAAACGTGTCGGAGGCAGGCAACAGAACAAACCGAGCACACTTGCCCAACATCGTCAAATCCAAGCTATGGTCGGAGACCCTCAACAAGCAAATCAGCACGCATGTTTCTACGCGGGTGTTGCGCACCATTACCAAGGAGGGAGGCTTGGACAACTATCTTCTCAAGGACAAGCCTGCCCGTGTCAAGACGATGGGGTTGAAGGGCTGGAAGTTGAGATATGAGATCATGAAAAAACGAGAGTTGGAGGAGAGGTCCGCGGGCCTGGAGCACACGATCTATCACGTTTCTGACTCGGGTAAGCGCATCACCGTAGGACGGAAGAAGCTTTTGCGGTCGCTTTATCCGTACGTCTACAACGACAATTATGCGCCCGTCGAGTGGAACGCGTTTCTCAAGCAGCACCTGGTTCTGACTGCCGAGGAGCTCGTGCAGAAGTTGGAAGCGTATGGACACGATTTCTCGGAGATCACGGCCTGATGTACATAGCGGCGGTGGCCTGCCATATAACGAAAAACCGGACTAGATACGTACGAGACACTGTAGATTCGCCCCGCCCTGCTCCTCGTGGCCCGCCGTACTTTGGCGTGCTAGTAGCAGTCACTTGGTCACGTGCCGCGCGTTGGCGCGATGGGTGGTGCATCCGTACACCTTGGGGAACTCATCACGTGATACGCTTCTGCCCCGTGCAGGGCCTCCCGCACCTACGAAAAATTTTCGACTTCGTGCTCCATCTAACTAGATACATCACACATAATGGCTAAGTCTGGTATGTGACCCCCCAACCGGAGACACAAGCAAAAGCGCCGTTTTAAATTCTCGTTATTCGTTGCACGCCCTGAGTGGCGGTTCCCTACGATATTCCATTTTCCGCTGGCGAATCCCTCAATCCTTCCAACATCGAGAAGCATCACCCAAATCTGCCATTCTGCACCATCCGCTATGCCGTGAATTGGCTTTGATTCCTGTTTTGTCGCTTCGCTAAATTTCCCTGCTTCGCTTGTCTTTTTTGCTTTACATTCCCTATACTAACATCCAGGTATTGCTGTCGGTTTGAACAAGGGCCACAAGGTCACCGAGAAGTCCGTTGCCCCCAAGGTCTCTTACAGAAAGGGTGCTCTTTCCAAGAGAACCGCCTTTGTCAGATCCATCGTTTCTGAGGTGTCTGGTCTTGCTCCTTACGAGAGAAGATTGATCGAGTTGATCAGAAACGCCGGTGAGAAGAGAGCCAAGAAGTTGGCCAAGAAGAGATTGGGTACCCACAAGAGAGCCTTGAGAAAGGTTGAGGAGATGAACAAGGTTATTGCTGAGTCCAGAAGACACTAAGTGCCCCACACTTTTCATTCATACATAAATGCTAATGCGGTGATAGAGCGTGTAGAAGTGCGGTAAACGTCAAATGACGCCCAGATAAGTAGGCGAGAGTTGTTTTTGTGTTCATTATTTTTTTCGTAAGTTCACCTGTTGCCGTTCATCGTCTAGTGAGCGTACTTGATGTTCCTGCATCTCCACCAATCTTTCCATCATGCTTGGTTTCTCCACCTTGTCGAGGGCGTTCTCTGGGCTTCGTGCCATGCCTGCCCGGCCCAATATAATGGCCGGTTTTAAAATCACAACACCACAGTTGTTAGCCCCTATACGGACGTTCAAGGTGAGAACCTCCGTCAAGAAGTTTTGCAAAGACTGCTACATGGTCAGAAGAAAAGGCAGAGTGTACGTTTACTGCAAATCCAACGGTAAGCACAAGCAGAGACAAGGCTGATCGGCTTGGGCGCTGAGTGCACACTCGGTATTTGTACATATTCAATCGATGCATCACATGACTCTGAGTAGTAGGTGTCAAGGGTGTAACCAAGCAGGCAGAGGAGAAACAAAAGTGAAGTCTAAAACACTGTAATTGATACCAATCTTGGACTTCTACTTTTTGAAGCCTTCCTGGAAGGCTTGTCTCTGTTCGCGGTCGATTCAGATGGCGTTCTGAGGTTTCTCTATTTTGAGGCCAAGTTCAATATCCCTAACTAAGTATTCTTGTTTATTTCCTTACTCCCAAGCTGCAGAGCCGTGCACATGACTCTCTGCTTAGGGCACCGGCGTTGGCGTTTACTGTGCAAAATGCTGTGTTTCACCGGAAGCCGCCAGCGCCAACTTCACGGCTCTTGTAATAGGTGCCGGCATGCGCGCAGGCATCGATGCCTGACTCTTGACGTTCTCGTGGTTCTGGCCGAAGTATCCTTTGGATTGCGGACTCAGTTTTAGTGGAGAAACCTTGGGCTCCTCAGACGAAGAAGCAGTCGCGTTTTCAATTAGCGCCTGCAGCCACATTTTGTTCACAAGCGCCATTGCAGCTTCTTCCTCGTCCTGAGACCTCGGCGCGAACTCCGCAAAGCTGTTGGCACTCTGCTTGAACGTCGACTTCTTGTTCTTTTTCTGCGCCTCAAGTGAGGCTTCACCATGGGTGTACTGTTTAACACGAGAAATAGACGCAGCCACAGGGTTCTGGTGCCGCCTGGCATTGACATACTCTCTGTTGAGCCTCTCAAATTCCGTGCGCAGCTGAATCGAATTCTGGTAGCCGCTCTGGAGAATATAGAGCAAGTTGGTGACACTGCCATTATTCGCGGCTGCGTTGGAATTGACGTAACTCTCGTTGGGCGACACACTGGACAGCGTCTGGGCCAGCGATAGCAAGTTCAGTCCACCTACTCCACCGAAAACATTGTCTTTGATGTTGGAAGAGCTGTAGTTGTGAGAGAACATGAGCTTGTTGAGCGACATGCTCGAGAAGTTGGCAATGTTGGACGCATCGATCCCAGCCATTCCGCTGCCGCCGCCGCCGCCCCGAGCCACCACGTCCATCATGGAGTTTTCTCTCTGAAGCCAGAGCCGCTGCTGAGTTCTGTTTTCGGGCTTGTGCGATATAATTTCGTTGGAGGTGCTCTTTTTAAGCTGTGACTGTGTGTTTCCTAGAGTTCTGCGGCCATTTGGAGCCGCCAGCTGGATCGGAGGTCCCAGTGGAGCCTGGACTCTCTGCTCCTTCAAGTACTGGGTATTTGTTCTCTGCAAATTCGAGAATATCAGCTGGTTGGGCTGGTAGGAACTTGCCAGGGCGTTCTGGCGGGTGGTGGCCACGTTAGCATGTTTCGGTGGCAGAAGATTGGGACGAGGCTTAAAGGATAACCCCGAGTCGGAGGTTTGCAGGAGTTCCGAACCCATTGGAACTTCACCGCCATTGAACTTGCGAGTTTTGCCAGTCGATTGCGATAAGAGAAACGAGCTGCCGTAGGCGTTCGCATTTGAGGTTCCTGAAGCAAAGTCGGTGTAGCCTTTACCCGGCGGCGAACCAACCGTCGTCTCAATCGGCGGCTGAGAGCCTGGATCTGTGAAATTTTGTGGATTTGGGACTTCGTACGCGTTTTCCGGCGCAGCCGCAGTCACCGGGCCTGGTTGTTCATCTCTTAACTTCGACTCTTCATCATCTATAGTCTCTCCGGTAGTGTCGCCATCGCTCAAATCCTCGTACTCGCCGCTGGCATCCTCATTGAGCAGCAATATGGCCTTTCCCCTTTTGGAACTTGTCTTGAGCCCTGCAGACTTGTTGGACTTGATCAGTACATCCAGAAGCGTTTTGTTGAGCGTGATGGGAAGCCCCTTGGTAGACCCATTCAGACTGGTTTTTCGTAGTCCCAGTTTAAGACTGTTTGACAGCATCGTCAACGTGAGTGGCTGGAGCGTGCTGAGGGCTCTAGATATTGACCCGTTTGAAAGCGTTTTAGTGAGAGGCTGCAAGCCGTTCAATTTGGTGTACGATCTGTTAATTCGCTTGAGCCCCACTCTTCCCATTCTGGCCACTCCATCCGACGATTTGGACCGGTTGAGCGGGGGTTTTGGACCACTTACGGATGTCGAAAGCCTAGTGGCTACCTTGTTGTGAGATTGCGAACGCCCATGGACTACTCTGCGAGGTCCGCCCTTTTTCGGTGGTGGTGTTTTGGTAGATGGTGGCCTACTGGAGTTAGCCAGAGGTTCAGTGCTAGATTTTTCAGTCAGTCTGGAGCTTTGACTGCGTTGCGGTAGAAGGTCTGCTTGGGTGGAATTTTCGGTGGGGTTGGGCTCAGGGGGGTCTGAATGCGATGACATATGTGATGCTGAATTTTATATATGCGGTCAGGCGGCCTTTATTTTGTGGCGTGCCTCCTGTGCTGTTGTTGGTTGGCTCCCGCTTCTAGTTCGTGATCGTCTATACAGAGCGCCTCCACATTATGTCAGAGGTGCATGCAGGACAAAACGTGCTACTTTGGGATGACCTACTGGGCAACGAAATTTGCTGTATTTTCCCCGTTTTTTTTGACTTCTTTTTGTTCTTTTTTTTTCCTTTCTTTCTCCTTCTATCAAAAGAGTTCAGGCACTCTAAAGCGAAGCTGCTGGCCCTCGCTATACACCCGCAGAAGCTCCTGCTCGAAGCGATTCCCACCGGAAAGCTCCAAATACCTCTCATATAAGAGTAGGGCTGTGCGAGCATCTTCAATAGAATCGTGATTCGCAGTTTGCACGGACTCGCGAAGTACAATGTGCGCCAAGAACCGCAAACTCAACTTTCGCCGGAAGCTAGGCAAGTAGTAGTACTCAATGGTGTCCCTAATCTGGGCCTTGGGAACCTGCAAATTTATACATCTAAAGTCACTCTGAAGACCATGGCCAACAAAAATGCACCCGATATTTAGCAAAAGCCAGAGTCGTCTGTACGCCGTTTGAAGAGTCACAAGTGATTTGGTCGACGTACGCGGGTCTAGGTCGCCTTCCTCGATACCTGAGAATGTCGTGAGGTAGTCATAAATGGGCTCTGTGTGAACGATATAGTCATCGATGAACGGCACCCCATGTCCAGGACCCTTTCCGCCTCTAATTACAGACACCCTGGCCAAGGAGAGCAATTTGGGCCTGACCACATTTCGGGCGCCAGTGAAGGAAATCTCAATAACTTCAGGCTTGAGCGACACAAACTCTGCGTCGATTGCGATAAGCGATCCAAATTCGGGTGCCTCCTGTGCCGTGAGGAGTTCGTAGTCTCGCTTAAAACCTTCTCGAATCCCGCAAGCAAAATGGTCGCGGAACAAGATTCCCGCGTTCAATGAGCTGATGCGAGCAAATGTCTCCTTTCGAAAGTAGTTGAACTTCTTGTTGTGTGGGTCATCAACGTTCAGGTATATTACAATAACAGGTTTCTTCCACGATGGTGAGAGATCAAAGACCTCGTCTTCGCTGATGGGCATGACGAGAAAGTCATTGAATAGTAACCACTGGTCTTTGGCCCCATTCCGAATCCGAACATAGGCAACGAGATTGTGTTTTCTCGATACACTGTCGCAGCCTCTGTTGACCTCACAAACGTAGCCCTGCAATACGTATTTTGAGGCCCGTTGAGGGGGGTGGGTGACCACCGCTCTGAAAGATACTGCTCCTGACCCATTAGTCGACGCGTAAAATTCCGGTACCAACCATTTCTTAGAAGCCTTCAATTTCGGCCAGTCTTGGTCGCCAAATGGAAGGTTGATCAGAAGAATCGGACTAACCCTCACAAGCTTCGGTCTCACCTCTAAATGTGCTCCGTATTCAGTAGGGTGAGTGGTAATTCGGCTTTGGTTGAGCGTGTGTTCCAAGCAGTGGAGAATTGTGACGTTCTTCTTGATGTGGAATCCAGTCGATTTGCTTACCGGACGGTTACTTGGAGGAGGGAGCTCTAGGTCAATCGTGGCTTGAGATGCAGTGCGCTTGTCCCAAAACTCACCGTTTGCGGTATAGTATGATACTTCGTAAGTCGTTGCAAGGATGTCCAGAACGTTGACATCAAACTGATTATCATAGTCGCTAATAACTGACTCAACAAGGAACTTGTTAAATGTGATCGCCTTCATCTGCATGCGATCTCCCGTGAGAGAAAGGCCATCGTCCTTGTTAATGAGACCGTATTCATGTGCAAGCTTGTGCTTATTCAAGAAGAGGGAGAAGTTCGATATACAAACACTTCGACCCTCAGCGTTGTGGATCATATCTAGGAGATACGATAGCTCGTTGAGAAAGGATGAGCCCTGCGGATTTGCTTCTAGCTCTTCGTAGGTTTGCATCTCTGGAAAATATTCGTATAGTAGACTGTTCGTCACCGCGTTGTAGAATATGGGAATCGAGCGGTAAAGCTGGATAATTGAATTCACATAAGAATTGTCAATGTGGTTCTCTAGGCCGGCAAACATCCCCTTTGTACGATTGTAGTAGTTGAAGTCGAAGTCTTGGACGCCAAACTTAGAATAACGAATATCAAGCTTGGAGTAGCACGGCGGCGCGTGGCCAGGAATTGGGCTTTTCGTCATGAACAAGTCTTCGTCGGCCTGCTTCTGCAACAGTTCTTCGGTTTCGGCGTCCGTATACTGGTCAGAAAAGGTTGCCGAGTGACCCATGGATGGTGAATCCAGTTCACCAAGCCTTGGGATTGGACTCGATGTCATGCTCCTTTCGCTAATGAATTTTGGGATGAGCGAGCCACGAGCATCAATTTTCACGCCTTCCTTATTTGTTGTGGTTCGCAAAGGACGATGCTTTGCAACTACGTAGCGAGGGCCGAGCCGGGATCTGTCGTAAGGGATGAATTGGCCAGGAGACTCCGCAGCTGTGTCTAGAATCAGCTGATCCAAAGATGGCGGTATTTTCAGGAGTTCCTTGGTGACGACCATGTCGGCAGGGAAATTGGATGCCAAGTACTCCCTATAGTAGGGCATTCCTACCATGTTCAAGGGTGCTGGGGCATCCAAACTTACGCCATTTGAGATTGGGGTAGCTGTGACCTCAGCTTGCTCAATAGCAGCAGGGAACTTGACGAAATTGATGGAGACATTGCTGTCCAAGGACCAAAGGTGGACGTTTCTGCGAGCATCACCAAATGCCAAGAATTCGCCATTCTCGCTTATTTCAAGGTTTGCCATATACAAGCCGGACGACTGCAGCGTTCCCATGTTCAAGTCGTGGTCCGTCAAATCGGCCTGGTACCAGTGCACCAGCAGCTGGTCAAACATGTCAACAAACTGGATTTGACCGGATGTAGAGGCGACAATCAACATATTGGAGATCTTTGGGTGAAACCGTACAAAGCTTGCGCCGGCAGAAAAGGGCACAGGAGATAGTGCTCGCATCATGCGCAAGTCGAAAAGATTGACCAACGGATCCACCATGTACTCGACGTTTCTCGATCCCACGCGTTTAGAACGGACCAGATAACCGCAAGTCGCAACATAGCTTCCCTTTACATCGAGATCTGACATAAGCCCGTTGTGGCCGGCAAACGTTTTCACAGACTGGTTGGACACAGGGTCAAACACCTCCAAAGCACCGGAAGAGTGGCCGAGTGTGAGTAGTTTGGACGTGTAATTTATAAAGGATAGCTCGTTATCCAGGTCGAAAGTCTGCACAGTGGTGGGCTTGTTCAAATCCAACAGAAAGAGCGAGTTCTTACCTCCCACTAGAAGCTCACTGGAAGAGTTGTAGGCCAAAGTCATACAAGTTAAGTCTGAAAACGCCGCAGCACTTTTGGCATCATGAAAAGACGGTGCCGTGACCACCGACTGGTAGAGGCCTCTTCGTGAATTGAAGCTAACCAGCGAGTTCAGTAGCGACAAGATTCCCTTTTGATGATTGAGAAGCTGGATAACCGGAGCATGTCCGGTCAGGGCCTGGAACGCGGTGTACTTGAGCAAGTCAATTTTGGACAAAGCATACGGATTGCCTTCCGGAGCGTGCGGGGTGAATGAGCTGGTGTACCCGACCGAGTCTCCACACCATAGGAGGTTGGAGGTATGGTCGAATTGAAGAGATGTGATTTGTGGTGAATCATGGAGACCTCTCCCGGGAGACTTTTTAAGTCGGCAGACCTGAAGTTAGTAAACGGAGTTGCTGAATTTGGGGCGAATGAATTTGCATACTTCTCTCCAGGAGTCCATGGTAGGTTTGTAGGCAGTGTGTGCAGGTCATAAACAACGCTCCGAGACTCACAACATTGAGGGGAGTATCGGGGCTATTAGCAGGTCTAGATTGACTTGAATGGCTTGAAATTAAGGAGTCAAGGAGAAAAAAAGAGAAAATATTCATTTTGGCCGCACTTAGGCGGATCTTGAAGGTATTCTACGACCCTGGTCGAGCCAGCAAGATTGCAGCATATTAAGTTGGTAATACTGCGGAGCTTCGAGTAATTCGCAAATTCCTCGGATTCGTGATTGCCTGGTCAGTTCTTCGTGTGAGCGGAGCATCGGAGCTTGTGGCCATCTTAACTTGGGGAAGAGCAATTGCTACCGTCACGTGCCACCGTGACTAGGCCCACAAAAGTCACGAAAACGATCGACAGGCAGAATGTAATATTTCCATCCTATCCTCTTTTTCTGCCGCACCCGCGCCTGACTCACACTGTCACGTTGCCGCCCACGTGAGAGACAATACCTGCAACGCCAAAAACAAACAACATGTTGTTAGGCATTTCTCTAATCCATGATACGGAGTTTCCGGATACTTCAAGCTTTTTCGTAGAATAATCGATTGCAATTCAAAAAAAATCTACTCCCTTCTTTTCCCCTCGTTGACAGTTCCTGTTATCGGGCAGTGGCGGCTCATATCTACGCGCATCATACATATTGCCTCTGTGGCCCCCATATAAAACGCACCCGGGCCGCTCGCCACGGTCTGTTTATGCTTTTTTTCCTGTGAGTCCACCAGTCCACCTTCCACTTCAAAATCAGGTGGTTGTCTCACAAAAGAAATTCTCCTCCCCCAACCAAAAAAGAGATCGCCCCGTATCTCTCCCTTCGTTATGTTTAAGAGTATTTTCTCCTTATCGTGGTCCAAGGCTCCCACGCCTGTTTCTGTCCCCAAGGTCGAACTGGACGAGTCGTCGTCATTCACCGTGCACGGAAAGGACAAGAATCACTTGTACCAGGTGTCTATGGAGGACCAGACCGAGGAGTTGGTCAACATTGACTACAGGCAGTTGTCGTATGCTGAAGTTGCTCGGATGCTGGTCGATAAGGCACCAGTTGGTCCCAGCAAGGCATTGGCCCGTCCTAGACCCTCCCGTCCCAACCACAACCAATACGAGGTGTTGCACGAAGCTGCTGACGACGAGGATTTGGTAAGTTCTCTCTACATGTCGCCTGAGAAGTTCAAGACAAACAGGCACTACATGCTGAAGAAGGTGCACAAGGACGCGGACAGAAGCAAGTCCAAGAGAAAGCCCGTCAAAAAACAGGTGCAGGCTTAGAGGGGAAGCAAGAACAAATAATTAAGTATTATATTTATTACACGTCTCCCGGTGTGATGCTTGACTGGCTCCAGCATTGTGTCGATGTTCTTGTTTACGTTGCTGTAGTCGCATAATCAGGCGGGGGGGGAAGCTTATCGCAATTTGTGGGGCTTATCAGGCGCGCTCCGGAACGAAGTGCCCGTAAACAAACCCAACCAGGTTCGCGAACCACAGGCAGTAAGATTTGCGAGAAATAAAAATTCAATAAATTTCAGTGTTTTGGTGTTTTAGCGGTTTCTGGCTAACTGGAGCCATCAGTATTGACCAATACCCGTTATGGACATTGGCCACGGTCACGCTTAATTTGCAGGTCACGGCGACAATCACGTGGTGGCTTCGACAACGACTATTGCTGGGCTATCTGTATGCCAGAATCTAAGTCAAGAAATTATATTTAGTGCACATGACGTCACATGCGGGCTAGTTTGATGCTTCGCGTTAAGCGTTAAGAGAACCCTTAAACAACAGAAGAGGCTAGAGCAAGCTAGCAAATTATTATTGCACAGATACACTGAGTAATGCGAGCATTTGAGAAAAGCTTACTGGTCGAGCATTCGGTAGCCCAACTAATTCTGGTTGTTGTTTGGAGGAAAGCGTGGCTTAACGGCTACTGCCATGCACTTCAGATCGTAAGTTATTCATTCCACTAGAAGATTGCATCCTCCTAGAATGTATCAATCGCTTGTTTTGCCTATACCCGGGGTAGCCGAAATGGTTGGTGAAATATCCGGTCAGAGTGGTAGGTATGTGATTATAGGTAGAGCCTGGGCCGAGATTCTGGCAGCAGTTCAAGATCAGGAAATTCCACCTATTTCTGATGTCGAGAATCTCGAAACTGCCAGATTTGGGCAATCTATTAAGTCCCAGACTTGGCAATTCCATGCTGTCAGAGCCGATTCTACTGAAAAATTGTGAGCGTCGGCCTTGATGTAGCTGTTGTTGGGCTGCTGAAAGTCTGTGCTTTCAATCGAATGGGTTTAATTGTGCTGGTGCAAGAGACACCTCGATAATAACAGTAATTATGTGGAGAGCAATTAGCGTACCTCCCATGTTGATACAGTGGTTGGAGCGCAATTCCTATAACAGAATCAGCATTTGGTTTTACGAATCGTCAGCAGTAGCTTCTTAAAAGTTCTTCTTGTTGCACTATTGTCATGGTCGACGCAGTTCCCAGCCTCTAGAGCGCTGCGGATCCGAACGGTTGCCTCACGCAAAATTGAGCTTCTAAATCCTTTCATTATAAACTCATCTTTGCAATTAATTTCGCGCTCGCCCCGATCGGCTTTCCGATCCTAGCATGGCCCTCGTCATCTACAACTTCCTACACACAGGCGCGATGCACCTCAACACACCATGTCCTCCAATCTTTTCGTGGCCGAAGAAGAGGATTTGCTGGATAGCCCCGCAATCGAGCAGTACGAAGATCTGAATACCGGCTTTGAAGCCTCGAACCAAAACGCTCCAGATGACGACCCCATCATACTGTCAATCCCCATCTTCCATTCTGGGCTACCAGATCATCAAAGTCAGTCCTTACATGTTTTGCAGTTCACCGGCCGCCCGTTGTCCCGCCCTTTCACGGATACTATTCCTCGAGTTCTGATGAAAGCAGCGAGTCGGGTTATTGATTTCCAGCATCCAATGAACACCTCTAAGCATTATGATGAGACCCGATGCGAAGATCTTGGAGCTCGGGTCAACAAAACAAGTCACCAAGGCGTCCTCACCCCTTCTGATGGCGAACTATATGTTGGAAGAATCACGGAGAAGGATAATCTGGTGAGGTTGGTCTTGGTGCCGTTGGATGGTACCGCACAACTTAAGCCTGCGTTTGGCTATCTCGATGACATGGACATGAGAGCTGTGCAGTCGAAAAAAGATGAGGCTCAGTTACATGCTGCAAAATCCAATGCGGTTCAGGTGCTACAAACTGCTTCTCGAGTTAGCACTCAGCTCACTATGGAGGGCCATGCTGCCTCCAGCACAGGAAGTTGTCTCAAGCTGGTGAGAACATTTAATGAAGAGGATTGGCAGGCGCTTATATGGAGTTCAGGTACAGATAGCTCTACGCAAAGATTAAAAGAAGCGCTTGCGTCTCCAAGTGACCGAGAAGTCGCTGCACACACAATGTTCGACAATTTGACGATTTAGCAGCAGAAGATACAAACCATAGACTAAGAATACCACAGGAATGACAAAGATTTGTAGAGGATTCTTTATTACGGGTGTCTCTTTGAATCTAAGAATCCTCGCTAAGATTAAGTATTAAGAGTTTAGATCACTGTAGCTGTTTGAAGTTGGCGTGGACAGGGAAAGAGAAAATGTTAGTCAACGAGTGCCAAAAAAAAGCACTGTGATTGGAAAACGGAAGGCTTCCATTTTGTGTCATTGCATTGTTTCTTGCGAAACCAGCGCCGTTTATTTTTATTGTTTGTATATATATCATAGTTCATGCACGAACCTGCCGAATACATTAAAAAGTGCGTAGACTCTCTTGCGCTCTTGTGTGCGGTAGCCAATAAGCGACAGCATTAGCACTAGAAACCGAAGTATCGCTGATTGCCATTCTTGCTGTCCTTTGCAACTCCCGAAATTGACATGTGCCTTAGCTGCAAGCTGCTTTGGTCCAACGAATTCGGGATGGTCGATTGAGCCCCACAATACAGCCAATAAAATCACACTAGAGGAAATATACCACAATCCCACTTACAAGCCCAATTCACTCGATCAAGCACACCTCTGCATCATTGATTAACCAAATTCTTCAATCCAACATCTTCTCCACCTCTCTCTATTTTCATCACAGAGGCGGCGGTGCTGTTCGCGCCCGCGACCAATCCTGCACCCATGCACTTTTCACCAACAAACTCCGCTTCTTTCTCAAGGTATCACAACACCTGCCACAACCTGTCAATCAGGAATCAGCTGGCCATGAAACCTAGAAAGAGTGCAGCCAGACCCAGAAGAAGAGGTCATGTACAACAGTACACCACAGCACTGCAGGACGGTCCGTCCGATGATTCGGCCCCGGTGGCATTAATCAAGCCACCTATGCCCGCGTCTCTTTCGTTTTCCCCCAAAGCAGCACTACCCGCAAATGGGTCGACGACTCGCTTGAATGTAGGCTCAGATGCTGATGCAGCAGCCTCACCAGTTTCCACTCAAACCGCCTCGGATCATGGCGCATACCACCAGACAACCCACGTGACCAATTCTGCCACGAATCGAGCAAACAGGTCGTCCACCGTGGGCTCTACATTGAGTGCTGCCTACAGCATTCCCGATCAGGAAGTTGATGACGAGCCAGGCTGGGAAGAGGGACTCGTGGATGACGTTGACTGGAACGCCTTAAGTCCCCAGAAGCCAACAAGGGAAGCTGGCGCCGAGCTCCACTTCGAAACAGAGCCGAGAGAAAGGTCACATGAGGAGGACTTTGATGCGGTTGCTGATCCATGGGACGAATTCAACGATACTCCATTGGACGATGAGCCACTCAGGGACACCACACTGGCGCTCGTTTCGGCAGTTGGCGAGATTGTCGAGGCTCACGATGATCATGCACACGAGGAGCCCCAAAGCGCCGATATGCACACTTTTAGCGATCAACAAGAATTGCACCAACTGCTGGTCGATCAATTGACGGAGGAGCATGATTACCACCCTGAGCGGGACTTTCCACACAAGGCTCCATATCATCCTCAAGAAGATGAGTACCCCGAAGACCATGTGCATTTCTCTCAGGTGAGTGCTCAAGCTGAGCAAGGTGATTTCCATGAGCAAAACTTTCATGAGCAAAACCTGGACCAAGGCTTTGGTCAAGACTTGCACGGACAGGAGTTCCAAGGGCCAGAGTTCCAGGAGCAAGAGTTCCAAGAGCAAGAGTTCCAAGAGCAAGAGTTCCAAGAGCAAGAGTTCCAAGGGCAAGAGTTCCAAGAGCAAGAGTTCCAAGAGCAAGATTTCCAAGAGCAAGGCGAGTTTCACGAGCAAGGCGAGTTTCACGAGCAACATTACAATGAACAGGACTTCCCGTTGCAACATAGTGCGAGTGCTGAAGGTGGTCGTAACTATCGTCACGAAAACGAAAGATTTGAAAAGAACGACCACCATGCGCTGCATCCTGATTCTGAAGGTGATCTTGAACCACAAGCTCAGGAGCATGGTGAACATCCCTACTCCGTGCAGTATAATGGAGTGGACAACACGGTAGACCCGGATGTGCACCAGGCAGAGGTTCACGACGATTACTCAGCCTATGCAGCGGAGCCTCAGGAGCACCAAGACTATGACCAGTACCAACAAAACATTGAATCTGAAGGGGCTCCAATCCCTGACGAGGACACAAGCTACTTCGGACATACACGCAATGCAGAAAGCACTGAGGAACGTGAGTTTTGGAACGGATCGGCTATACAACAAGAGCATGACCATAATCATATTGTGTCCCTGCAACACGATGCTCAAGGCGATCAATGGCATAAGGAGGATTATGAAGAGTCGACCAGCGCTGATTTCGTAAACCAAGTGTCCCCATCCGACGCACAGGATCAATGGGATGACGAGTTTGCTGCACACGACCACTACGTCAACAATTCAATTCCTGCTCCCCAGGAAAGGCTACACGCACCATCACACGACGACCAGATTAATCAAGAGGCTGGTGATCTCAATGAGTGTGCCCCGGATTCTCACGTTGAAGAAGTTGGGGAGCCTGATGCTTGGAACTACGATAATGACGTGAACGATTACGACACTAGAGATGACTTGGACTTTTGGGATCAACAGGCTCAGCATGCAGAGGGTCACCAAAGTGACCAAGAGCAAGGAAGGCCGGACCTTCAAATCCATGAAAATTCGAATCCCAGCCACCATACAGAACATGCATATACCGACAAGCAAAATGTTGTGCGCGAGCAATTGTACGGCGAAGAGCAACATCCTCTGGAGGAACACAATGATGTCTTTAATGAGAAAAATGCTCTTCAGGGCGAGGGTTTAGAATTCGCTTCGCTGCAAGCACCATTTGTTGAGCAGACTGCGGAAGACGTACGCCATGAACCATCTCACGGCCTTCAAGATCCCCCGCATGACTTTCTGGGCCAATTTGCTGGTTCTGACAACAACGAAGCCATGCCTTGGGAGAACTCAGATACTGCAGATACCGTTATTCGCCCTTTTGATAGAAGCATAGATGCCATTCTTGACGACGGCGAGGACGACTTCCTCAGTGATGGCATGCATGCCGATGGTCTTAATCACACTGAAGATGCGCTCAACGATGCGGATGCTGCCCTGATAGACTTGAACTTGGATGACGATATGCTCTTGGACGACGACTTCCTTGAAGACGATGAACTTTTGCCGGAGCCAACCGATGACCACGGTATGCCAGGGCAATCTGCTAGTGAGGACGTATCGGAGACGCAACAACAACAGCCTCAGTTGAATGCACCTAGCTCGATACCACATCAGCCCTATGAGAAGAAAAGTTCTAATCAGGCAAGCAAGTACGCGCCAGTGAAATCTCAGACCCCGGTGGCACCAGCAAAGCATGTCGCTGCGGCCCACTTTGGTGCTCATCAATCCCAGAATGTACCTTTGCAGCCTTCTTTCGCCGGACCTGTTCCACCGCAACAGCAATTTGTTTCCAAACTGACGGCACAGGCATCGATTGCTATGGTGAAGCCGGCAGTGACTCCTCAACGTGATCCAATCAAGGAGCAACTCGAGCAGAACAAGAAGAAGAATGATGCCTATGACTTCCCTGTTGAACTTGTCAAAAAGCCTAAACCTGCTCCTCGAGGAGCTCACATGGCTGCACCATTGCCGCACCATAACCATGAGGCTCCCAGCCAAGAGACAGTCAATGTGCCTAAGGACGCTTCTCGCTCCACGCTGAACAAGTCTTTCTTTGAGGAGTTACCAATTGCGAACATTGCTCCGCAGAAGCGTCCACCAAGGACTGATGCATCCAAGCGCGCCAGTTCTCAGTCCTCCGTTGACCAAATTCCGCATCCTACGAACCAACCACTGGCAGCAGCGCCAATGAAGGTTCCAAAAAATCCTTACGCGACCGTTGACATTCCAAAGCAGACGGTTTCACCAGCGACTTTGCTTGCACAGCCTGGAATTGGGCTTCCCCACAGTAGAGTCGCGCCTCCAGCAAATCAGACGACTCTTGGAGTACAGGCACCAAGTTTCCTGGCACCCGGTGTTACTGAGACTCTTCAACCTACACCCGCCGTTTTGAAGAGCAAATACGAACCGAGTCATGCTCCTATCGGTCCTCCTTCTTCACAGCCCGGGCCAGTCGCACACCCTGTTGGATTGGTGAAGCCTCCTCAGGCTGGTTTTCAAAACAATCCTAATATCCCATTGAGTCCACATCTCCAACACCAGCCACGTTTACAGCAGCCACTGGCACCCTTTCCAGGTCCTCCAGCCTCTGTGAATGTTGCAAAGAAGGGACAAGGCTCGCCACGCATTAACTCCAGCGCGGCGAGAGCCGTAGAAAAATCGAACACTTTGAGTCCGTACGTTCCAGATTCGGGCCCCTATGCTCCTACAGCTGCAGCTCGCGGCCATTCCAGAACTGGCTCCATCATTGGAGGCAAGAGTAAAGAAGGTAACCCATATGCCCCTCTCGGAGCAGAAAAGTCCACGATGGGGCCGGCACTCATGCAGGGTCCCAATGGGCCAACAGGATTTGCTAAACCAGCGAGAAGCAGAGCTAAGTCAACTGGAAGAATGAATGGTCAGGCACGCGCTCACGTTGCTGCCACCGTGACAGATCCTGCTGCATTGCTCCGCAGGCAATTTCCCATGTTCAGTTGGGGTGCTAGCGAGAACGTCGCCGTTTTGATTCCGCAGCTCTCTAATGGGTTTGAACCAACCCGTAACACAATACGTATTGAGAAATCAACCACCCTTCTCCCTAAATTGGAGGCCTACTCGGATTTCCCAGGTCCTCTTAGCAAAGGCAAGAGTAAGAAGAAGGACATTGAGACATGGCTCTCGAAGCAGCTTGGCCATTTGAATCAGGATCCTCTTCGGCAAAACGAATTGCTTTTATGTCAGGTCTTATCTGTGCTAGTGGAGAGTGATGGTGCTTTCTTGTCACCGGATGTGCATAAAAAGATAGGTCAGATTTTGACCCCTAATGTGGACTTCTCCTTTGACCATAAAGCTGGTCCGACTTTCTTGGGCCAAGGCGGTCCCGGAATTGCACCCAATGCATATAAGTTGGACAATTCGGGGGTGAATATGATATGGTCTTTGCTTCAGAGTGGCAACCAAGATAGCGCACTTGAATACGCCATTTCCAAGCAAGACTGGGCTTTTGCATTCGTTATCGCCCTGTCGATTGGCCCTGAGCGCTTCAACAGCGTCACTTCTGACTATGCGAGAATGAGCTATCCGTTTCAAACAAATCAAAAAACGAAGATACAGCACCTCATGCCCATACTTATGAAAGTATTGGTTGGCAACGCAAAAGGTGCTGTGGACGATTTCATAAAAGTCCCCAGCGAGGGTGAATTCATGATCGCACATTATCGTGAAATTCTCTCGGCCGTTGTTGTCAATGGGTGCAATGGCGAATTTCTTGTCGATTTTGGAAAGTTTCTCGCTGATTCTGGAATGATCACCGCATCAGAACTCTGCTTTGTTATTGCTGGAATAGTGATGTCTCACTTACCAATGCAGAATGGTAGCATTTTTGGAATTGTGGGTAAAGAGACCCAAACTACCATTTATACGGAGATCTACGAGCACGTACTTCAGACATCCGCCAACACCGCGAATATGGTTCCTCAATTCGGATTCCCCCACCTTTTCCCACTCAAAATCAGAAGGGCTCAGGTTTTGGCAGATTTGGGTCATTTCGGTGCTTCTCGGAAGTACTGTGATTCGATAAGTCAGACGTTGAAGACTTTGGGAAAGAGTCCACATGTTCCAGAGCATGTTATTGTGGAGTTCAAGCGCTTGCTTTTCAGACTTTCGAACTCAAATGCAAGTGAGGGTGGTTGGCTCGGCCTGAAATTGAGTAGAGTCAACTTGGACAAGGTTTGGGGCCAGCTTGACAAGTTCATTGCTGGTGATGACACCTCCACGCAGGCAAATGAGAAGGGAGTATTCAGTAAATTCAGTCCCTCCGTTTCAAGGAACTCCTCGGTCATTGATGTCACAAATATTCCTGGCTCCCTGCCCCAGAGGCCAGACCACCTCCATGGAATGATTGGAAATGCTGCTATTCCTCAGATGATGAATAGAAACCAGCCTCTGAGATACGCTCCTGGAGGATCCGTGTCCCAAGCTACTCAATTTGCTTCCGCCACAAGACTTGGTCCCCAAGGAACCGCAACTCAACGCGCTTCTGAGACTGAGCCTCGCAAACCCCAAGCTGCATTCTACAACAACAATAACGATGGATCGACTTCGTCTTTAACGTCCCAAGGTAGCACCACTGTGCCTAGGAAATATGCGCCAAAGTCAGCATCATCCGGACGTGCGGAATCCGCATCGAAGACCTCACCGCAGAGTCACAGGAGAGTACCATCTGATCAAAAACTGGTTCAAGAGTCCAGCGGACCTAGCGCCGGCAGTTCAAAGCCAGCGAGGCGCGATTCCACTGGGGTCGAGTTCCTGAAGCCCAGCCGTGTGCTAGGACCTTCAGAAACTTCCCCCCGAGTCTCACAAAATGCAGACTACATTCCATCTGATGCTGTTGCTCCTTCTGACAACAATACCATTGGCCAAGTTCCAGCCGAAGTGCCGGAGGTTGCTGTAGCTGACGGTGCTCATTTTGTTGAGCCTAGTGCCGAGCCTCCAATTACACAGGCTATGGAAACCCATCAGCAAGTCGATTCCAAGAGGGAAACACTCGAGGAATCAACTACCATTGACTTAGAAGTGAGGCTGAAAGTCAAAGTTGAGAGAACTTCTGTATCCTCGGGCAAGGGCGAAGCGGTCGTTGACTCGCTGGAGCCCTCCTCAAAGTTCGAGAATGCTAGGAAAGAGAATGACACGGAGACGCCACAAGAGAGTTCAAAGGAGACCGACCAGAAAAAGGAACCTGCCCTTGCTCCTCCTCCCTCTATCGCCAAGAAAAGTTCAAATTCGCCCAGGAAAGTCAATCCTTATGCGCCGGGTGCTTCCAGAGCACATCCTACCGGATCAAATAAGTACGGACCAGGTAGTGGCGCGAGGAGTCAAAGGTATGCTGCTGGACGTACTGAGGCTAAACGCTCGTACGCTCCAGCGGGAAATTCCGAGGTGACGAGAAAAGTTGAAATGCAAAGCATCGAAACCGTTCAGAATTATGCGATGCAAGAGCTGTTTAAGGAAGTTACCGCCACCGAACCGCAGGCTCTCCCAGCCAAGCGGGCCGCCGCAGGTGATCCAGAGGCATCTGATGATTTGCAAGGGGCGCCCACTCGCCCTGAAGCTTCAAGTCTCAATGAAGGGCAGCTGCTTAATACAATCAAACCAAGTGCGAATGTTGACGAAAGCTTCGACGTATACGCCGGAGATGAAGCGACCGAAGAGGCAGTCGGCAGTCCCAAGGCTCGCCCTGAACCCTTGATCCTCAACACTATGTTGTCGCCAACTGTACCATCCGGATCTAGCTTTGCTAATCCATACCAAGGCGACCAAAGACCATACCAGCCTGAGCATAGACAAAATGCTCTTCTTGACAGGTTCTCTATTCCTGGTACCCCGGACTACACGACGCGTGCTAATTCTATGGTCGGTAGGATGAACTTGTATTCGAGCCGCTTGTCTCAGTCGCAGCAGTCTGAGCTTTATCATCAGTACGAAGTGAAAGATGACACTGTCCTAGATTACGTTCCAGTACCTGAGGAAGATGAGGAAGACGAGGAGGAAATTAAGTTGCGCAAGTTGCGGGAAGAAGCGAAAAAGAAGCAGGAGCAAAAAGCCGCTGCAGACGAAAGGGCCAAGGAGAGCCATAGCCGAGGTTCTGAAGTTCCCAGCGAGCATTCCGGCGACTCTAATGGCTGGCTCAAGGGTTTATTTTCCAACAACAAAAAGGACGACAAGCCAAAGCCAATCAAGGCTAAATTGGGCCAGGCTAGCACCTTCAAGTATGACGAGAAACTCAAGCGCTGGATCGACACCAGTAGGCCATTGGAAGATCAACTAAAGGAGGCTGCGCCGCCTCCACCTCCAAAGAGCAGAGCTATCCAGCCTGTGCCAGAAGAACGCGCGCCTGCTGCATCAGCACCCAATAAGGCTAGCGAAGCATCAGCGTTGCCAGCAGGAGGTCACCCCAGGAAGCCTGCCGTATCTAAGAAGGAGTCCCGTCCAAACTTGGCTAACGCCGGCTTGGACGATTTATTGTCCTTGACAGGAAGCAATTTGGGTGCTGCTGGACGCAAGCCTAAACGGAGATACGTGAATGTGGGAGAGAAGAAGTAAGAGAAGAGAAAACAGCAGAGGCAAGTCAATCAAGAAAAAAAAAAAGGCCGCAAGTCCTCGTGCATTCATACATAATCATAAAAGAGCATTAAGTATCAACAGAATCGACGGGTCTGTAGAGAAGGTAAAACGAAGGCTTGAGTACTTTGCCATTGCGGAGTTTTCGATTCTTCGGCGACTGTGGCGTCTTCTTGTAGCCGAGCAGACGGTAGAACTTCAAAGCCCTCTCATTATCGGAGAACACCGTTAATGATGTGTAGGCAACATTCATAAGTTGGCGCATTGAATGGTGTTGGTCGTGGACGCTTGCATTCAGGTATGAAGCAATTCGGTGAAAAGCGTCCATCAAGATGGAGCCCCACTTTTGTCCCTGGTGTGGAGGCGCTATTTGTATCTCGTACAAGTAGGCGGCTTTGCCATATTCTTCAAGCACTGGCTTCATTGCTAGAAGACCAGCAATTTCAGAACCCTGCTGGTAAAACACAAACACGAGCCCAAACTCTTGGAGTTCCTCCAATTTTTCTTCTTTCCAATTGTCGCCCTTGTTCTTCACATACAAGTCGCCCATGCATTGGTCAATGAGCGTTATAAACTTCTCAAGTACCCGAACATCCAGTGCCTGAGACAACGCAATGCGCCGTGTATAGACCTTATCGGACTCGAGGGAGGAGGGGAAAATCAGCTCGGCCAATTTGCTCAATTGCTCCGATACTGGTCCTGCTATGTTCTCATCGTGCTCGTCATACAGGTCCATGATGAAGTCCGCGTAGTGACGCGCGTTACTCATGTTCCCATGAATCAAGATGATATCCATTCGTCGCCAACCAGGGGAATAGATGAGATATCGCAAAGGCAAAAAGAGAGAGCTGCGGCTCTCTATCAGCCTCTTCTGCTGCCCATTTCTGCAAAACAGGCACCAGGTGCCCGACCCAAGAGAATCCAGCAGATGCGGGATGCCCGAGACAAAGTCAGAGACAACCGACTCAATGAATTCCGAGAGAAAACTACAGAAGTAGAGGACTTGAAACACCAGGAACTGGTCATGAGAAGAGAGGCGGATGAATGGGTGACCGACCCTATTGACTTCGAGAACGAAAGCGAGGGCCACGAGCAATACGAACAGGAGCTCGAGGAAATGATTTTGCAAGAGGAACTTGAGCTTGAGCAGCAACTCAAGGAATTGAGTCTACTTTCGGCTCCGGTTCGCCAGAGCTAGGCAGGGTACGGTGTTCCGGCTCATATCGGCGCCTGCATTTTTGAAGGTCGAGTCAAGTCTTGGCCATGAAAAAATGCGAGCGCCATCGATCCGAGTACTATGTTTCTCCTGCACGGAGGTGATTGTTCATTCTCCAGTTTGCAGAGAGATCCATAGATCTCGACGCATGAGGCTTCTGTGAGCGGCCAATTACGTACATCAAATGCAATTTGCCGAGCAAGGGTCCCAGAAGACCACTCTGAACTTTGCGGGGGCTGCAAAGACCGGTAAACTTCCGTGTTGTGCCACATCCTAAGTTGGCGTGGTCATATGCCTCGAAGAACAATGCCCTGGAGTTTGGCATTTAGTCGGTTACGGGTTTGATTTTAAACTTCAGGCTGCGCAATTGTAACGGGCGTATCCAACGTGCATAATTGAACAATAGGTGTTATGCTCGCTTCCTCACGGCAGAGCCGAGATGCCTCTAACAATGCAGTTATTACGCATCGCCAAGTTATCTACTTCATCAGTCATCGAGTTCGATTTCTGCGAGTAGCTGCTTAGCGGACTCAATTGGTGTCTTTTGGGCCATGTTTGCAAAATCCGATCAGGCGTGAATTGCCCCACCTTGTTTGCCCAGTTTCAGCCCCTGGTCGCTCACAGGATAGCTTGAAATCTCTTCAGAAGAGTCATTGGAGATCGAACAATTGACGAGCAATAAAAACAATTAAGCCATGTCATATGAATAGCAGGGGTATAAATGCGCTGCCGAGGTATTCATTAAAGCTGTTGAGAATGGTTGCCATCAGCAAAGTCCTAGCGGTGAGTGCCTTGGCCACAAGCGTATTCGCCGGCAAAGATGGAGTCAAGATCTATCACAAGGGCGAGCTTGCCGTGAATGCTTGCCAGAGAGAGCTCCCCAAGATCGCCACGTTATTTTCGAAGAAAGACAAGAAAAAGTTTTGCAATGTTCGGAACCAGCCAGCGTTGGGTTCGATGGTGTACTGCTTGAATCAAACAGGCCAGAAAGACAGTGGGGATTATTTCCTTAAAAGATGCAAGCGATACAATTTGACCCATGCGGATTTAGAGGCGGCATTAGCCAATGCCACCAACCTTGTGGTAAAAAACGTTACTGCATACCCCGGTTTCAATGCAACTAAACCATTTTGGTTGCCTGTTGCGTTGAAGCAAAAGAAAGTCGATGCTGCTTTCAACTCCTATGTTGGCAGATTTTATGGCTATAACAGATCGCACTACTACTCTTGGGCTCTTTTGGCCTATTGGTATGTTCTTATTATATTGGCGGGTGCAGGCAGATTGATACAATGGATTGCCCCGTCCTTGACTCACAGGCTTCACGGTAACACAATCAACTTGTACAGAAGATACGTTTCTATACCAGCTTTGGGAAGGAAGAAACGAGTGGAGTTGGCAAGGTATTGGAAGATCATTGAGATCGTTGTGCCATCCCGTCTTGAGACCATTTACATTGCGGGTTGGTGCGTGCTCTTGATAGTGTTTAATTTTGTGAGCTACACTCATGAGAAACACAACACAATTTGGAAAAAGAAGGAGGGAGAGATGTGGAGCAAAATTGGAACAAGGACTGGCATCATCGCTTATTATATGATCCCGCAGCTCTTTTTGTTTGCAGGAAGAAACAACTTTTTGCTGTGGATATCTGGATGGAGTTACGCCAGGCTCCTTGTTATTCACCACTGGTATGCTCGCCTGTGCTTTTTGATGATGTTTTTCCACACATTAGGCTTTCTGATGAGTGCTATAAGCATCGGCAATGGAAAGTTCACGAAGCGGAACAAGCGACCAATGGTGAGATGGGGATACGTTGCGGTTGTTGCGTCCTTCATAATGTGTGTCCATTCACTCTCTTGTTTAAGGAAAAGACGATACGAGATCTTTGTTCTATCTCATAACGTCTTGGGGGCCATTTTCGTTGCTGGTGCTTGGATGCACGCTGCTCCTATTGGATATAAGAACTTTATGATTGCATGCATAGCTGTGTGGTGTTTTGACAAGGCTATGAGGCTTGCCAGAATGGCGTGGTTTGGCGTACGAACTGCAGAGTTGGAGCTATTGCCAGATGGGGTATTGAAGGTCACAGTTCCCCGTCCCAAATGTTGGAAACCTCATCCATTAAGTCATGCATTTGTTTATTTTATTCGCCCATCTTGTTTTTGGCAATCTCATCCGTTCACATTGGTCGATTCGGTCACCCTCGAGAATCACGTACAATTCTATGTAAGGGTGAAGGGCGGTTTGACCCATGGCTTGTGCCAGTTCGTCAACAAACAGCCGGGCCAAAAGACTGCGGTAAAGTGTATTGTGGAAGGGCCCTACGGCGCCCAAAAGCCGCTTCAGCACTATGCAACAGTCGCCTTCATAGCTGGAGGATGCGGCATTCCCGGGGTTTACACTGCCGCAGCAGAATTGGGCCATCGTGGTTCGAATCAGAAGCTAAGGCTCATCTGGGTTGTTCGCAATTTGAAATCTGTCCTCAGCTTCTATGATGAGTTGAAGCACTTGGAGAACAGCGCCGTTAGAACCACAGTCTACGTGACGCGGGAGAAACTTCCAGAAACAGATGACGATTCTGTAGAGACAAAGGATACAAAGATCACTGCCGACGCATGTTGCGAAAAGCTGACAACGGGGCACTCTGACGAGAACTTTGACGCACGCAAATCATTGGCGGCGTTGTCATTTGTGGAATTCCGGAACCAGCGACCAGATTTGGAGACCATTATCAAAAGTGAGATTGAAGAGTCTTCCGATTCAATTGCGTTTGTCGCGTGCGGACATGCGTCTTTCGTGGATGATGGCCGCAAGGCTGTGGCCGAGAACTTATCGCGAGAGAAGAGAGTCGACTACTTTGATCAAATGCAGATTTGGTGAGCTCATTTCTCGTTCAGGTTAGAGCTCTCGCCAGCCCGCAATTGAGGAACTTCCGATTTCTGAATTGGCAGTATGAAAAGACCCCAATGGTGTAGCAAAGCTGGCCGGAAGCGCTGTTCGAAAATGGGCAAAAATTTCAGATTCAGCTTAATACAAATATCATGCTGGTCTCCTATCCTTCGATTCAATTCCCTCATTTAGTTTTCGAAACCCCATCGGAAACCGTTTTATGCAATGCGCTTTGATCTGTATTTATTTGTTCTGCATAGAATGGCGAATTTAGCCATATTTGTTCCGGTCGCCGGGCTAGACCGACGATGGGGTACCGCGAATTGCTAAAAAAAGCCAATTTCGGGGCGGAATTTGATTGGGGAAAATTGAAGAATTTTAAAACAACGACACCTTTCTTTTGGGGCAAGATTTTCCTCGTATTTGACACTTTTCGTCCGCTATCTCCGTCTACCCTGCGTGGCTTGCAGAGGGCGTGCATTAACACGCAGTCGCGAGAAGACTCGCGAGAAAACGCCAAAAATCAGGCTATTGGAGGAATAACTCAGTTCAGAAGGGTTGGAAATGGTATCTTAAGAGCTGTTCATTTATTTCTCTCCCAATTTTCACGGTTATTCGGGCATTCCAGGAAGTAAATGGCGCACCCGTGCACCAAATGCACCTGGCCGAGCGCGTCGCATTAAACCAGATCAAAAAACATTATCTTTTTCGTGTCTCCGCCGACCCTTCCTTGTGGTCTCTTACCAGAAACTCAAGTCCTTAGATACAAATCAACTGCTGCTCAAGGTCCATTCTATCGTTACATCACACTCGGCCAAAGCGGATATTACAATTCACTATGCCAACTCCATCACCGACTCGTACTCTCCAAGAGCGAGCGTCGGAGCTGTCGCTGTCATCTTCTAGTACCTCTTCAGACTATTGCAAGAAGCATCCGAATTCGCAGGAGTGCCAGAAACCCACCACCGGCTCCGGACTCGAGATTGGCTTGGGAGTGGGAATTCCTGTGTTTCTCGTGGTTCTAGTGTTGGGGTTTTTCTTCTTCAGAAACTACCGCAAGAACAGACGTGAGGACATGGAGCATGATCCTGACTTCGACGAAAACGGTGAGGCCACTATTTTGCCCGACTTTCCACCCATGTCAAAGGAGGATCCGTTTGACAATAGAAACTCAATTCGAGATCCCGGAAGATATTCGGGAATGCACCATCCGAACAGATCGGCGCAGGACTTGCGCTCGATGCTGACTCGCGGCGGCATGGACGACTACTACATGGGCAGCTTTGTTTTGCCGTACCAGCATCAGACCGGATCCAAAGCCACTTTGGACGAGTACGCGCGCCAAATCGACAGCTCTCGTCGAAGAGACTCTGTGTCGTCGTCTGGAACCGCTACTTACCTCCCAAACAACAATGCAATGCCACTGTCGCATCGCTATTCGCCTCAGAAGAACTCCAACTTGAGATACCATGTTGAGAGTCCGGTGAAGCAGCCAAGCGCCAAAGATGTGTCGGCGCAGTATCGCGGATCGCTGACTCTGGTTGATGACCCATACGGCACCAAGCAGGGCAATTCTAGTGGAACGACCTCCAACTCGTCGAGCAACCAGTTTGGAATCAATTACGAGAACGAGCTGAATTTGGCAATCAACCTGTCTTTGCCTAATCGTAATTTGAGTGTGAAAGAGCCTTCAGAAACTCGGAGCAGGCCCGCGGAAGTCCCGTACCCGGACGACCATAGTCCCGCGCAACCTAGTGAGCCATCGGCCGAGTCTCCTTTTGAAGACAATTTTCAAGATAGTTATACCACCCCAGACGTATCACACAGCACCACCAACGATTCGGCCACACATCTTCAACCAGAAGCATCGCAGAATACTTCGAAAGTGACCAGGTCGCCTCGTATGCTGGCGTTCAACATGTTGAAAAATGTCAGCGACGATGAGGATGGCCCGGATATTCCCGAGCATCTGGAAGAATTCGTGGCAGATAATGCCGAAGAGGCAGAGAAACTTGCTCGGTTGAAGTCTGTGTACAAAGTCTACTTTGACCGGTCTGCATCTATGAAATCCAACGCAGGTTCCGAGTCAGGCGAGAAGTCGTTCCATGCGGACTTCAAGCAGCCGTTACCAGCGCTTGACACCAACATCAAGATCAATCGTGAATTACGTGCTGATACAGACCTTGAGAAAAGAGCTTCGACAGCGTCGTCGCTCTACGATGAGACACACGAAGGCCATTCATACCAGCAGGTGGGAAACGGCAGATTTCCGCCTCCCGCAAGAAATCCTGACCGCAGCATGAGCGCCGATGACAGCGATTCGTTTGTTTTGCAAGAAATGGCCCCGCTCAAATCGCTACCCCATGCCTCAGATATTCGCAACTCCACCATTGAAACTTTCACAGACTATGAGCGCCGTGCCAAGATCACGTCTCCACTGATGAGATCCGCGCAACAGGGTTACTTTGACAGCGACCTGCTTGGGCTGCCGCAATTGTCGGTATCTCCTTCTCTATCTACGCCAGTGGGGGAGGTGCCGTCAATTCGTTCCGGAAGAAGCAACAACGGCCAAGTGCCTTCGGCTTCGCAATTAGCGAGAACGTCGGTTGTCATGCTCAATTCCGTAGACGAGATCTCGGGAAAGAAGTCGTACAAGCCTGCGGGGTCAATCCCTCGCGCTGCTGTTCTGCCGAACCTCAATCACGGTGGGCTGCACTCTCCATCGGCGGATGACCTCATTCCGGGAAACAGGAAGTCTGACGTGCGCAGAATGATGAACACTACTTTCTAGGCAGTTTTCCGATTGTCTACGGTTGTGGTTTGTTTAGAGCATCACTTTTTGCAAAACCCAGACTTAAACGCTGCATTAAATGAATTTTCTTATTATACACAGGCTCAGGCATCTGCCTACGCCAAATCAAAATCGTCAACTTTGTTCTTGTAGACAAGTACGTTCTGTTTGATCTTGGAGCTGTCCACCCACGTCAAGTAGTCCTCCATAGTTCTGGTCACCAAAAACGCGGGGTCAGTGATCACGTCTGGCCCTACACGAACATGGCCCTGTTCAAGAAATGTGTTGGCGTCTTTGACGCTTTGTGCCATCCTGAATCTCTGCATGACAACCCCGATCCTGCGGCGACAAATGGCAGACACCGAGACTTTGTTCTCAAGGTCGGAAATCTTGGACTTGGTGGCTAAGATGCCCATGTTGTAAAGTTTTTCGAGCAAGAGCTGCTCATGCTTAATTCTGAAGGGATCATCGGGCTGTAGCAACGAGAGTTTGTGGGCAACTTTACGCACATCTCCGCAAATCTTGTTGTACTTGTGATAGTCGTCTCTGTTCTGGATGTGATACCTGGCCATGACTTCTGTATCTCTATGGCCCTTGTCTTGTTTCCAGTTGAGAAAATCATGCTTCTTGAGCAATTTCTGCTCGTGGTGTCTGAGTTGTCTGACCATAGTTGGAGGTGTGGGCTTGATGCGAGATGCGATGAGACTTAGGCTGCACCGCACGTGACCTCAAGTTTTGCAAGTCCACGCAGCGACAACTACAAACGGTACCTGATCGAAACAGAAAAACTATAAATAGTTCGAACAGTTAGTCTCTATGCTTCCCTAGTAGACCTATAGAAGGCTTGCATAGGAAGTGGGCAACAAGGGTTTTGAACTTCTCGAGCTCGTCAATGACGCAAGCTTTTCTTTTAGAGTATAGGAGAGGCTCAAGGGTCTGTAGTTTCAATTTCCTTTTATTTCGTTTGCCAGAACTTGTGCTTCCATTTTACAGGTCAGGTTCAGAGTGCCAGTCCGTGGTGTACGGGTGGGTCCAAATTTTCAGACTGTCTCTACTGCCAACACCATGTTGAAACGGCTTTCTGTGGGGAGCACAAGGCTGTTTCTGAGCACAATATTGTGCAGCTCCTACATAGGCAAAACGCCAGTCAGACTTAATCCCGGAGTGGAGATTTCCACCGAGCAGATTCCGTATGAGTTCTGCAAAACTTTTACCAAAGGAAAGCACACGATCACCCTCAAAAACCAGGTGGTTGTGAAGGGCCCAAAAGGCACCATGAGGGCAGCATTTCCAGCGTTTGTTCGGCTCAAGCAGGTCGACAACTTGGTGGAGGTGTCTGTGGATGACGCCGAAGACAAAATTCAAAGATCCATGTGGGGCACATCACGTGCGTTGATCCAGAACAACGTGATCGGTACCTCCGAGGGCCACTTGGCTATTGTCAAGTTTGTCGGCACTGGATACAGAGCATCCATTGAAACTGATGGCGGAAACCAGGTGGTGGCTTTGAAAGTTGGGTACCCTTATACGCCGAAGTTGCAGGTTCCCGAGGGCATCACCGTGAGCTCACCTAACCCCACAAGATTGCTCATTGAGGGTATTGACAAGCAGCAGGTAAACTTGTTTGCTGCTAGAATCAGAGAGTACAGGAAGCCGGAGCCATATAAGGGTAAGGGTATTTTCGTGAACGACGAGACCATCCGGTTGAAGCAGAAGAAGATTAAGTAATGTAAATAGATAGATACGATAAAGAGTTATTGGGGTTTTAGTTCCTCTTTATACGCTAAGGCGATCTGCTCGAGCCGTGATGATTTATATGGCTGTCGATAAAGAACCGTCCAGTACAGCAACCAGGAAGCTTGCGATTAGTGAGAACGACGTTCATAGCAATGCCAGCTCTTTTTTGAGTTCCCATTCCCAGGCTCCCTGGTTCTGCTGGTGGCCCGGGTAGTGCACATACGTTCTCAGTGAAAAAACCCACCTCAACACCCTCTCACTTGCAAGTCGGACATGCTTGGTCATTTGAAGGCACAGACGGCCAAGACGGCCGCTCTAGCCCTTTTGAGCAAGCGCGGGGCTGCACAGATTATTTCCAAGCACTCCATCCCCCTGGTGGTGACATCTTCACCTAAGATTAACCACTGTCTTGCACTGAACAACGAAAGAAAGTGTCTACTCTCCAGACCAGGCTTACTAGGTATAAAGAGGGGAATGATTTCGTGGTTTACAGAAAGCGGTGAGCAGTTTGCTGCCACGGTCCTCGAAATCGACAACTGTGAAGTAATCGCTACCAAATCTGTCGCCAAGGACGGGTTCTCATCGGTGATGTTGGGCCAGATTGACAAGCTTAAAAACGTCACTAAGCATAAGAGAAAAATCTGCGAGACTGCTGGCGTGTCGCCCAAGGCCAACTTTGGTGAATTCAGAGTCAGAACTGACGATGGACTCATTGAACCAGGCACAGAGCTCAAGGCTGACTACTTCGCGGTCGGCCAGCTTGTAGACGTTAAGGCAGTTTCGAAAGGTAAAGGATTTGCTGGTGTTATGAAGAGACACGGTTTCAAAGGTTTGAGAGCTACACACGGTGTTTCTGTTGCTCACAGATCTGCCGGTTCCATGGGAGCCACACAGGACCCAGGTAGAGTTTTGCCAGGGAAAAAGATGGCAGGTCGCATGGGTGGAAGAAATTGCACTGTATTGAATAACGAGGTGTTGCACGCTGATGGCGACAGCGGCATCTTGGTGGTGAAGGGCCAGGTACCGGGTCCCAAAAACTCATTTGTGAAGATATCCGACGCAAAGAGATTATATGGTCGCTCCTTGCTTCAGGAGCAGCACCGCTGATGTATATAGGGAAAGGATAGAATCGAGGTTCAGCAGTAGATGGATTGGTTACTTGTTGGTTGTCTTGAAGACTGACAGCATTATTGAGTAATTTCAATGCCTTATTGAAAGCAAGAAATAGCGAATCATCCAATTCAGAATTACAATTTGGGATTACAGGAAGTTCAGAGCTAAGCTTTTTCATGTTTGTCTTGACCTCAAGGAAAACACCAAAAAGAGCTAATCATAAAATGATTTAGCATCCTGAAAATCCCAAAAAATATCAAGACGCCGTTGGCAAAGACAGCTCCCGGATGGTTCTGGTAAAAGGCAAGAGCCATGTTCTGTGAAACTGATCTTCCGGCGACACTGAACATGGGAGATGAGCGCGAGTTTATATATGGGAGGCACGGGTTACCCGGACCAAGTGCTGGCCCAAGAGGGACATGAACAAACTTGAGGAAAAGAGGGAAGGTGAAAAGAGAAAATTGGAATAGCCACGGAAAGCGCAACTCTATCTGAAAGCGCGGCTTTGTCTGCCAATGGCTGCAGACGCAATTGAAATGAACCATCCCAGACCAATTGGAGCCAGACCCAAAACCTGGTTGAAAAAGTAGCAAAAAAGTAGCAAAGAGAGTGGCTTAGCTTCTGCTAGTGCCTATGCTACGCACAGTCGTAAACGCTGAGCACAACTTTATCACCTACACTTTCTCTATCATAGTGATGCATTCATGCTCTATATATACAAGGCTATTTTGTCCGGGACAAGACAGACTGCGTCAAAAACTCCAAGGCCAGGCGGGCATCGGACTCAGGTAACTGGCGCAAACCCTCCAACGCCAGATTACAGTATTCGGTGGCCATGGCCCGGGCCTTCTCCACTCCGTCGTACTTTTGAACAGCACGGCGGGCAATTTCCACATCGCCAGGCTCAGAGAACTTGCGGCCAATGAGCTCACCCAAGTTGGGCTCTTCTTTCCAGGCAAAGAGAATCGGCGCAGTAGCAAGCCCCAACTTCAAGTCCGCCTGGGACGGTTTTCCAATTGCCGAGTCGCTGGAGGTGTAGTCCAACATATCGTCCACAATCTGGAAGCAGAGCCCCAAGTTGCGGCCAAATTCGTAGCACGACTCCACCACCGCATCTTCTGCTCCACTAAGCACCGCTGCTGCACGTGACGACTTCGACATAAGCGACGCAGTCTTGAGGTACGTTTTATGGAGGTAGTACTCAAATGCAGCCTCAACATTGGTCTCGTGCGTGACTTCCTGTGGAGGTTTCACTCTGTAGTCATGGGCCTCGACAGGCACTTTCCCCGTGGGCACAGGGATAGCCTTTTCGGTGCCATCATTGGTGATGGTAGACTCATCCTGACTGATTACAGTGTTTTTAAGCTGCATAAACTCGCCCTCGACAAGATTGGCGATGGTGGTGGAAAGCAACTCAATCACCTCAGGATTGCGCAAACGAGCAATGGCCACCGAGGCACGTCCAAGCAAAAAGTCACCAGCCAACACCGCCATTTTGTTGGTGAATGCAATGTTCCCGCTGGGACGACCACGGCGAGCATCAGCCAAGTCTATGACGTCGTCATGCAAAAGCGACGCCGTGTGTATCATTTCAACAATCTCAGCAAGACGCCGCTGTTTGGGCAATATTCCGTTCACAGCATCAAACTGAGGTAACAGGTCCATGGGTTTCAGCAACGGATCCAAGATTACCTTGGGGTTTATGCCGTGCAAGATGGCAAGCGGAGAAATCGACTTGTTGACAGAGTTTCCTGCCAAAATCGTCTGCTGTGGGGTCCCTGGATACACTGGCTGATCTGTGACGTCGCTAGTGTCAATTTTGATCCGATTCCGCTGCTCGATCGGAATTTTCAGTAATGCCTTTGACAAAAGAAGCACAATGAGTGGCCGTACATTCTTGCCTTCGGCTTCAAAGTAGTAGCTCAGAACACGATTTAGCGTTGGGTGGCCCAGACCAATGAGACTGGCTATCAGTTTGGCCAAGTTCAGCATCTCGTGGCTGACGATGGAGAATGGGTCTTTGAAGGTGGTGTCGTTGGCGGGCTGGACCATCTTTTCAGCAGCCTCGACGGCTGTTTTAAAACTGTTGACCTGGAGCTGAGCATGGAATTGAGAGAAATAGCGCAGTGGCCGTACGTGTCGAGACACAGACGTTTTCCAGCTCGGGCTCATGGTAGTTGGTGCTAAGCAACTGAGACTGGTGGTGTACGGGTGGGTCAACGTCCAGGCTGGACACGACAGCAGGAGAACAGAAGAAAAATACACGGATTTGGCAGCACGAAGAGTTTGAATGTACGTAATAGACACTAGTTTTCTAGCCTATTCGTTGCGGGATGGCCATCAGGCTGGTGGATGCTTGATGGCAGAACTGCGGCTTCAGAGACGGTGGGCCGAAACCGAAAATAGTTCGATCTTTCTGATTTCGGCGAGTTGCTTAATTCGGAAAATATCCTTGGTTTGTGTTCGACTTGTTTCACCGATAGCAAACAAAATGGCTTCAGCCTTCCGGCCTTTTTCAAATCCTGGTCTTTCCTGTCTCTACCCCATCTCAAACTCCATCTAACTCATCATGGGTGTGCCAGCTCTCTTTCGATGGCTCTCGCGTAAGTACCCCAAAATTATTTCCTCGGTGGTAGAAGATGAGAGCGATGCCCAATACGGCAAGTTTCCACAGTACCTGGACCCCAACCCCAATGGTGAGCTCGACAATCTCTACCTTGATATGAACGGTATCGTGCACCCGTGTACACACCCCGAGCACAAGCCTCCACCAGAGACAGAGGATGAAATGTTCTTGGATGTGTTCAAATACACTGACCGTGTGTTGATGATGGCTCGCCCTCGCAAAGTTCTTGTCATTGCCGTGGATGGAGTTGCCCCGAGAGCCAAAATGAACCAGCAACGTGCTCGGCGATTCAGAGCAGCACAGGAAGCTAAGATTGCCAATGAAGAGAGCGAGCGCCAAATTCGTGAGTTTGAAAATAGAGGCCAGGCTGTTGACGAGGCTCTCAAGGGTAAGAAGAAATGGGACACGAACGTCATTACCCCAGGAACTCCATTTATGGACGGTCTCGCCGTGGCCCTCCGGTATTGGGTAGCCTACAAATTGGCCACAGATCCCGGTTGGGCGGATTTGCAGGTGATCATCAGTGACGCTACAGTTCCTGGAGAAGGAGAGCATAAGCTCATGAGCTTCATCCGGTCGCAACGGCTGGATCCGCTGTACAATCCTAACACCACACACTGCATATACGGACTTGATGCCGACTTGATTTTCTTAGGGTTGGCTACCCATGAGCCGCATTTCAGAGTACTCAGAGAAGATGTGTTTGCCCAAGGCGGCGGCGGAAGATTGCGAGTGGCAGACCAACTTCGCATGACTGCTGAGGAGAAAGAGAGACTTGATGAGCAGGATGCCCGTAAACCATTCATCTGGCTCCATGTCAACGTTCTCCGAGAGTACTTGGAGGTTGAGCTCAGCGTGCGCACGAGTTTCCAGTGGGATCTAGAACGAGCTCTTGACGACTGGGTGTTCATGTGTTTTTTCGTGGGTAACGATTTCTTGCCGCACATGCCTTCGTTGAGTGTTCGCGACAATGGTATCGACATCTTGGTTGGGTGCTGGAAGCTGGTCATCGGCCGCGCACGAGACTACATCACTTGCGATGGAAAACTCAATTTGGAGGGCGTGGAACTCCTCTTGGGTGCAATGGCGACTAAAGAGGACGAAGTGTTCAGGAAGAGACATGAGCACGAGCTCAGATACCAGCACCACGATAAGAGAAGAAACGTGGCCAGAGAAGAAGAGAAGGCGTTGCGCAAGCAGTTTTTGCCTTCAGTTTCGAAGGGTAAGGAAAAAGCGCCGGTGACTGCCGACGTCAACATGCCATTGATGGATACCTCCGGCAAATTGGTGGACGGCTATGCGCAGCTTTCCAACAAAGACATTGTGCATAATCGCGACACCATTACCAAGGCAAACATGGCAAATGCAGATGCCGCTGAGGCGCTCAAGAAGCTTCTTGACCTGAAAAATTCAGGCGGGTCAGTAGCCGAGCCTACCGAGCCTGCCGCGCCTGAACAAGACCTCAAGCGCTCGGCGAGTGAAATGGAATCCACTGCACCTTCAACAACCTCCGATGATGAAGATGACGAAAATGAAGACAAGGTGCGCACATGGGAAGCTGGCTACCGCGACCGTTACTACAAGACCAAGTTCCATGTCCAGACCGAGGAGGAGGTTAACCAGATTCGTCGCGAAGTTACCCGTGCATACTTGGAGGGAATTTCGTGGGCACTTCTCTATTATTTCCAGGGTTGTCAGTCATGGCAATGGTATTTTCCATTCCACTACGCCCCGTTTGCTGCAGACTTTTCTGATATCCGCGACGCGGTGGGAGAAAAGGGAATTGAGTTTTCTAAGGGCGAGCCTTTCCGTCCATACGAGCAGCTTATGTCGGTGTTGCCGGCTGCTTCGGGCCACACTTTGCCCGTGGTATTAAGAGACTTGATGTCGAACCCAGAAAGTGAAATCATCGACTTTTATCCCGAGGACTTCCAGATCGACATGAATGGTGCCAAAATGAGTTGGCAAGGTATTGCGCTTCTTCCTTTCATTAATGAGAAGAGGCTTCTTGCTGCCGTTCAAGCCAAATATCCACTCTTGACGGACGCAGAGATAGAACGGAACACGAATAAGAGGGCTCAGCTTTTTGTGTCCAGCAAGAACAAAAATTATAAAGCGTTTGTGAGAGCTTTTGACGACGACAAAGTGGTGGATTTCAAGGCACATACCACCGGTCTTGCGGGCGTCGTTGACAAAGTAACTATGTTTGATCCGTCTGAACAACTTGCCTTTCCGTTGTCGGAGGGTGACATGCCCGACATTTCGAAGGCGACTTATCTTCAGGCTTGGTATGATTTTCCCGAAACTAAGCCTGGCAAGTCCATGCTTTTGAATGGATACATTGCTCATGAAAAGGTTTTGAACGAAGGTGACAAGTACGCCCTCACCAACAAAACAAGGTACAACAACCGGTTCCAGGATTCGTCGTTTAACAATAGCTACGTCAATAGGGGCCCTTCTGGACTGGAAACTTATCTCGCTTACTCCATGAGACCAGGGGGATTTCGTTCAATCTTGGTGAATGGACCCGACCAGGGAAGACAATCTCACACTGGTGGTGAATACACGAGAGGTGGCCGTGGCCGAGGAAACTTTCGCGGTCAACGTGGGGGCTATAACGGTGGTGGTTCGCAGCGTGGAGGATACAACAATAGCTACAACCCAAGGGGTCATGGTGGATATAGCGGTGGTAACAACGGTGGTTACAACAGTGGATACAATGGTGGAGCATCACACGGTGGGCCAAACCGTGGCCAAGGCCGTGGAGGGTACAATAACTCTGGTTTCAACCAGAATAACGGATATCAAAACAACGGGTATCAGATGAACGGGTACCTGAACAACCACCAGAACAACTTCCAGGGTCAACCAGGCGGACAAAATGCAGGTTTCAACGGTGGCGGATTCAACAACCGTCAATACTACAACCAGCAACAAGGCAATTCTGGATACAACCACCCACAGTCGGCGCCACAGCAATTTGGTCAGGGAAACCAAACGGGCCAATTCGGGTACCAACTGAACCAGAATTACCAGAACGCAGGGTTCCAGCAGGTCCAAGGGTATCCAGCAAATCCCGCTCAAAACAATGGTCAGGGTCCAAATCAGGGATTCGATAACTCCCGCCGGTGGTGAGTGGACTGCAGATAGCCCAACTGTGGAGGCGCATCTCATCTTATCCCGAGGAACAACCCGAGGTCTCCGATCCAGAGGGCGATCGCGAGATTGTAATGTCGGTAAGGCTTTTTGACATCCCGGAAAAAGGCCTTCTGATTTCAATTGACGAAACTGCTTCTCCTGTTAAACTAAACGTGAAACATACGAGTTCTCCCTCGCCGGCGCCAGCACATGGGCTTGGAGAAGACAACGTCTACGTTATTGACTCAGTGCGATCTGGAACAGGCCGCCAAACTACCAATGGGGTTTACGTGGACATTCTTAAGCCTTTGCTCGATTACCTCGACTTGAGCCACTTATACCTTGAGACGAAGTCAAGAACCAGCATTGCGGAGTTTGCTCGTAAACTCGAGGGTAAGCACGTCACCGTGATTATTATCGGTGGCGATACTTCTATCAATGAATTCATCAATGGATTGAATCCTGGAGAAGGCCTGATAAATTTTGGAGTCATTCCAGCTGGGACCGGCAATTCGCTCTCTTTAGCTCTTGGATCAACGTCTTTAGCGGATTCAATAAAAAGAATATTCTCCGGAAACCGTCAGCAACTTCAAGTCTATTCAACTCAATTTCCCGAAGGTCTGTATCTTTTGTACCCTGATGGCTCCCAGCTGGTAATTAAGAAAAAGCTCGATTTTCTAGTTGTCACATCGTGGGCATTCCATGCTGCTTTGGTGGCGGATAGTGATACTGAGAAGTTACGCAAGCTTGGGATAGAGCGTTTTCAAATTGCTGCACAACAGAATCTTTCTAGAAAACAAGAGTACCATGCCCGAATTCGCATTGGCGATAATGTGTTTGATGGCCCGTTTGCGTACGTTGTGACTACACCCTCCCAAAGATTTGAGCCCCAATTCGTCATCCTGCCGGAGGGCAACATTGCAGACGATAGTTTTTATTTAGTGGCATTCAAAACTGAGGATGATAACAATTATATTATGGATATTATGAAAAAGGTTTATGATGGAGGGAGGCACATTGGAGATCCACGTGTGATATATGAAAAAGTGAGCGCCGGATCAGAGGTTGTTCTCGAGATTGATAACGCCTCTGACATTTCGCAGAGGAGATTTTGTGTTGACGGTGCCATTGCTGTCCTACCGGAGCGTGATTCACATGAAGTGACCGTTTCGTATAGTGGCTACCAGGTACTTGGATGGGATCTTTTTATACTATAGCTAATGTCATATAATGGTACTTTGTATTTCACCAAAACGAATTGACTTGTATTTCAACACTATTTTACATTATTTAGCTTTCTTGCTGGACCCCCCATCCTCCGTACCATGTGCTCTTTTCTTGTCGTTTGAAGCGCCATTATTGGCAGACGAGGTACTGTTGCCAGAATTGGGAGCTGGTGAATTATTTCCGCCTTTAGGATGCTGAGTAGGCTGCTGCTGAGTTGCCGCTTTCTGCTTCTCAAGCTTTTCCAACTTTCGATTCAAAACCTTGAGTTTGAACTCGTACTTCTTGTCCACGGCTTTCTCGGTGGCCTCCTTCTCTTTGGCAACACGAGAGTCAACCTCTGAATTGAGCTGTCTGATTTTTTCTTCATATGATGCACGGATCTCTTCCACCAGAGCATCCACAGGGGCTCCAGCAATTTTCTTTGCAACTTCTTCATCAACCTTGGCCTGTAGATTCTTCTCATACTCGGCAGCGAGTTGATTTCTCAATTTTTTCACTTCCTCTGCTTTCTCCTTCTCCACCTGTTTGCGGATTTTGTCAGCATTCGCGGAATCGCCGTTGTGGCTCTTCTTAGCAAGCTCACTCTTGAGCTTCACATCGAACTCTGTCAGTAATCTTGTTTTGATGGCGTTGCGCTCGACATCAAATTCCTTGCGCAACTTTTCAATTTCATCGGCGAACTGCTTCTCGCTTTCCTTCTTCTCATTTTCCAACTTTTCAAGTTTTGGCTCTAGAGCTTCTGAGTTATGGGCAGACTCAAGTTCCTTCGCCTTTTCTTGTGAGGCATCAAGGGCTGCTTTGACCTCATTGAGTTCCTTCTCAAGATCTCTGTTCTTGCTTCTGTGTGCCAGAAGTTTGGTTCTGAATTCAGATTTAAGATTCTCAAAGCGCTGCATCATCTGCTGCAACTCATCATTATTGCTGAGCTGGCCTTTCAACCGCTCATTTTCCTCCCTAAGCAAGCTCAACTCTTGGGCCTGTACTGCCGAATTCTGAGTATCACCTTGTGAGGTAATCTGGGTCCTCTCATTCTGCAATGCAGAAATCTGTGATTCAAGTTCTTCAATCTTGCTGTGGGCCACTCTGTTGTCGTTCCTCAAAGTGGTGTTACTCTCACGCAAAATATTGAGCTGCGCAAGCTGCTCCACTGCCTTGCTGTGTTCACCCACGGCTTCGTCAAGTTGTATCTTGACAGACTGAAGACGCGATACTTGAGATCTTGAGGCATTCAACTCGGCACTGGCTGTCTCCAACAGCATGCGAAGCTTACTGAGCTCGTCTGAGAGTTGAGACGCCTTGGCTTCCGCGGTATCCTTTTCGCGGCGCAAGTAGTTGATAACCTCTCGCAACTCGCCAGATGCATCATTTTCGTCGCCTGCGACTGACTTGTTGATTTCAATCTGATTGAGTGCAAGGTTATACTGGTACTGTAAGTCCTGGATTTGCTGCTTGGCCGTCGCCAACTCCTCCTGGACGGCTGCTTGGGCTTCGGAAAGCAGGTTTGACTTGTCATCCAATTCCCGTTTAACTTGCTCGAACTGCTTTTTAAAAGACTCTGCCTTCTCCCGGAGATCTGATGTTTCCTTATTCAATCTTGCGGTCTCAAGCTTCTCGATCTCTAGTTCCGAAATTTTCAGAGAAAGTCTTTTCTCCAAGGTCAGATTATTGTCCACTGCAGTAGACAAATCATCTTGTAGAGATGTAAGCTTGCTCTCAAGGTCCGATTTCAAGGTATCGTAAGATCCAGCTTTCAACGAATATTCGTGCACCTTCGATTTCAACTCTTGAATCTCATTCATGAATTGCGACTCTGACTGGTAGGAATTGTCTCTGAGTTCGGTCAAGGTCTTATCCAAATCTTCAACTTCACCGCTCAACCGCTCCTTCAAATCAGAAAGAGATTTAATCTTTGAATCGGACTGCTCTCTGTACGAATCGAAAGACTCCGTTGCCTTCACAAGTGCTTCCTCTGCAGCCCTCGCGATATTACTGAACTCGATAACCTGAGCTTCGGCGAGTTTAAGCTCTGCTCTGAGATCTTCGTTCTCTGTCAGAATTCCTGCCTTTGGCAACTGCTCCAGCATTGTCGACTCCACCGCTCTGGGTACGTGCTTGTGGGTCTTGGCTGAAGACAATTCACCTTGAAGCCTTGCAATTACGAATTCCAGTTCAGATAAGCGAGTTCTAGCGTCGAGAAGCTTCTGACTGAGCTCACCGACTTGCTCCAACTTAATGTTTTGAGCTTTCATAGCCATTTCCGACTGGCTAGTCAAAATTTGAATGCGATCTTCCTTCTCTGCTATCTTCTCCTGTAAGTTACGGAAGCTATCAATGCTCTGGGACAATTTGGCTGAAAGCTCAGTCGAAGATGCTTCCCTCTCCTTGAGCAAATTCTGAAGGTTAAACACAAACGAGTGAGCCTGGTCCCGATCAGCCTTGAGCTGCATGATTTCACGTTTAAGAGACTCCTCAGTCAAAACCCAAGAGTTCTTCGCAATTTCGAGGTCTTTATTATCAAAAGCCTGCTGCTGAATTTTATGCTCGACATCCCGTAACTCATTCGACTTGCCCACCAATAGATTTTCAAGTTTGGATGCCTGTTCTCTCCAGAACCCACAGTCCTTGGTGAGATGCTCGACCTCTTTCTCAGAGTTTGTGAGCAATCGCCGAGTATTCTGCAATCTGCTTTCGCTCAACTCGAGAGTATGCTTAGTGGAAGCAAGCCGATGACCGAGTTCTTCCTTGGCATTCAGAGTTTCGTTGAGGCGTTCGGAAAGCTTCTTGATCGTAGCGCTCGTTTCGGTTTGGAGGTTGCGGATAAATTTATCTTGCTCAGTCAACTTCTTCTTGTAGTTGTTGAGGGCCTCGCCCAGTGCAACGTCACTCTGAACCTCAGTTTGAAGTCCACGGGAGCCTTGCAACGACTTCAAGAGATCTCTTTCCTTGGAAACTGCGGAATATTTGGCAGTGATGCTGTCTAATTCGCCTTGTAAGGAAAGGATGGCTTCGCGGGCTTCATCAATAGCAGCTGATTCCAAGCCCTCAGTCTCCTGCTCTTTGCTCTCGAGCTGTTTTCCGAGCAGTCTTACGGCAACGAGCAACTCTTCATTACGTTTTTGAAGCTCGACAATATTTGCAAAGCCCACCAAACGGTCGGTGATGAGCTTGTCGGTGTCAGTTTCAATCGAAACGTCATCGTTGCCTGATTTGGCGAGAATTTGGTCGATGACTTTTCTTTCACTTGCTGTCAAAGGATTTTCATCGCCATCCCTGATCTTGGAATGGATGAGGTAGTGGCAAAGTTGTCTTCCGAGATCCTTAGCCAACTGCTTTACCGAGGCAGTTTCCGCCTCGTAGGAGGCCAACCGGGTTCTCAATCTATTGCACTCTTTGTAGCTCTCCGCCTTTTCAAGCCTTATGGACTCCACGTTGGCCAAAGCATCTTTCACCGATTGCTCGTAGAATTGAATTTGCTCTTTGTAGTTTGCGATGGCTGGCTTCTTTGACTCGAGCTCGTCAATAAAGTGTTGAAGTTGCAACGCTAGCGATTCTTTCTGCGACTTTTCAAGAGCAAGTTCTTTTCTAACGTGGTTGAATTCGGCGTAAAGAGCAGACAAGGAAATACCCTTCGGGTTGGACTGCATGATAAGCTCTGCTGACTCTGTCAATTTCGGAAGCGCAGTCTCCTTGTGAAGCTCAGAATCAAGAGCTTCTTCAGTTCGGCGCAAGCGCTCTTGCAAGCTCGCAATCTGCTCTTCCCTATCATAGAGGTCCTTTTCTAGCCGGCTCATAGCCTCTGATGTAGATTCCTTGAGGCTCTCAGTGTACTCTTCCAACTGCGAGATACGGTCGTTCTTCTCGGAAAGTTGCACATTGAGCAATTCGAGGACGTCGTCCTTGCTAGTTAATTCGCGGGTGTACTTCGTGGTTTGGAGCTCGAGTTTGGCTTCCAAATCGAAAGATTTCGCAGTGGCGGCCTCAATCTTTATGCTCAAATCTTTAACTTCCTCCTGAAGCGATTCCTTAAGCGACTGCACCGATTCATACCGAGCAGACAATGCCGAAAGCTTATTCGAATCTCTCAAAAGTTCGGCGTCGTACTTTTTGACAAGCTCTGAATACTTGTCCTGTAGGCCACGCATTTCCAGCTCATACCATTCTTTCTGGCCCTTTATGTATGATAGCTCGTTGTTGGACTTGTTCAATTCCAATTTGAAGGTGAATTTCTCATTAGTGACGTCGTTCAACTCTTTGGCAAGTTCACTGAGGCGCTGGTTGGAGGCCACGCTTGACTTCGTCATTCGGCTGATCGCATCGTTGAGCTGGAGAATCTCTGTATCTTTAGAACTGGAAGATACCGAGACTTTGGCATCGGATTCACGAATCTGCGCCTGCAACAGGTCCAATTGCGAGGAGAGAACTCCGGACTTATGCTTGTACAGTGACAAATCTCGATCTGCCTGCTCCATGGCGTCCGATAATTTCTCATTTTCAGCTGTGAGGGCATCACTGGCCTGTGTCAACTTCTCGAGTTTCAGAGTAAGTTGGTCGACCTTCTTCAGCTGAACCTGATTGATTTGCTCTTGATTGAGCTTGAAAAACATGATTTCCAGTTGTAGGTTGTGATGCTGCCTGGCCCGCTGAGCCATCTTGGCGATGACATCCGGTAACAATTCATGAATTTGAGAAGGCGTACAACCCAAAAACGTAGCAGCAGCCTCTAAATCTGAGTCCTGGTCCTGAAAGTTGTTCTCCATGGGATGCTCGAAGAACGTATTGTTTGCGGGACTTCCAAACAGTGTCTCTCCTGCCTCCACTAGAGCTTCTAGTTGAGCACTCTTGGGCTGTTCAAGCGGTGAGCTTCTCACGGCGATCGGGTCTTTTGCCACCGAGAAGTTCTTTGGTGTACTGATGCTGTCAATATCTTTAAGAGGCGGGAGCAGTTTCATGGGCGTTGCGAACTGGTGGCTCGAACTTGGTGGAATTAGGGTGGAAGTGTTGGGATCCTGATCCGTGTGTATTTCATTCTCATCTTGTTCTGGAGGGTCAACTTCGATGTGAATGTGAGGTTCATGATTCTCATTGTCTATATCGTCGATTTGATTTTCCTGGCTCCCCACATTGCTTGTGTTGTCGGTAGCTTCCTGTGTGAAGGGCGCTTGCTCGTGGCCAATTGATTCTTCCAAGGCATTAGATTCTAACTCCTGAACATCCTTGCTGGGATTTTCAGATGCATTATCCTGCTCCATGGTAGCGAGGGCAAGGATTTAAATGTGCTGGTTAGCAGTTCAAGACGAGTGAGTAGGTAAGTTGGTGCGCACCCGTACCTCTCGGCATCGCAATGCGGTAGGTGAGTTCCCAGAGGAATAGCGCGACCGCCAAGGCAGCAGCATTTGGGGAAATGCTCTAGCACGAGATTATGAACAGGAAAAAGGCGACAACTGATCAGACATGTATTGTTTCGTCCTGCATAATAACAGGGCTCATGCCCTCGTGTGTCCACGTGATCGCCTGCACGCGCGCCTCGCACCTCCCGCGCTCACAAAAATTTCCTTCTGACAAATTTCTCTCCATCCACTAGCAGCTATGATTGAACCTTCGTTGAAAGCATTAGCTTCTAAATACAACTGCGATAAGTCGATCTGCCGTAAGTGCTACGCTAGATTGCCCCCAAGAGCCACCAACTGCAGAAAGAGAAAGTGTGGACACACCAACCAGTTGAGACCCAAGAAGAAGTTGAAGTGATCGGACGGCCTTTGGTTACAGATTGGCCGGGCTGTTTGTATGGCAACATACAGCGTTCGGCTTGTCTTTGCGACCGGCTTAGTTAGCTACGCCTGACGTTAATACACACACATTACGAAGCACGGTGTAGAGCAGTGGAAGTTGGCCAGGTGTCTGGAATTTCACCACCTCCTCCTCCTCCACGACATACAGAGACACGTCATGGCTTCGGCTTCACGATCCTGGCATGACTCTGGATGAAATCTGTAGATCAGCCATTGAATCAGGTTGACCTGAATCGTTGTTCGTAGACGGCGGAATTTCGTACTAGCCCGGAAATGAGGATTCTGCTTCACCTAAGAGCGCCTGTTGTTCAGTGTCAAAAGGTTTGCTTAGTTGAATGGTTATTCTAGCTTGGTTCATACGTGTTTAATCGATATTGATATTTTCCATTTTCGTTTTGCTTCCCTTTTGCCATTCACTTGCAATTCAACTATACGCACCGGTGTGTGAGAGCACATTAGTCAACACTCGTCGAGTAGAAAATATCGCCAGCAAGCCAGAAGGATAAGCGTCTGAACTCATGACACCTGAATTGGCAACAGCAGTTCTACAGAAGAATCTCGTTGTCCTCAATCGTGGTGAAGTTTCCGTGACTGGCCCTTGGCACATGTACAACGAAACCGGCTAATTCTATGATTACAATCCCATAGGATATATTTGTAGTGAGTGCTTCTAAAATAGAACAATCACCAAACTGTGGCATGTCGCTGTCCAATAGATCGCTCCATCACACGGATGGCGGCAGAAGCTTCGGACTTTACTGTCGTCAGAAATGTACCTGAGTCATCACTTCACTACACGTTGTTTTCCCCATTTGTCCATTATGAATTTATTTACTCCTCCTCACCACCATCCTAAAATCTCTTCTAGATCGCTCTACCCACTTGTCGCAATCGGCGCACCTAGCTGCAATGTCTCAGATGACGTAGAAATCTCACCGCCGGGTTAAGCTTTTTTCGTGATCAGAACCGCAATCTTCACAAGGCTCGTAAAGGCAACTAAAACGACTAAAAATAATCGCTGGCCTTTTTAATCGCAAGCCCAATTGGGTTTCTATTTCTTGACTTCGGGGTCCTGTCGTACGGATTCTCCGCACCGCACGCCACGCCACCTCAATTTCGACATTGTGGCCCACCAAAAAACCGAGGGGCGAAACGTAGTGTAAACTTCAACTGACAGCATTCCATTCTAGCGGAATCCCGACCTTGACAGGTATGGTCGTGCGCGGACCACCTCAGTACCTCCAAAAATGCCGACTCTAGTGATCGCTCACTTAAGCTGCCCTGACTGTTGTCACCCCCTGATTTCGCCACTCCCCCGGACCAATCCCGGGACCGTTCTTCACTTTTCGATTCGTGCACGTTTTTGACATCTAGGCACTTTTTGAATTTGAATTTACCAAGCACTATCCCCGTGGTTACCCAAGCTTCTCCGGTGATTGCAGCGCACCACCAGCCTTCACTATATCCCACCTTGTGCCATCAGGAGTGGGTTTCAGATATTCTGCTTTGAGCTATCTGAACACCTGTTTCTGGACTGATTCGGCAACTGAGCCCGGTGGATTTCCGAGCCCTCCGCACTCTCGTAATCAGAGCTCGCGACATTTTGGTGTAACACTTGGTCTGTATTCCACACTCCCCACCAAATAGAACCCATCGCATCCGGATAGCCGTCGACCTGGTTTCTGCGTGACATATTATATTTCGCCAAAGAATCTTGAAGGCGACAATTCTGGCGCATGTCATCCTTGCCTCCCGACTCGGCCTCAAGATCGGATCAGGTATACTCTGCTGCCGCTACCCAGCCACTTAACCACCCCATCCAAAGCACGGCGTCGGCATACACACAGCAGAAACGTCAAAACAGCATGTCTGCATACCCAGGCACCCCAGCAAACAAGCGCATGCCCAACCCGTTGCAGATGCAGCTTTCCATGCAGAGCAACGTGCCAGGTGCTCTGCTGTTGAACCCTGCCAATCCACCATCGGCAGGTTCCCAGACTCGCTTTGCCACTCCACAGTCGAAACGCACCATCAACGCCCGCAAATCCGCTCCGTTGCCGCCTCAGCAAATGCAGTACCTACATCAACAGTTGCTGAATACCCCAACCCCTTCCACTTGTGAGGTTCCTTCCAGTCCTAACGGCATAAACCAGCCGATCCATACATCTGACTCCTCTGGACTGAGTCCCAATGTCGAGCAGCCTGTATCCACTCCACTTGCAAACGCATCATCTGTGAGGTCTAGAATACAAGCTGAGCGCGAGGGCCAGATGTATGTCGACGAAGAGAGCCCTCAACAGTCACACCAAGACTCGCATTCTCAACAATCACAGCAACAGCAACCGCAACCGCAACAGCATCAACCAGAACAACAACAACAGCAGCAGCAGCCGCCGCAAGATTCTGCATCAGTCCCTGGTCAGGAACTGGCCCCGCAGCAGCCTCAACAAAGGGTAATGTCGGACGAAGAGCAACACCTTGCAGCAAAACTAAAGGAAACATACAAGAATATTGTTAACCTCGAAGAAACGGTGCAAAAAAGCTGCATGGAATTGACGATGAAGGTTAATCAGAAAAGCATACAGGGCGTCAACTCTACCATGGCCTCAATGATGTTTGCACTGGAAGCACAGGGCCCCAACATCTCTTCGTCGCCGGTAGCTTTTGTTTCACCCACAAATACAACAGAGCTCTCCAACAACTTGTGGACAATCTACCACTATAATGTGACGTTGTTGAACAACTATTATGATTTTCTAATTACCGCATTGAAGCCAACTGCCAACACCTCCCAATTTCGCATAGGGAAGAACATTGTTGATCTATACAAGATTCCCCGGCGGATGTGGGTTTACGGCATCGTGGGATTTTTGGAAGTTTTGAAAAACATAATGAGTATCTTCCAGGATCACGAAATCTTCCTGTGTTTCATTGCTCATTGTTTCAATATCGTATCAAACCTCACGGACCCTTCTCTCGAGATGGAAGGCTGGTGGTGCGAGAAATTGGGAGATTTGTCCAGAATGGCCATTGCCTTATACGCGTCGCGTTTCATTGATTGGAAAATCAGCGCCGAGTACTGGTACTCGGTTGCAATGAAGACAATGTATGGACATGGAAAGATATATTACCATATGTGCACGGTGCAGCAGGACAATCTTGATGCACTTGTTAACATTGGAAAGTCTGTATTTTGCCGTGATCCCTTCGTTCCTACCCAGCAGTATCTTCGATTGGTGGTAGAGAACATTTGCACGCAGCGGAACATTTTGTCTTTGCTTGAGTTGCCCACCATCGATTTCATCAAGATCCACAAAGTCCTTTTAAGCATACACACCAATAGCCAAAATTCCGAGGGGCCTCATCCTGCTGAGCACATACATGATGCCCAGTTGCAGTATGGGATAGATCTTGTCACTCGTTACGGCTTAACCTTTGGATGTGATTCGCACGGCTACAACTTCTTCACTCGTATTTTTTGCATGCCAGGAAGTTCTCAGAAACATCTTGCTGACCCTTTTAATTCCTACCTCAAGCAACAGCACGAACAGGAACAGCACGCGAATTCAATGGACTTCATTGACAAGATCAATTTCTGGTTCAACAAGGGTTCTCTGTTTGCAATTGCAAACATAAACCACCTCATTGGGTTTGGAGACCCCAAAAACCCTTTTGCAAAGATATTCAATCTTCCGGAGGCTCTCAAGGAGAGGCGAGAGAAGAAAGACAGGAAAAAGAAGTCCAAGGGCTCGCATGAAGAGTTGATGGCTGAGGATAATCGAGGTTCAATCACCAGCATGGGTGGAATTGGTGGTAACGGTGCTGACATGCCGCAACTGCTCGCAAGTGACTTATCTGCAGAAGATTGGTTCTATTGCTTACCACACATCAACAAGTCCGTTTTAGAGTTATCTTTTCGGATCTTAAACCACTACCTCATTGGTCCGAAGCAAGCCTCTACATGTCACGTTATCGTTTGGCTCTATTTTTTGATCGCTGTTGGTGAAGCTTCTCTGAAGTATCCCCAGTCCAAGCCTCTCTTCATGTGGTTGTTCCGCAGATTCTTCCCTTGGGAGGCCCTCATCAATTACTTGAACACGATGTTTTCTGTTGTGGCTAACAACAAGCACCTAAGCACTATGTGTAAGGATTACATTAGTCAACACCCCGACTACATTGGTTTCTTCAACGAGAACGAGTTTCTCCCTGAGGTTTGGAAATGTTGGGGCTCTTTGTGGTTTGACACCATATACCCCAAGCAGGATTACAATGACGAGGTGTCTGCTGGCGTCCCTGATCACGGGATGTTCGACCTACCAATTTGCGGAACCTCACCTGTGATCAACATCAACAACTCTCAGCATACGGAGAGAAACAGAGAGCGTGATAAACAAGAGCGTGATAATGATGAGCGGCTAGTGCGCATCACGCTATTAGCAAGAGTCATTGCGGACCGTTATGACTACGGCTTGGTAAGGTCTGAGTCTGGATTCAAATTTGATGCAAACATATACCGTACCATTGAAAACGACTACTTGATCACCTCCACTGCACCAACCAGAGCACACGAATTGTTCGCATTTGTGAGGGAGGCGATGTTTAGCGATGGCCGCCTAGTGCAAAGCAATTTCGTGACCCCGATCTCTGCCGAGAACATGATGGAAGTTGATGAACTGACGCAAATTCCTGAACTTTTGGACGACTGGTGGTTCAAGGATAACGACAGTCAGGATTGGATGGGAAGTAATCCTGGTGGGTTGAATGAGAACATTCTAGATGATGACGAGATCAACGGCTTCGCTGACTCTGAGTTTGAAGAAGATGACGTGGTTACGCTGAAGCCCACCGAAAACCTGGTGATGTCGCTGATGAACAATTTGCAAAAGCATCATTTGTATCACCAGCTGCAACATAACCAAGCGTTGGCCAACCAAACCAATGATCTGCGTGCTTTTGACGAGTATTTCAAAGATCACTATGTCATGAATGCCGATCTTCTCCCAACGCTAGGGAACACAGAGCTTCAAATCGAAGGTGACTTAGGAGACCGCATGGATAGCTCGCTCACATACATCACGCTAGACACAAACATTTGGCTTAAGCATTGCGGGCGAATCTTCAAGTGCGCTCGAAGCGGGGTGTTCAGAGTTCTGATTCCCCTCATCGCGTTTCAAGAATTGCGCTCTCTTCGGAAATCGCCAGAGGCAACTATCGCTGATGCTGCGACCCGCTCGGTGATAATCATTCGCGAGCTCTACCTCTCGAACGAGATTTTGCCTCTCAGGTTCGATGGCACCGTCGCGAGTGACATCAACGAAACAACTGAATTTGAAAACAACTCAAATTGGATGAACAATGTGGACCTGACCATTCTCAACGCCGTCAATGAGCACGACGAAATGAGCAAAAAGTTGTTGAAGGGCCTCAATGCCTCCATATCAAGACCGCGGCCCATAACACTTGACAGCAAGCTAGCAAAAGGTTTCCGCTACTGCATTTTAATTACTGACGACCGCAACATGCGGCTCCGCGCGAAGACATCGGGACTTACCAGTTTCCAGAGCAAATGGTTGATTGGGCAATTGGAGATGTTGTTCCCAGATAAGTGCATCGACTGAGATCATCACTTACAGGCGCTTTAAACTACTGAATACATGCATATACAAAGAAACAAGATTTAGTGCTTGAGAAATGATTGTTTTTGTTCGGCGTAACCGAAGAGGAGGCGACAAGAAGCACAAAAATGCTAGACGCCTTACGTCCGTCAAGAGAATATCGCCATGCACTCGCCTGGAATGTGGGCAAGGGCATCTGTGCGTGAGCTTTCGGATCCTACCACCAAAAGAAGCACTTCGCAGCGGACAAAAGGGCTGCTAACCAGAAACTTCAAATGTTCCATAATTTAAACTTAATCTGGGGACGAAAATAAGTGGCCTAAAACGGCGAATATTTGAGAGAACTACATCGCTTAAGGAGTACTGCAAACCCATTTATACATGTCTAGATTCATGATACCCTAATTTCAGGATACCCCGTGAAGTTGAACCCTGAAAAAGTTTAGAAGATCCAGCTCATGGCATTAGCCCACTTGCTTTCCACCTTATTGCTAGCCTCCAACTCAGCATAGTACTGGTACTCGTGCTCTTCAATTTCATCAAGGCCAGACTGGAGATCAGCATCCTCTGGTCTGATATACTTGGTTCTCTTCCAGAACTTCCAAACAAGGAAAACAGCAAGAGACACGAAGATCATGACGTAGTTGTACAAGAATGTATCAACGGACCACAAGCCAGGCATGAAGCATGTGTAGCCAAGAATACCAACAACAATGGTCAAGAAGAACGTCGCAATACAGGCAGTATAAGGTTGGAACCATGAGCGGTAGGTGAACTCGCGTCTGTCGATTCCCTGCACTTTGCATGCTCTGTAGAAGTGTAAGTATGTCACACCCATGAAAAGATAGTTAAGCAACTGAGAGCCCGTGCACAACGACACCATGTAGTTCAACACCTTAGTGCCTGAGGAGCCCAACTGCATCAACGACAAGAGCGAAAAGCAAACGGACACCCCCACGCAGAAAATCGGCACACCATTCTTGGTACAGATGGAGAAAAACCTTGGAACAAATCCCTTCAAGGAAAGTGCGTAAAGTGCTCTTGAGGAGCAATAGGTGTAGGAGTTACCAGCAGAGAATGCTGAAGACAAAACAACGACGTTGACGATGTCGGGGAGCGCCTTGATTTTGAGGTTTTGCATGGCCACCACATATGGCGACGAAGCGGCGTTGGAAGATTCCTTAGTCAATTCCAAGTACCGGGGGTCGTTGTAAGCAATCAAAATCGTCACGGAAAGAGCACCGCCAATGAAGAAAATCACCAAACGATACAAAACCGTCTTGAAAGCCAGCGCCATGTTTTTTCTGGGGTTCTTGGCCTCTCCGGCGGTCATACTGAGATACTCGGCGGACACCACAACGAAACAGGCGGAAAAAAGACCAGCCAAGAATCCTTGCATACGTCCAGCCGAACCAGTGCCAATGTACTGGTTAATAGGGCCGCCTTCTGCATGCCAGTTACGGAAACCAAAGGCGTCACCTGTAGGGTTTCCACCGCACATGGTGATGAGCGTAAAAAACAAGAGCCCGATACAGAGGATCAATTTGCCCAACGACAACCAGAACTCGGTTTCACCATAAAGCTTGACGGCGAAAACGTTGATCATGGCATAGATGGCAATCTGGATGCAGAGGGGGATGGCAGGCGAATAGTCGTCTCTCCAGAAATGCACCATGCCGTTGACGGCGGTGATCTCGAAGGGAATATACAAACTCTGCATCAACCAAAAGTTCACGGAAGCAGCGCACTCGAAGGCAGGGTCCACCACTCTACCTGCCATACTGAGAAACGGCGAGTCCACTGGCAAGTAACACACCATTTCGCCGACGGACACCGTAAGCATGAGAATCACACAGGTCCAAAAGCAATAGGCTAAAAGAAGACCCAAGGGACCAGCGCGGACGAGTCCAGAGGATCCAATAGTGATGAAAAGTCCAGTTCCAATGGAACCACCGATGGCTATAAGGTTTATATGTCTTCTCTCCAAGGACCGTTTTGTGTGCTGGGGGGTGTTGACGGAGTCTGGGGACTCTTTGGAGGACGAGGCATCGATGCCGTAATTCTCGGTGACCTTGAGAACCTGGTCGTCTGAATTGCGTTTATCTTTCTGCTCGATCGACATGGTGTAAATATGAAAAAAAGATCAACTGGATGCGGAGATGACGATTTGCAATGCTATTATAATGCGGGTACAACGAGGCGCTATTAAAGCGGTAATGGAAGGGTCTTATCGACTTGGCTGGTGCGCACGATAAACCGGATAAGGAAGCGAAGTCCAGGAACAGATAAGCCAGAAGAGAGATGCGACGCACTTTCGCAGTGTGCACAAGCGCTGCCTTATAAAGCAAGCAGAAGCAAAAAAAAACTTCATGCGGCCAGCCCAAAACAACACTCGATGCCGAAACCCTACGCAGGCCGATGCAGTAAGCAACATTCTGGGTCCACCGCTGGATTTTCCTTGTATAGAGGAAGGAAGAGGGGCAATGACATCATTGCACAGCGGCTATAGGTCCTACAATGGCACTGTGTGCAGTGCAGCCACCCTTAATGGGGCCCACTTGCTGCAGGTGGAATTACGCCGTACAGGACAGTGCCCCAAAAGGGACACTTGGGAAAAATTTAACCAGATCAAGTGAGCCTAGAGAATCAGGATTGCTTTCGGGGTCTGGGGCGTGCACTACGCACTGCAGATGGAGTACAATATACGAGGCGGTGCTGTATGTTCGAGGTTTTCTCTATTTTTTTAATTCCGCTCTCCCACTTGCACTACCGATGGTGCCTGTATGAGGATTTCCGACTCTCCTACAAGTCTCGTGCAGGTTTCCATGTGGAAGATCTACGCATCCACTTCGGCATTGGAGATGGCCTCAATCAACGAAAAAGTGCGTACGAGCTTGGCTGACGGCGAAAGCCGAGACTCGTCAGTCGGCGGTAGTTTTGCCGCCGTCCCTTGGTTCTCCTCTTCGGCATCACGCCTTACCATGGCAACCACGAACGTACGGAAGTGACGCATGAGATCACGTGCCTGTACCCAGCCCGGCTTGTACACTGGTCCCATCAGTACGAGAATTGCCGAAACGAGCTGAAATACAGGAATCATGAGCTCTGGAAAAGACAAAACATGACTTTGGCGATTCGAGACGCCATTGTCGTCAATCGCCAAGCGCACAACGCTTTCAGTGCCTGAGACCGAAAATTCGTATCCAAGTTCAGGGTCGATCGAAAATAACGCCAGCATCGTGAGAGCACTGAATACGTCATGGTGGAGAAGGCGAGAGGCGCCGCTCTGCGACTGCGCAATGCGCACAAGAACATAGAGTGTCGATTTGAGAGCCGTGAGCTCGCCAATCAAGGTGCCCACGTCCACGGTGTGGGTGAACTTGAGAATCTCATCGGTTCTTCTCAACGACTTCACGAGGTGGGCGATAGCATTGTTGCGCGATAGCGCGTCGAGCGTTCCCTTCGAGGTGCGGCCCAAGTTCAGAAAATGCAAGATACCCTCGAGAAGCACCAATGCAGTAATACGGGGAACCCCGTCGGAGTGAATGCTGTCTCCGCATACGATATCGAGGAACTTTCGGTCCGCCGACCGCAATTCTTGAAGAAGGTCGGCCGTGAGTGCCTCCGACTTCCAGCTGCTGGCGAAAAATCTGGACAACACGACGTAAAAGCCGGACCGCAACTTGGGGGTCAGGTCAGGACTGAGAATGCCGCTGATGCACGTCTTCAAGAGAGGTTGAAGCCGGGGAAGATCAAGATGTGTGCCTTCTTTGTCGTATACATCGAATAAAAGAATGACAAGCGACACGAGCTCTTCTGTAAATTCCACATCAGGGTCTCGATGCTCGCTGTTGATTTTAGGGAGAACCACGTTGAGAACGCTGAGAATAAATGACCGTTTGTCGCTCATGACGTGTGTACTGAGCACTTGTATCATTTGCACCCACAGGTGCAAAGTGCCAATTTGTGCTGCTTTGAGCTCGGTCAACGTGAGGATTTTGTTCACAAATCTATGCAACATGTTTGTCTCCACGATAACCTCCTGGATGTAATTGTCACGGTCAGCTTCGCCATTGACTCTTGTGGAAGCCATTTGACACCGGCTTCGGATAAGGTGTAGCATCAAGGGCTCTCTGGTCTTATGAAGATTATCCTTTGCTAATTCTGTAAACAACTTTGAAAAGTCAACCTGGACTTCAAACTTCCTAGCCTCCGCCACGTCAAAGTTTGAGCTTCGGTAGTTGAGCACATCGAGGTAGCTCATGACACGGGGTGTTCCATTCAAGAATTCGCTGCCGTCAATCAACAAGCCAATGTAAAAATCACGGGTCGTTTCGGAACTCACTCCATGTAACTCTAAGGACAAATATCGGAGGACGCTGTCGCAATATTTAACGTACAGAATCAAGGTCTCGCAGCTCTCCTCACTTCTGAAAAAGTCGTTGAGTGCACCCTCACGTGCCTCATCGTCGAATTTGAACTCCTGCCAGATTGTTGTTTCGTCAATCTTGGGTTGTGAACTCAAAGTTTTGGAGAAAATCTGATGAGGTCTTAAGTATGCCAACGTGGCTGGTGCAGAAATTGGATTCTTGCACAACTTAACGATGACCTCCATACATAGCGATGCTAGCTTGGAAGGACCAAGGAGGATCCGATGATTGTAGCCGTCAGTAAAGCTCACTTCGGACATGAGATCGATAGACGTGAGTAAGAGGTCGACGATAAAACGGAGCAAGACAATGGAATTGCCGTCATCCTCGAGTTCCAACCTGTTGGCCTTGATCGTGAACCCTAACAAGAAATGGGCGACTGTAGCGTCTGGGGAATCCAGAAGGTTTTCCTCCAAGAATTTCAATATAGAATACTTGACCTCCAATGACTCGTTTATGAGTTCGAGTTGCTGAGCAAAGACGTACTTGATGTTGACAGACTCGTCTATGCTTTCAAAGGCGTTCAACAATCTGTTCCTCTGGAGAAGTTTTCCCAGCCCTGCTCCTGTCGATGTGAACTGAGGACTTTGCGAAACTTTTCTCAAAACCTTGAGGGCTGCCAAGACAACGTCCTCGTCTTTGTTGCCCACTAGCAAGGCAATGGATGCAAAAGTTGAAAGATGAAAAACGAGGATCTCGTAGAAGTCAGCATTAGTGAGAGCCCCGAGGCCACGAGGATAGTAAATAGGGAGTCGCTTATGACTTATGGTAGTCAACGCGGTCGAGAGATTCGTGCCAAACCCAGAGATAGTGTTGCTGGTATTGGTGCCCTCCACACTTCTGCTGTTGAGAAGCGGGAGAAGCGATCTGGTGAAAACAGCTTGCGTATCGAGCACAGAGAGAATGACATCGAGGGCAAGTCTTACCAAGTCGCTATGAGCTTTGGTTTGCAGGTCTGTGTGGAAAATCAGGAGCAACGTCGAAGTGACCTTGTCGTCAAACAAGAAACTGACAACCGCGAGTGAATGATGCAATCTCGCGAATTCCTCGAACAGGAGTGGGACTAGAGTTCCGGCCGAATTGATTGCTTCTGCGAACGCCTCGCGGTCAAGTCCCAGAGTCTTCAATATATTGGGAGTCAATTCTACCACAGTGGACCAATCAATCTCCGAAAGCGATGCCAGCATAATGCGGAGAATTGAATGCTGCAACGCAACTCTCGAGCCCAGATCTGTCACCCTGTTTGATTTGGCGAAGACTTCGCGAAGCAAAAATTCGAGGTAAGGCCACACTCCAACATATCCGTTCTTGCGATTCTTCAAGCCTAAATCAGAAGGGTAGCACAATTTTGGTAAATCAAAAAAGCTTTTCCTGGAGCCAGAAAACTTGAGAAGGCGTTCCATGAGACTAACAAAATTCACAATTTCCGACGTATGAGTGAGATTCATTTGAAGACCTTTTTCTATCGGAATCGCGGCGAAAAGGTGGCGAAGCTTAGAGATGTCCGATTTTGTAGAAAGTGAGGAGGACTGGGACACAGAAATTCCAGCGTATCTTGTAGTGTCAGCAGAGGTCACCAAGTTGCTAGAATCGGTCTCATTCAAAGAGTGGCTCAACCAGCAATCCAAGGTCGTCCAAATCTTGGCCTTGATGGAGACATCTTTCTCGCTCGCGGCAAAATCGGCCAATAATTGAAGTATCAAGTTCAAAAATACGGTACGATTTTCCTCATTGAATACAATTGGCAGTGTTTCGCTATCCGCAAAAAGCAGCTTAGCGCTGGTAACAAGATTGTCGAATCGCAAATATTGAACAAGGAGTGGGTGAAATTTGGCAAAAAGCGTCAGTCTGATCGTGTTACAGACAGGGAGATCCTCAGCAGAGCTTCTTACCACTAAGGAAATCAACAAAAAGAAGCCAGCAATGAAAACCACCGACTCTTCAGAGAGTTGAATATGCAATGGCGCACTCTTAGCGTCCTTATTTCCTGCGAACAAATTCGAAACCAGCAGATCGGGTCTGGAATTCGACATGCGGGACTGATGATTCAAGTCAGCCTCAAAGTTCTCCGAGAGTGCGCCGATGTAGTAATTTAGCGACTTGACTATGGAATCCACGGATATGACCGAATAATCTGTTTTTGATCTTGTAGAACCCGAATTTTGGAGCAATTCCCAAATCTTGAACCGTGATGCATCTGAACCAAATGTCAAACTTCCCATGAGTAGACAAAACGTTGCCGTTATCAATGGAGACGTGTTATCTGCCAACCCCCAACTGAGGAATCCGACGATGTTGGAATTTTCTTTGTCTGCCCAGAATGCAGAGCAGAGACCGGGGCGGTTGCTGTAGGTGTAGAATATGGAAAGGTAAAACTTCTCCAAATCAGCACGCGCCGTAATCTCTGAGAAGTTGAGTGTGTCATTTGCAATATTAGCCTGCAATTTTGGAGATCCAGGCTCCGACGAAGGTTTTCTTTCCTCCGATTGTCTGCTTTCTGATGAAAGAAGAAAATCTTCCTCTGTGTCTCGAAGAGACGTCAAGACGATCGCTGCATGATTAATGAATGTCTGGAAAAATGTATGATAGTATGGTGCCAAGAGGTCGTCGCTAATATGAGACGAAACTTTATAGGCTGAGAAATCACATAACGAGGCAATGTTCGCAAGTTCTGGTCTGTTTTGAACAAGCTGAAGAAGGTCGCCGTTGCCCGGGTAAATGAGTTGCACTGGTTTGAGTGTAGGCACTCTGGTTTGAAGTAGCTGCCTGAAGTCATAGATATTTGACTCCTCAACAAGAGCAGATGTGGTTGCTTCGGCCGATTCAGCAGTATAACAAAGGAGTTGCTCAAAAGTACCATAACTCAACAAGGAGCCCACATGTGTGAGAATGTCTTTTTGGAAGTCGTATTTCGCTGTCCGCTTGGAGTCGCCCTTGCACCACGGTATGAAATTGATAAAATAGAACAACTTCACCACGAGCAAATACGGGCGCAACTTGGATTTTGAAAAATCGATAGTGTCGTTCCGATCAGCAACCGCGGCAATATCTGCGGAGACAGAAGCGGCAAACTGCAGGTGAAATTTCTCGACTTCAGCATCTTCCATCTCCAGCAAGGACGACACAAGGCGTAAAAGTGTCGGAAGGTAATGCATGATAAAGACATCCGCATCAGAGGGCACAGCCGCATTTATGTGGTTAAGAAGCGTCAGAAAGACGGCTGTAGTGCCCAATTTTGCGAAGTGGGTATCAACAAGCAAATATAGCAGGGACGACACAAGCTCATGAAGTTGGAACACTCGAGACCGCACAAACTTGGTCTTGCAGACGAATTGCAAGTCGTTGAGGTCTCCGGTAGCTTTCTGCTTATCTATGAGATCATTTTGCATGCGCAACAAGGCGTACAACTTCGTGTAGCCTGCCAAAAGCAGGTCCAAAACAACCGACGATGCGTTCTCGCCGAAGAACGCCGTGGTATTGCGGGTCTGAATCAAAAATCCCACAATGTTCAAAATGAACTCATAGCGCAGGAAAAACGCCAATAGACCCGCATCAGCTAGATCCAGGCCCTTTGCAAATGTCGACTCTGAAGCTTCCTGGAGCATTTCAGCAACGCATAATTCGTCCATGTCGAGTTCCGTCGCCAACAAGTTCACTGTCTCGACGAAACTGCGATTAATTTTGAATTCCTCGCCGTTTGGAAACGTAACCAATTTACCCTCGGCGCCCAGAGTGAGTGCCTGCCTACTCTTGTCATTTCGAGGAGGCACAGTGAGGACGGCCCTGATGTCCAGACCCAAAGCGGGTTTGAGTTGGTCAAACGCAGAGCCTTGGTATTTGATGGCATTGTAGCAGTCGGCAAAGATAGCCACAGACCACGTGAGTCTGGTCTCCATTGGGTTGGTTGTGTGTTTCGCTCTTTTTTTCGATGCAGGAGCTGGGATGAAGAGACGAGAAATGTCAACATCAACAGTAGCAGAGACGTGATTGGATTGAGAAAAAAATAGACTGATTTCGTTCACGGACAATTGATTTTTTGACTGCTATGATGGTATTTAAATAGATTGAGCATGGTCTAGCAAGTCCTGCAACTTCCAGCCCAGCATCACGGTGTCCAAATATTAAAACTTCTAGTATATTACAAACTTTCTTTTCAGAGGTAGTGGTGATCATATATACCTTTGGGGTTAGTTCATAAATAGTTGTGTAGTCTTTTAAACCAACGAGATGTGCGCTCCGTCAAGAAGCGACATCGTCAAATGGGTGGCCAAAGCTGGGGGATATGTGTCGTCAAAAGATGAAATCGACTCGAAATTCTGGAGGATTCTCACCACCACATACGATGCCTCAGTCAACGCAAACTGTTGGCCAAGACAAATTCTGGGTCCACCGTTGAAAGGAAGGAACGCCCAGCCGGCCTTCTTCGCCAAAGGCTCGCCCCATCTTTCGGGACGGAACACCATAGCATCCTTGCCGTAGTACTCTTCCTCTCTATGCATGGAGTAAATGGAATATGTCACTGGGGTACCGGCAGCAACAAATATCGGAGAAAGCTTGTCAGGCCCACCTCCTCTTGGTAATGTGGTGTCCCTCAAAGGATATCTGAGGTTCAGGGGAACCGATGGGTACATTCTAAGCGTCTCGTTCAACACAAATCTGAGATACTCCACCTTCTTGAGAGATTCGAAGTTGATGCTCGACAAGTCCAGCCCGTCGCCAAAGTGATCAAGAATCTCGGCCCTCAACTTGCTGTAGATGTGGGGGTTCCTTGCCAATTCAAGGAAACAGAACGATAACAAACCAGCGGTGGTGTCACGAGCAGCCAACAAGATGTTCAAGCACTGGTCTCGCAACACCTTGGGGTCACGCGTTTGCTTCACCAACTCGTACAAGAACACGTAGCTTCCGCCGGCTAACTTGTCTAACTCGTCCTCGCTAGCATTCAACGCCTTTTGCACGAAATAGTCGGTGAACCCGTGCACCACGGCGTTGTCCCGGCGGAACTGGGCCGAGTTGCCCAACCAGAAAAAGTTCTGGAACGAAAGCCGCTTGAAGAGCATGTTTTGCGCTCTGTTAAAAGCCTCAGGGAACTGATGGCGAAGCATCTCTGGCCCCGTCAACGACGAGTAAACTTGGCTGTCGTCAAGGGAGTCGCCGAGGCTTTCACAGGATTCCCCAAAGAGAAACTGGGTGCCAGAGTCGATGGTCAACTTGAAGAAAAAAGGCTGGATATCGAACTTCTGGCCCTTGAAGCCACGGATATGCTTGAAAAGGGCCTGCACGCGAGGTTCAAGCAGCTCGACATGGCCCACCTGCTCGCGGGCAAAGTTGGGCCTAAGCATTGCTCTCAGGTGTTTCCAGCCTTCACCGTCAAGAGTGAAGATACCGTCGCCAAGCGTCACGAACACCGCTCTGTGGCGAAAGCCCAAAGTGAAGTCGTTGAATTGGGTAGCCAAGAGCGCCTTGACATTCTCAGGATCTTTGGTGGTGACCACCATCTTGCCCGCCAATCTCATGTTGGCGGTTTTCCATTTCCTTTCCAAAAACCGCTGGCGCACAAATTCCGGCAATTCGCCAGTCTTTGATTTTTCCAACATCAACTTCAACATCCAGAATCCAAACAAACCGTCCTCACGGAACGGCGTGGATCCCACCCCCAACCGCCGTTTAACATACCAAACCCGGGCGTAGGAGTACAATATTGCGAGCACGGCCAACGCCGTAAGGAGGTACGGAATGGAAATGTCTTCGAATTTCGCAGCCATCTCTTACGATCAAAAATTCCGAAATTGACTATCTCAAGCAATGATGTGATCTGCTAGCGCTTTTAAGCTGAGGCATGGCACCCCGTTTAGCTTTGGTGCATGTGCGACTGTGTGCACACCACTGTTACAGGGGAAGATGACTTGGTGGGCTGCGGGGTCCGGAGATTACTCGGAGGTGGAAAGACTCGGAGAAACTATTGCGACTTGGGAAGTGCAAAGGTTTCGCTTCGTTTTCAGTAGAGAAAGAGCACTCAGTTCCACACACCAGGAGTCACGTGAGTGCGGGGGTGTGGATAAGGTTCAGTCAGTGCTGGAGGCTACTGATGACCAATAACGGCGTAAATTTTGGCAGACGATTAAAGTCCTGAAATGTGATATTCGGGGGCTATGGCTCGGCCAACAAGACCCCCGCATTACCAACCGGTACAGGAATCATTACACAGCCGCGACAGTAGTGGGTCGCAAAATGTTGAATTATTGCTGACGGATATTACAAAAGTTCGGACAATACCCCAGGAACGGCAATCGTGAGGGGTTGATGCGAGATGTTGGCATGTTCATTTAGGCGTGGGGGGACGTTTTTCAGCTGCCACGCGCAGTGATTACTTCTATAGAGGAAAGCAAGCCTCACTTGCCGAGGAATGTGAGGTCCTGACTTGCAAACAATGGCGAACTCGGTAGATGCGTTCGCCTAAGCTTTAAGTCTAACTCTTCTACAAGCGGCCTTCGCTCTTTATCTCTCTCTTGTGTGTATTCTTCCTAATCCGAATCCGTAATGCCTAGTGGGTAGGACCTGCAGCCTTGACCTCCGAAGTCGCCTGGTCAGCGTACTTCAAGAAGTTTGCAGTGAACTTCGAAGCCAAAGACTTAACCTCGGTGTTGAACGACGAGGCACCCTCGGTCCATGCATTGGTGGGGTTCAAGATCTCGCTGGGTACGCCAGGGCAGGTCTTGGGCACATGCAAGTTGAATGTGGGGAAAGTCTCAAACTCGACCTTGGACAACTCACCCGAGTGGATCGCGTCCAAAATAGCACGAGTGTACTTCAAAGGACATCTCTTACCACCCTGGGCTGCACCAGCACCAACCCATCCGGTGTTCAACAACCAGGCGTTGGACTTGTGTTGGGTGATCTTGTCAGACAATTGCTGAGCGTACTTCATGGGGTGCAAAACCAAGAAGGGCTGGCCGAAACAGGCCGAGAATGTGGCCTGGGGTTCCGTCACACCTTCCTCAGTACCTGCCATCTTAGAAGTGTAACCAGAGATGAAGTGGTACATCACCTGGGCGTTGGTCAATTTGGACACGGGAGGCAAAACACCAGAGGCGTCACAGGTCAACAAAACGATGTTGGTGGGGTGCACATCAGCCAAACAAGGGATCTTGGCCGATGGAATGAAGTCGATGGGGTAAGCACATCTGGTGTTCTCAGTGATGGTAGAGTCCTCGTAGTCAACGACCTTGGTGTCGGGGTCGTAGACCACGTTCTCCAAGATAGAGCCAAACTTGATGGAGTTGAAAATCTCAGGCTCCTTCTCAGCAGAGAGGTCCAAACACTTGGCATAACATCCACCCTCGATGTTGAACACACCATTGTCACTCCAACAGTGCTCATCGTCACCAATCAACTTTCTCTTGGCGTCAGCAGACAAGGTGGTCTTACCAGTACCGGAAAGACCGAAGAAAAGGGTCACATCGCCCTTCTCAATACCCTGGTTGGCGGAGGAGTGCAAAGTCAACACCTTGTGCTTAATGGGCATGAGGTAAAACATGACAGTGAAAATACCCTTCTTCATCTCACCAGCGTACTCAGTACCAAGGATAACCATCTCCATGTCCTTGAAGTTGATCTCCACGGAAGTAGAAGAAGTCATACCCTTTGTGTAAGTGTTGGCGGGGAACTGACCGGCGTTGTAAATGGTGAAGTCAGGCTCGCCGAATTCTTCAAGCTCTTCGGGGGTGGGTCTGATCAACATGTTGGTCATGAACAAAGCGTGGTAGGCTCTGGCGCAAATAATTCTGACCTTGATTCTGTAGCGAGGGTCCCAGCCTGCGAAAGCGTCCACCACGAACAATTTCTCTCTGGTTCTGAGGTAGTCCAAGGCTCTAGATCTCGAGATCTTCCAAGTCAACTGGTCGACCTGCTTGTTCACAGGACCCCACCAAATGTTGTGGGTGGAGGTTTCTTCGTCAACAATTCTCTTGTCCTTGGGGGATCTTCCGGTCTTCTCACCGGAGTAAGCCATCAAGGCACCAGTGGAAGAGATGGTGGTGCCCTTTTCGAGCAAACCATCCTCGTACAAAGTTGGTGGAGGAGCGTTGTGTCTGATTTGAACCTCTTTATTAAGAGACAACTGCTTGACCAAGGGGTCCTCAGTCGATTTGATTTTCGAGTGGCCGGAGAAGTTCAACGACGATTCAATTGCTGTTGGGGGAACCATACTGTGTTAAAGTGATGTTGAATGATTTGGAATCTTCAAAGAACTAAAATGGCGGGGAATTAGGCGTCCCTTTATAGTGTCACACTTTTCATCCAGTGACCCGGAGCAACGGATTCAACTCACAGGCCTAGCCTCGGGGCAAGGGAGAAGTCTGGGGAAACCGTTGCTTATGTGCAGTACACGGGTGTAACCGGGGCCTCGGCGAGAGACGGGATCTTCACATATACACGCACGCACTGTACATAGGGCCCAGGCGGCCCCGGACTGACCCGGGTTGTCGAAAAGATAGCTTGATTTCCCCGATTGAACAGGCTTATGAGCAGTCTGCGCCCAATAATTCTTAAATGCCCGTGCAAAGTCGGAAGCAGGCTGACTCTGATTCCGCCATCCCAGTTCGGACCTGCCCCGCACCAGCATTTCACTCTCCTATCGTGAGCGGAGAGCGATATATTTCCACGGTGCAGAAAAAAAAACTCTCACCTCATTTCCGCTCCGCTGCTTATCCACATTGCTACAGGAGCGAGACTGCTCGGGTCACCGGAAGGCGCCCAAATCTGGGGTAAGCAGTCATATGCAGAATGTGCGCATGACTTTCAGACATCCAGCAAATGTGTGCTATGCGATTTGAAAGCGCCTAAGAATTCCGAGAGTATCAGATTCAATTCTCGCCTGTCATCGTGGCGACGTCACTCAGGCGGTCGTAGAAATCGCTGTACCTGCGCCAGGGCTTAAATCCAATATCCTCCACCCCGGAGTATGACTTATCTTCTGCTACGTCCATCATGAGGCACAGATTCATGCGGAGTTCCAGGGCCTGGTCGTTAAAGTTCGACCTTAAGTAAGTGATACCAGAACAGATAAGCCCACACTTAAAAATTTCAGTCAAATTCAGGTAGCTCGGGTCGATCACAGGGCTAGCAAGGCCGCCTACCAATTGCGTCTTCCCGGGCTCTTGTGCTTGATCCATGAATGGGTAATAACGCGCAAATTGACTCTTGTTGGTGAACAAGATGATGCTTCCGATGACGCTCTGATTTGTAGGCTCCAAAGCAATTATGATTTTCACTTCGTAGAGTGAGTTTTGCGACATACTCGACACGGCTTCCCTGTACATGTGTCTGATTTGGCGGCTACGGTAGGACTCGGAGCCAGTTCCCGTGGTCCGGTCAATTAGTCCGGAGAGTTTTTCCGCTTGCGTGCAGATATCGAATCTAACGCCGACTATCGTAAGTTCTCGGAAAATCTTCTGCGGTACACTCCAAGCTGACAATTCCCGGAGAACCATGGCATGCGCGCTGCCCGGCCGCAGATGGTCGGAGATGTCCCAGCCTGCGTGGTTGAAGAACGAAACGTTTTTGAGTTCTTTTACCACGTCATCGCAAAACTCGAGAAGCGGGAACAGGTTTCCGAGTTGCACCGTATGACACTGTTGCTCTTTGAACAAGTAACGCACGGCTCGGCTGTGAAGATTAGTTCCTATCAGCTGAAGACGCTTAAGCTTATCGACGACCACTAACAAAATCAGCCCCACCTTTTCGGTATCGGGTTTATCCGGCGTGCTGAGGTCCTGAACCCACGTGAGCGCTACTCCGTAGAGAATGTTGAGCGATGAGTTTCTCACCACGAAATGCTTCTGTGTGTTCAGGTTGCCATGGAGAAGGGGCACCAATAGCCGGAAGTAGGATTCCGAGGTGGCCAGATCAAGATTGGCCTTCAACAACTTGAGAAGGCCTCTCCAGTCGCGGCTGACATCCAACTCGTCAACTAGCCAACGCCGCTTAGGCGGGGTAGGTTTGCGAATTTTGAGGTGGAGTCTATCGGGGCTAGAAGCCACCGACAGTGAGCGGCGCTTTTTAGGCTTTGACTGGATGAATTTTTTCTCTCCTGGTATACAGCCTTGGGGAACAAATTCGCCAACGATCACGGCCGCAAGTTCTTGAAGAGCATTCTCAGTGTAGTCATAGCAGCACAAATATGCCAGACCAATACTCTTGTTGTAGAAGAAGTCGTATGGCGAAGAGGTCGCCACGAGAATCAACGGCTTCGCCAACAGAACAGTGGCATCGATCTGGGACAACGACAGCGGTGACGCACCGCAAAGAATAGACACGTATTTTACAATGCCGATCTGATACATGTTTCGCAGAGCCTCGGACGTGAGCACAATGACAGCTTTGGAATTCTCAATCAACAGCTCATGAAGTGGGGTGAGGCCGTTCGCCGTATAGGTAGCATGCAAAACATTATACTTACCCTTGTTGAGGGGGTGTTTTGCAAGTATTTCTCCAAACTTCTTGAAGACCTCTTCGCCGGTGTAGAGCTTTTCTTTCTCTTTTGAACCTTGCTCGGGGTAAACCGGGTTTAAAAGAGGAGTAAGTACAAGTAGATTCCCAGGCTCGTCAATCGGAAGTATATGAGATAAAGGGATGGCGCCTTCGTAGTCACGAACCAAAGTGATGGAGTCCCGGTATGCTTGGCGAGAAAGCGCCTGATGTTCTTCCCAAGCGCTCGAATTGGCGTCTTTGAACAAGGGTGTTTCTGACATTTCGCCAGTGGGAAATAACTCGCTCCACTTGGGAAGTGTTTTCTGTACTTTCTCAATTCTCGAGAGCGAAGCAGTGATAATCAGCTCATCTAGAAGGCCATTGCTAAGAGCACTCTGAAGAGATTCTATGGCTTCAACTTGAAGAGCAAAATCATGGCACACCATCACCAAATCACACCCGGCATAGACTGCTAACACCACACCCTGTCCGAGGCCAATGGAATGGTACAAGGCCTCCATTTCAAGACACTCGCTGATCACAAATCCTTGAAAGCCGAATTCCTTCCTCAATACCTGGGTAAGTAAAACGGGCAGCAAGCAAGCGTGATTCTCCTCCGGTGCAATGTTGGGAACGCCGCAGCCAGCAGCACTGATACCATCCAAAAGGCCCTCGTTAATGAGCTCAGCAAATGGAACCGAGTTGAAGCGCTTGATCTGATCGAGCGAGTCTGTCATCACAGGAAGATCGGGGAGTGAGTCAACATTAGCATTTCCAATGCCAGGAAAGTGCTTCCCGACCGTCACAAGCCCACCATCTCGGAATCCTTTAGCACATGCCTTGCCATACTTGGTCACTTCATCGACAGTGGTTCCAAAAGATCTCACGGAGACCAATTGATGTGAGAGTTTGGTGATAACGTCAAGTACGGGCCCTAGAATAATCAGAAAGCCGATGTGTTTTAGTTCCACAGCTAATGCTCGCAGGACCTCGTAGACGAGATCTGGATTCCCCAGAGCAGCAAGCGCCATAGCCCCGGGAAACTGGACAAGACTTTGAGGATCGAATAGCGAATTCAACATGCCGCCTTCTTCGTCAATCGCGAACGCTAGAGGATATTCGTAGTTGGCATGCTTGTATGCAATGAATTGAAGATCACGGATGAGTTTCTGCATCTGCTTTACAGATTGGGCATTCTTTCTCAGGAGTATCATCGTAGAAACTTTATACTTCACAATGAGCTCGTATGCCTGTGGTGTAACCGTGGTGCCTTGAAAGCCTCCACATACAAGTTGACCCACTTTGTCGTGGATCGATGTTGCAAATGACATGACGGAGTATTAGAAGAGCAGCAGCAATGTGGAATATGTTTGGAAAATCGTAAGGGGCACAGAGGACGGCGTGCAAGGCGGGAGCGACTCGTGTGATTTCTCGGCTAATTATGTTTTGAAAGGAAGAAAGACTTCAAGCACGGAAAGTCAAAAAAATCCTTGATGTGTGTGTATTAGATATGCGGAACTTCAGCTGGCGATCTGATTCAATTCATCAAACTTTATTCGTGTAATTCTGGCTCCGTATTTATTTTGGTGTAGTTTGATCCCAATGACTTTCGCACAGGACACCCTCAAGTGCAGCTATTCACCAATTACGCATCCGAAAGTTGGCGAGACCCAAGAAGTGAAATCACGTCCAATTTCATAATATTATCATAGCGTATAATTCTACTTCAATGTTATGGGAATTGCAGACCTCTGGCCCGTCGTGAGTGCAGCCTCCGATGAACGCCTACCGTTCCCGGTGTTCTTATCCAGATTTCTTCAAGCCCATGGACGACCGCCTCGTCTTGCCATTGATGCCTACATGTTTATGTTCTGGTCGCAGCTTCCAGATGCTCAGATATTGGACCCGCTGATACATCGGCGTATTATCCGCAACTTCATGGCGAAACTATGGTACTTGGTGCAAAATAACGTACTGTTTGTGGTGGTCTTTGATGGCAATTTCAAGCCAGGCAAACTACGACATGGCCACATCCCGCAAATTGCGGGTGCCATTTCTTACGACGAGGTGCTACGTCACTTTCGAACCGTGTCGCCTTCCAAGTACGCTGAGAACTCATCGCTCATAGACTCCATTAAAAAGATTCTCCAGCGAAATTGCATTGATTATTTGCAGGCACCTGCCGAAGCTGAGGCTGAGTGTGCTTGGCTTCAATCCTTGGGAATTGTGGATTTTGTTGTTTCTGATGATTCAGACACCTTGGTATTCGGGGCCACCCAAATGCTACGCATGTTCAACAGAGTTAAATATTATGAGGTAGTGGATGGCGAGAAAGTTCCAGTGATGTCCAGCACTGATTACTACGTTACGCCAATATACTTAGACCACATTATCGAAAGGACGGGTCTTACTCGAGATAGAATGCTACTTATTGCGGTGCTAAGAGGCGGGGATTATCTGACAGGGAGTCAGGGAATAGGAATTACCCGGGCCAAGGAAATCGCTCTATGCGGTACCCCCATGCTTCTGCTGCTCCCTAGAAAAGCTCTTCAGGATTTTGGTTCCCTTCCCGATTTTACTTCAAGATTTGTCGAATGTATTGTGGATCTAGAGAAGTTCAACAAAGTGCTGCCCGAAAGAACGTACGCAATGAAGTCGGAACTAGAAAGAGCTGAAGCTCTTGATGCTTTCAATGAATTTCTTAATGGCTTCTTGGAGAAGAATGCCAAAGCAGTATTCGGAAGAAATACCAACCTCAAGGGCCAAGTTATTGTCGATGAGTACTACGCATTGTTGTACTTTTACCCAGTGTTGAACCCGGATCTTTTTCGTTTCACGCCGCACTCCGTGAGTTTTGGCGAGCTTCGAGCTAAAGAGGCCGATTTGGCTGTGAACATAAACTGCCTGATTAGGAGAATTAATTACATCTGTTCTGGATACAGTATTGGCCGTCTGGTGATAACGAATGGCGAGCAGCGGTTCTACGGGAAGCACGGTGGGGAGGTTTTGGAGAGAGATAGTTACGCGTTGCCCAGGGAGAGGAAGTATCTCCTCAAGGCATTTGTTTTGAAACTCTTGGCTCAAACAAAGTTTCACTCTCTCATAACTCTTGCTCGCACTCGGGAGTTTGATGGGGTATCAATAGCCGTTCTCAAATTTCAGCGGGTTTCGCTCAACGAGGCAGTGTATCTTGTATCCAAGAACGGAAGCAGCGGTCAAGAAGAGGTGAGCGAAAATACTTGGAATGGCAACGCCTACGAAGAGGGAGAAGAGGAAGAAGAGGCGGAGGACGGAGATCAAGCAGAAAACAGAGTTGAGGAGAAAATGGAAGAAGACGAAGACAAAACCATCACTTTATTTGTTCCGTTGGAGGCCGTGCGCTTGGTGAGCCCTGAGTACGTTCGTGAGTTTGAAAACCGGAAACTGCCTCGAAAGTCTCCGAAGAAAAAGTCCCTGCCTCAGAAAACGACACTTGATGCTATCTGGCCCGAGATGCTGCCCACAAAGAAGCCTGTCATCATTAAGCTCGACCAAGCCCCGCCGCTTTTCAGGGGTTTACTGCGTGAAAGCCCCAAGAGGAAGCGCAAGGAGCTTCTTCCTGGACAGAGTATGGTGACCAATTTCTTTCAGAATAGGGACGAAGGCAGAGGCGGCTCGTTGAATCCCTTTGAGGAGCCAATTGTTATACCTTCTGATGAAGAGTCAGATTACGTAAAATTTTCCAAGTTGGTGAAAACAGCGCCCGATTTGTCTAATCCGGTGAAGTTAGACTTGGAGTCCTCGCCAGAAACGAGTCCATCTAAGAAAGTGAAAAGAGAAATGGAATTTTCTCCCGAAGCGTCTCCACTTAAGCCAAAAACCGGGCTCCCGTTCTAATAAAGAAATTATCCCCTGTTGTTTTTCTCACCTTTGATGTTGCCTCTCGTACTTTCCTGCCTGCATACGCGGTTACAGCTTGAATCTTACAAGAACATGGTCCGGTTCGCTGAGCCCGAAAAGAGGATAAACCTGGAGTCGGATCTCGCCAATTTCAAAGTTCTGCTTGCATACAAGAGGCTACATCATGTGATCTCCTTCATTCTCGACAGGGTTCAAGGTGTTGAAGTACCCCGGGGTTTCCTAGATCCGTTAGTCTCATCAAGAAACCAGGTTAGCCAGCCTGGGAGCGATCTACCGAGTTTCGGCGGCCCTTTCCGGCCATCCGAAGAAGCCCAGCGCATAATTGATGTATTGGACAACTTGAACAGAATTCTACTCGAAACCCCGCCATTGGAGGGCCCAAGACGGTTTGGTAACTTTGCTTTCCGGGATTGGTCTGCAAAACTGAAAAAAGAGGCAGGTCCTCTCTTGGATGAAATTTGTGGTAAGGAGGACTTTTCCAGGGAACTTCAATTCTATCTTCTAGGGTCGTTTGGTTCAGCAATTAGGCTTGATTATGGAACTGGCCACGAGCTCTCGTTCATTGCGTTTTTCGGCGGGCTCGTCGAATATGAGAAAATCTCAGCGGAAATCCTGGGAGAAAATATCTTGGTAATTTTTGCCAAGTACTACGACTTGGTTCGGAGTTTGATTGTAACATACAACCTTGAACCGGCTGGTTCACATGGTGTGTGGGGTCTCGACGATCATTTCCATTTTCTGTACATTCTTGGTGCGGCGGAATTTAATTTGTCCAAAGAACAGAAGAAACTCAAATTCGTTCCTTTGAGTCTGCTGGTGATGTCAGCTCAGACAATAGGAGCGTACAAGGAAACGAATATGTATATAAACTCAATTGCTTTCGTACACAAGATCAAGCATGGCCCATTCAGCGAGCACTCTCCGATGCTTTACGATATCTCTCAGTCGGTTGCTAAATGGGAAAAGGTCTTGTCGGGATTGTTGAAGATGTACGAGGTCGAGGTTTTTGGGAAGTTCCCTGTTGTTCAGCATTTCTATTTTGGCCCGGGGCTCTACCCTTGGCAAGATGCCCAAACTAACCAACCACTACCTTTTGAAAAGGTCAGTGCCGACGAGTATGACGACACTGAAGACCAGGACAAGTTGGAAGGATTGGCGAGTGCGAGAGGCCTCAATCCCAAAAACATGCCGATGCCAATGACAGCTGCTCCGTGGGCTAGGCCGAAGTTTCGGCCCGGGAATCCAGCTGGGTCATCTCTCAGGGGTCCTCCTGGTACACAGCGCCCTTAGCCTCTTGTAACTTTAAAATTAAAAGCCGAGCGACACAAAGGACAAGTGCTGCTGTTGGAACTCTTGAACCATTTGTAAAGACAAGCTGCATGGAACTTGTTCAGGCATGTTGGGCACACTTTTGAGGGAAGCGAGTGGTCCTGGTGAAGAATGGAATAGCAAATAGCACATTCATCAAAGCCTGAGAAATGTAAGTTGACATTGCGGTTGAAGAGCTCGATTGCATCAACGATGGAGCCATTAGTGAGCGAAACGACTCTCTGCGAGGCCAACAACCAGGCTTTCCATTGTGTTTCCTTTACTCCGAGTCGCACGGGACCATCCACCAGAACATTGGCAAGAGGAAAATTCTCCGGGATTTTCACCACCATTTCCATAGTCTGTTCATCAATGACGTAAATAGAACGAATCTCATTGCTGACTTTGCTGATTTTGATGGTGAGGTTTTCGTCGCGGGCAACTAATCTGTTCTTCGATTCTTCAACGCTCTCCAATATCCGCAGTATGAGGAGCGGCGAGGTGAATCTAATCGTGAATTTTTCGATTGTCTGTTTGAGCTGCAAATCACGCACTTCAGTGAACCACGTCTGCACGGTCGAACCGAAGAACTCCGTTGCGCGGAAGTAAAGATAAACGAGCGCAAACTTCATCTCGAATGAGAAGGACTCACCTGGACAGCCATTCGCTATATCGTAATCCTGAACAAGAGAGTCGCGTGGGCTAATTTTCTCGTTTAAGTCGTGAGATGAAAGTTCACCTTGCTTTCTGAGCTTTTTCAAGAAGGCATTTTCGCCTATATCAGCAACGTGAGCGAAGTTATTAAGCAAATCCACGACAACACCCGCGTCTTTGAGTTCGGCAATGTAGTCTGAACGTATTGAAAAGGAAGAATCCCGGAAATGTTCCATTACAAGGGCCCAGCCCCAAAGATAACGGCTAATTTTCAGAAACTTCTCTTCGTCTATAAGAACTTCGAGATGCTCAGAAGTCGACTTGATTATGGAAAAGAGTTTTGACGGCAAATTTGCAACGTTACCGCTTTCTTCCTCAGATAACTTTGATCTCTTGAGCTCATAGTTGACGACAAACTCCTCTTTTTCTGTAGCAATACTTTTCATCAACAAGGATACCAGTGCTCTTTGCAATTCGAGGCTAGTCGAGTCCATTAAAACATCGTATAGACAGTCAATGGATGCTCCCAGCCCAGAATTAGCAACCGAGAACTTTGGTACCACCCTGCTTATCAATTCATTCCACAAGCTAACAGCATGATTACTCAAAGCTTCATCATGTTCTCTGATCGACTTGTCAGCAAAGACTGCAAAAAGGTCATTAGAAATTTCAGTTTTGCTCTCTTGCCAGTTTGGGACAGCGTCAACGTTTGCGTACTTCGCTATGGTGACCGCAAGTTTTGCAGTAGTATAGCGAAGCTCAAGTTGACAAGGCTCGGTCTGAGCACATGCCAAGTTACTCGTGCAGAGATCCACAGCTAGGTCCCAGAATTTATCGGGCAACCCAACCGTTACCTCTAACAAGTGCGAGCAAAAAACAGCGACCGTTGATCTAACATTATTGAATTCTTGGTCGTACGCGATCTCAGAATCTAGCCAGGTTATAAGATGATTGATCAACATCCCCAATTTGTGAAGAGGCAATATTTCTGTACCCCTCTCCACGTGAAGGAAGTTTGTGGCTAACGCAACCCATGTCTGGCCATGCGTCAAAATGTCAGCGCTTCGACTTACGCCCAAGATTTCTCCAAACACAAAGTTACGGAGTCGCTCAAATGTCTTCGCGTCTTCGAGGAAATCTGAAGCAGCAGTCACATAAAGGGCAATCTTGAGCGGGTGATTCGCCAACTTGGTCGGGATAACTTTAAGTTTGCTAAATTCGGCTTTCGATACTCCGTGGAAAGTCTTAGAAAACACTCGAACAAGAAGTCTGGCGTGATAGAACTGCACCGCAGAAAACGGACCACTCCCAGAGATGGACCTTACCAATTCTGCAACCACTCCGTGTTCAACTTCTCCATTTAACAACATGGCTGCATCATCCAAAGAGATGGAGACGAAGTCCGAAAATTTCTTTCCCGCACTTTCCTTGACTTCTAACGTGGAGTCAGGAAATGTGCTAGAGAGAAACATGTAGTCCTCCAAATACTCAGAGCATAAGCCTAGAATGACAGGATCTAACTTGGGAATGTTCGCAATAATACCAGTTGCAGCAATCATCTCCGGAACCAAGCTATATTTAATGGATGCTTGTATCAAGTGGATGTTCTGGGACAAAGGATTAGCCAATGAAAGCTGCCCAAGGTCAACTGACCCAATTGCTCTGTACACCAAGTGCTCCAATTGGGGAATAGGAAGAAGCTCCTCAGCAATCATTTTAGCGTCTTCTTGTGAAAGCTCGTCGCTGCAGATCGCATCAAACAAAATAGAGCGGACGAGATCCGTATCTGAAATTTTTTCGAGGAAGGAGATTTCACCCGCCTTGATGGCAGCTCGACTCAACTCCTGGACGTAGTCTTTGTTGCTTTCACTGACGTCTATAGAATGAGAGCTCAAACAGCGAATAAAGTTAAGTTGGGAAGAAGTGCTCAGCCCAGACAGCGAGAGCAAATTGCCAAGAATTTCCTCGTTATCAATGTAACTGAAGACCAAGGCATCTTCGGACTTCCCACGACTCTCCATTTTCGAAAGATCCACCAAGTATGAATAAGCCAGCGGAATCGACTCTTTGAGATAAGAAAGCGAAACGGTCTCGTTCCTGTTGATCACCAACATTAAATCCGCTCTGCGACCAGGAACTTCAGATGCGACTTTTTCGAAGAAATCATTTACGAGCTCCTTTGAATCGTCAAGGGAAACTTTCAGTAGCACCTTGGCCAAAACGTCGACCGGAGGTGAAACAAAATTGGAAGTCACAAAAGACGGAAGAGTCAAAATCCATTCCGAGAGTCTCTCAGGTAACTGCTTCAAGTGGTCTAAAAGTTGCCCAAGAAGCTCGAAAGCGGATGTCAACCCCTTTTGGTCGTAAAGCTCCTCAAGTTTCTCAATGAGCACTTCAGACATGAACTCGCGTTCCTTGTCTTCGAGCGTTCCATTGTATGCAGAAGAAAGTTTGCCAAATGGGGCCAGTAGCTTCTTGCCACCAACTTGAATAGCTGATTCCTCAGTGCCGTCTATGGTTGTGATGAGCTCCTTCGTGAGGTCATCAATATTCAAGTTTGTCCTGGCAAAATCACCTAGCTCGAGACACAATCTCTTATTGGCTTTCATTTTTTCGCCGCTGATTCTGGCCCGGGAGATAGTATCTAGAGCAGTCCAGAAAATTGCGGCTGCTAACTCTTTATTGATCTCATCTTCTATCTCGAATAGACCAAGAGAGCTTGTAGAACATCTAACAAATGCAGTCAACAATTCAATGCCATTAGCACCCATGGGAATAGGGCAATTATCGACAAAGCTCTTCTGCACCACGAGCCGGGCATCTTTGGAGGAAGAAAAGCATAAAAATGCAAATTCAGGAGTTTCCTTGACATCTGCCTTCTTAAGAGATGCTAAAAATGCAGAAATTTCCTGGTAGTATTCGGGGCTCAACAGAAATGAGCCCACTTGCTTACCCAATTTGAGATATGCCTTCAACCGAGAGAAGCTCTTAGAGCCCCCAAGCTCCCAGAATGATTTTTTTATCTTCAAGTTGGTGGATGCCTCCAGCATTCCGAATTCGGTCAAAACTCGGAGCATCTCCCATAAGGGTACCACCACAGTTGAGTAAGCAATGGACGCATCCGCAAGTTTCAAGTTCTTAATCACTTTCTTAGAGACCGTCTTGAACAAATCTTTCACATTCAATGAACGCGTAAATTCGGACAACTTCCCCTCATGCAATCTGAACGTTTTTGTCAAGAGCTGGAAGTAGGATCTAAGGAGCTGCGTGTTGAGAGTGTCTAGCGTTGAGGACATGCCAAGTCTTTCCCAAAATTGATCACTCAAAAGACACTCATTGATCTCGGATGCCGCATTTTCCAGGAGAGAGAATTCCAGAAGTTTGATTATCATCTGAATAGCACTATTGACTGCCCTGTCGTATTTGAGGGCCATATCCTCCTTTGTCTCAGATCTTTCATCGGTGATTGAGTTTTCCGTCTCATTTACAAGCACAGCGTGACAGTAATGGGCAATCTGGTCCAGGAAGATTGTCCATAGCGTGTGGTCGACTCTGGTTTTGTCATTCTGAAACACTGTCAACAATGACTGGTAAGTCCGGGTAGAGATAGTTTTTTCATCGAAGAGTCCACTTAGCAACACAGGTATCGACGTCTTGAGGTATTTGCTGAACTCTTTACCTCCCTCCATGTAAGTAGTTTGAATCCGATGAGCGAGAGCTCTGACATTTTTAGAGCTGTCAACTGCAACATGTGGATATGTTTGGAGCCAGCAGCGGATAGTGCGATCGTCTTTATGATCAGTGGATTCGCTCTCCATCAAAGCGAGGAACTCACTAAGTCTCTTCTCTCTTGTGATTGCGTTTTTGCGCAAAAGACCTTTAAATAGTATAACGACATTGGGATCCAGGATGTGGTCAAAATCTATGGGTGCAAGATAAAAGAGCGACACTGGAAAGCCATTGTAGCCTAGGTTACCAACCTCTTGAGAGTTTGCCATGGAGTGGTTAGGTGCAGGCGTTGACGACCAGAGAGAGTAGTTACATATACAATGATCTAAGATGACTACTTGCTCCACTCGTCGAAGTTGCTGAATTCGAAAAAATTCGATAACAACTGGTCGACATTGAAGAATTCGTTACTGCTCAAGATCTGGTCGACTTCACTTTGGGTCAAACTTCCTTCAAGTTCGTTACCGGAGCCAAATATCCTAGACACGCGAGCGAATCCCATTTCGTCAACTTTTTTCTTCATGAACAACAAAAACTTTGTTGCTAGTTTCCAGTACGAGCACGACCTTGACACTGTTACATGGAACACGGAAAGTGCCTTCAAATCGGCCTCCAGTACCTCCGCCTCCGATTTCGCGGCAAAAATCTTCAGAAGAACGACGGTCATCACGAGTAGCGAGGTATAAACCACAAGGACCGAGGGCGGGAAACATCCTTCATTGAACTTGTCCAAGCAAATTGCCAATTCGTCAATAGCATTGTCGCAAAAACTCTGTGAATCTGGGTCGGTGATGAAGGGTCTGTTCAGACAGATAAGCACGACGTAGTAAAAGAGTCGGAAATTCATAAGCGTGGGATTGTACGTCTGCCTTTTGAGAGAGGCCTTGGTCCACTTCATCGCCGATGGGAGGCCACGTCTCCAGCTCGACAAAAATTGATTATGTTCGATGACCTTTTGTCTTGTCATGTATGCCATTCCTTCCTCCTCTGCTTCCATACTGAATATCTCAGATAGCAACGATCCCGCGCATTCGGATAATGAGCAGAGATGGCTGATAGTAGCCGACGGATCCACGTTAGCTACAGAATGCGGGCCCGAGGACGGTTGAAACACAAAGTCATCGATATTCTCTGAATTTGGAAGGTGCTCACTCGACGGAATCAGTGCCTCAGATTTTCGTACTGTCACCGGGCGGCCCATTACCAAACTCACAAAGTTGTCGAAAATGTAACACCCCCAATAGATTCTTGACCTTACTGTTACATCCATCATCACTATGAGTTCCTGCTCGTTAGTAGTGGGGTCAGAAATAGCCCAGTCTTTGGGATTTAGCTGGAATCCTAAGTCGTAACCCATTCTAATGGCCATACCCGAGAGCATCCAGCTAGCAGATGCATTGCCTTCGCCAAGCTCGTAGAGAGAAAGGCATAAAAGTGCTTGGAGGGTGCAGATTTGAGGCTGGAAAATTTTACTCAGGAAGAGCATTCTCTTCGAAGTTTCAAAGAAGGAGGGAGCCAACGACCGCGTCATGTCGTCGTCAGAGCACTTTGCACCAACTGCAGCAATTGCATAAACCAATTCTTCGGAGCAGTAGCCCCTGTTGCTCTTTGGATATAGGAAGTCATTGAGAAACGACTCTCGATGAATGAAGGTAGCAATGTCGGGATACTGCCATTTGAAAAAGTTAGATAAGCACTCCATCAACAGTGACAGGTTTAGAAGAGCTGGCTGTGGCGTCTCATTATCTGCATTCTCTTCGGACATGTCCACCACGTTGTGGAAGGCAGAAGTTGGACCGAAAATCGAGTAGCTTCCTTTTCCCGACGCACCGATCGAAACTGGCAACTTTTTTGAGTTTCTTTGCTTTTGTTTGTCCTCAGGAGCCGCTAGTATTCCCTTGATTTTCCCCAATGCGGTCTCCTTGGGCTCCTTCATGACTATTTCATGGATCTTGGAAAGTGAGGCCAGCAAAGAAGTTGTCCTCGTAAGCAAACTTTCGACTTCCGCCGAAGAGAGTCTAGAGCTTCTTAGATCTTTACTTACACGTTCACAACGGAGCTTAGCCTTAACACAATTCCCACAGTTTTCTCGGCCATCGCACTTTATCTGGGGTTAGCATGGAAAGATTGAATATACACTGCTCTTCACGTACCTTTTTAATCCTGCAATTCTGGCACCAGATGTTAGTACATCAGAGAGGAAATATCCTGAAGACACAATTACATACGAAATGGAAACATGTTTCCTGGACATGGAGATTTCATTCATCGCGGGGTCGCATGCACACTCGACTCCATTATCAGCGCATAGAACTCCTTCACTTCTGGGGCCACCTGTATACGCCGGTGGTCAAAATTAAAGACTTCCAAATGCTCTTTGTTGGTGGCACGTGATAATGCCACGTAAACCTGGCCCTTCTCGAAAATGCGTCGCAAGTCCACCCGAAGCCGATCAATAGACTGGCCCTGTGCTTTATGTATTGACATTGCCCAAGCGAGAAGTAGCGGAATCTGTGTTCTGACCAATTTCGACTGGGCTGAAGAGCGCATGACCGTGGCATCGTCTACCAGAAACTCTTCTCTCCTCACTAGGATTATGCATGTTGTGTTCGCGTCACTTTTGAAGTTAACAACAGGAAGAACGTCCTTCTGCGGATCTGTTTCGGCTGCCATTTTTGAGAGCTCGTTAACTTGAGCACGCCACTCCGTAGGAATATTCTCGTATAAATTTCTTGCTTCTTCATCAATGCTGTGCAGCCCAAGGCGACCTAGGAGGAATTTTAGCACGCTAAGAAACTCCTGGGACGAGTTGAGCATCTCGCTCGGCCCAAAATGCTTGATGACATTGCCCCAGAAATTCTCGGTGGAAAAACCCACAACGTTGCCGATCGAGCCGTTCACAACCACGTTATCGGGATGGTTTTTCAAGTACATAACCTGAGAGCCAACCTTGAGTTCCACAACTTTTTCGCACATAAGATTCTCGTATAGCCGTTCGAATTGCGGGTTCTGGTCGCTATCTTGTGCCTTAAAAATATAGGGCTTTGCAGGTAACTGACGCATGCGGTTCTCGTTTGCCGCCTTGACTTCTTGCCTCGTCGGATACAATTCCGTGGGCTCAATGCCGTCAGTATATTTGACTTTGCGGTTGAGCTGGTGGAATCTGCGAATCATTGTGTCATCGAGCTGGCCCTTTCGGAGGGCATTCAACATGTCAATCAACTCGGTATCGCCTTTCTGTCGGAAAACCTGGGTCAATGTGATGGTTTTAGAAATACCACGCTTCCAGGAATCGCTCTGGAAGCAAAACTGGGCAGTTCTGTCTCTTGATACTGGCGGTAACTGGAAGAAATCACCGGTACACACAAGTTGGATTCCGCCAAACGGTCTAGGAGACCCACGAATGATCTGAGCAATATGATCGATCTTGGCGAAGAGAGAGCCGTCAATCATAGATATTTCATCGATGATTAACACTTTCACCTGTGTCCAGCGCTTTTTGGCCAGGCCGTTGCGCTTGATCTTGTTTGAAATTTCTGCAACCGAACCAGTTCCAAGGCCAAGACTGAGGAACTTGTGGACAGTCTGACCTCCAATATTGCAGGCGGCCAAGCCTGTCGATGCGGTTACGCCAATATTGGCAGAGCCGTGCTTTCTTTGAAGCCTCAGCACCAACTCTCGCAAAACTACCGATTTACCCGTGCCGGCAGATCCTGTGAAAAACACATTTTCAGAGCGATTGACGACTGCTTCCATGATTTCGAGTTGCTCAGAACTCAATTTCACTGAGGAAGCATCGGTGTTTACGGACGCCTGGCGACTTGCAGAGGGGTTTGCTTTGCTGAGCTTTTTACGTGGCACGCCATCCAAAAAATCTAGAAGGCTGGAATTGTCTCTCTTCAATAACTTTCGGGGACTGCCCTTGAGCGATGTCGGCGCCATGTTTTCTTTGCCAGCATCATCGTCTGACTCGACGAACAACGCATTTTCCTCAGAAAAACCTTTGGCTTTATCGGGCAGAGAAGTTAAGTTGCTCAGAACTCGTGCTAAAAGCGGATTCCTAAAGTTCAACACCTCGGGCGACCCAAACAGGGTATCGGAGCTTGTGATCTCATCGAATGCGCCTTTGTTTTGGGTGGCCAGGACGACTGAGGAGGATGACTTCTTGGGATATTTGGCCTTGTGTGGGGTCTGAAATGTCAGCCGAGACTGAACTGGTGCAAAAAAAGACGAGATTGATTTCTGGCTCGCATCTGGTTTTCTTCCCGGTTTTCTGGAGGTGTACATCGGACGTGGGCCTCCAGGGTCAGTAAAGTAAACAAGACGGGGTGAAGTGAGATCGCGAAGTAATCGCGGTGTTCATGTGTGGACGCGCCTTGCGAATGCGACAGTGCGCGGTGTGTTGCGGTATACGTGACCGCATGAGAGGACGATCTTGATCGAAATTCGAAATTACGTGGTAGAATCTATTGGCTCCCTACAGCATTCGAAAAGATGTAGTGGAATCTTGTACACATTCCTGAAATAGGTGCGCTGGCGAACTATTTTAACAAAGCATATACTGCAGACGACACAGGATGACGGCGCGTTGGGCGGCTCGCGTCAACGCTGCAGTATATTTGTTGAGAAATTGTGTTTTCGCACTACACGACGGGCGGTTCAAATCATACCGCGAATGTCGTAACAATACTGCAGCCTGGAGTATCTTTCACCCCACATCTTGAAGTATACCAGAGCTGCGAAAGGGCATAACGCCACTGAATATTGCGAGATTGAAATATGGTGCAAGCTTATCCTATTTTGCAGCATGCAAAAGGAAGAGCAAAAAAAGAACACAGAAGAGCGTAGAAAATAGAAAAAGTTGAATTAAATCGCCTTGCTGCTCCTTTTGTCCTTATCTCGCCGTATCTCGTTTGTCCTCCGCACATGCTCGTCCCAGACACAGAGACCTGCGCAGATCAAACTATACCACTAACACCTTCAGATCTCTTCAACAGCACTTCACACTAATGCCTGGAGACCCAGAGCAAAGCTCTGAGGTACACAAAACCAAGAATATAATATCCATTGGATTTAAAAAACTAGGCAGGACTGCCTCCCGCTTCAATCTCAATGCTAGTCCATCTCAAGAATCCCCTGGTGCTCAATCTCCTGGGCTGCCAAAACGGCTCTCCTTAGATGAGCGTCTTACATTTCACGCTATTGGATATGACGCCATGGCTAATGCCGAGGAACCTACTCATGTGAAACACCTACCTCAAGCCCATGATCTGGAGTTTAGACCTAGAGTTCTTCTGTATCTGCCACGATACACCAAAGAAATTCCTCCTGAACACACGTCTCCGTCAAATCTCACAGAGGTTGACAAGCTGCCGCCGCCTCTTCGGCCTGCGTCAAAACTGCTTCCCAGGCTAAAGACTGAGAAATCAGATGCCCGAGAATTCTACATGCACCCTGGCAACAGCAGTGCGTCGAGTTTTGGGCTGCTAGATCCGAAACTGCGCTCAGCAGGTGATCCACACAGCGCCAAGTATGCCGAATTTGGGCCGCCTTTACCACAGTTCTCGACTCAGCTTAGCCTGGTATCTCGTAAGTTGTCTGTGAGCAACACACTACATTCATTTGGCGTAGTAGCGCTGAATATCAATTCGATGCCTCGAAGTGACGTTGTTGATGCCTTGTTCCAGCGCCTTCTAGCCTCACGAGTCTTTCCTGAAAGGTCGTTCGTGAACACGTCCACCAAGAGAAAATGGGAACTACTATTAAGCGAGAACGAGACAAACGCGTCGTTTGACTTGGAATCAATGACAAGCGATGTGACTAGGAAGTTGTTTGAGGATAGCACTCGTACTCACAAGTTTGACTCGACCAAGCTCGAAATACCCGTGGCAGATAGACCCGCTCCCGTGCCGGAGAGAAGCTCTTCGATAATATCCAAAATTTCTAATCTGTCGCAGAAATCGCCAGACCTTGAGCTGACGTCGGCAACCAAGAATCTTCTCTCCATGCTTCCCAGGACTAAGGACACATCCGTTCTGGCGTACATGTCGCAAATCATGGCAGGATCCATGAATTCCAAGAGCTATAAGAAATTGTACAAGAAGCTCGATTCCAAAGTGAACAGAAAGTGGACGGCGGAGTTTAGAGGATTCAATGGCGACGCCCTCATATCCAAGGAATTGGCACTGTTCAATTTTCGAAGCATCAAGTCCAACGAGGCCATCGAAAAAGAGTACTACATGTGCCTTTGCCTTAAAGTCCTTTTGTCCTCTGGGAAGTGGGATGATGATGAGGCCGAAAAGCCCCTCAACACTTCAAGGGCTCGACCCAGCAAAGGCATAACCATTCTGAATTTGATGTTTTCGCTCCTTTCTCCAAGATTGGGAACTCGATTGCTGATCACAGAGATTCTTATTTATCTCATTCACTATTCAAGGTCTAATAACTTGCAAGATATATTGGATGCATTCGGTTCGCTTCAGGACAACACTGGAGATTTTGTGCGTTTTCAACCCTGGCTAGGTGCTTTTGAGCTGACAATAGATCAGCACCTTGATCCATTCTATGAAACACGCAAAGATGATCCATCATTTCGAAATTATGCACTCACAACTTTGATCTTGGTCAACGTGATCCTCAAGAACTGCGATAATGCGATTGAGAGAAACGAGCTCCGGAGGGAGCTTGAAAATTCAAGATTGCGAGAGGTGTTCGACAAATTGCGCCTGTTAGACGATTCAAACCTCAATCTTAAGATTGAAGACTATGATTTGCTTGCGGAGGAAGACTGTCCCGATATTTTCGAGTACGACCAGCTTGGAATTCTTGATAGTGATAGTTTCGACGCTAGTACGCTCTCGGAAGTTTATGAACGTCTTAATGAGGAGAATGGCGGTCCTGCGGAGAGAAATGATGTCTCTAACGCAGCCAGATTCAAAGGTTTTATCAATAAGACTGGGCAGTTTTTGACTGGCCGCAATTCTTCCGAAGCAAATAAGCTAATTTCAATCATGGATTCAGTTTTTCTACGAATTGTGTCCGACTTGCTGACTTCTAAAGGAGGTTCTTCCTATAATGTTGCGCTCGAGAGATTGATGGATCGGATGGAGACGGACAAGACCGCCAGGAGAGCAGTAATGGAAAATGCCGAATTGAAGAAAGAGTTACTGGCTTTGAAAGAGCTGCTCAAAAATCCCGGTTCTGATCTCAAAGAAATAAATGAAAAGCTCGTGAACGACTGCCGCACGCATGCGAACACGATTCAGATGCAGCAAAGCACAATACGGGCACTTCTGAAAAAGTTGAGATCTTTGGAAAATGAAGCTGAAGCATTGAGGCGGCAACGGCCAAAAGTTAAACCTTCGAGTTCATTTAGCGATGCACTCGAGTCCACCACCAGCTTCAGGAACAAGAAGAACGCCGTGGCAGATGTCCTTAATAATTACCACTCCGAAACTCTGCTTGCGCTAAAGAGATCCCATGCAGCAGTGGATTTGAAAATTGATTCTGTGAGCCGGTCTCCAGAGCGGATAAATCGTCCGATTCAAAATGAGGTGGTTCCGCTAAGTTCTTCATCGCATAGGGATCAAAAGGGCTCCACTAATGTTGCAGAAGCTCCAGTACCGCCTCCGTTGCCTTCCTTCATGGAGGCCCTGAAGCCTTCTGTGCCACTACCACCACCACCACCACCGCCACTACCTGCCTCAGGATTGTTTTCCAAGAAATTGGACCAGACAGCAGCACCACCACCGCCGCCGCCGCCACCACCGCCACCACTTCCTGGTATGTTCCAAGCATCCAAGGAATCAAAGAGCGATGCAATTATCCCACCACCTCCACCCTTGCCCGACCTTGCAGGCGTAAATCAGCGTATGCCACCACCTCCGCCACCACCTCCGCCGCCGCCATTAATGAGTAGGACAGCATCAGCGACCGACACAATTCCACCTCCATTGCCCTCTAACTGGTTTGGTGGTCAGAGAAACGCCAACAAGTCGTCGAGCTCTTTCACTGAAGTACCTAGTGATTCTTTAAGTGGACAGGTCGATGAATCTGAAAAAGAAAATGATGTATCCCAAGTTCTGCAATTTGTGCGTCCTAAGGCCAAACTTAAGCAGATGCATTGGAGTAAGATCGAGGATATCGACAATACATTTTGGAGCTCGGTCTCTGCAAATAGAGTCATTGAACAGTTGCAAGAGAAAGGCGTGCTTTCGAAAGTGGAGAAAGCCTTCGTGGCTAAGGAGTCTGCTATTAAAAAGAAACTGGCATTCGTGGCCAAAAACGACAAAGGAAATGCTCCTGAATCCATTTTGCCGAGAGAGCTCGCACAACAATTCGGGATTAACCTTCACATGTTCAATAACATGTCGGTGTCTCGACTTCACCAGAAAATCTTACAATGTGCCCCAGAAATTCTCGAAAGCTCAAGTGTTTTGGAATTTTTCAACAGCGAAGCTCTTTACGAAATTCCAGATACGTTGCAACGCAAGTTTATGCCCTATTCGGAAGACTTCTCTCGTCCAGGAAGCAAACCGCTGCTCCCACTGGATGAGTTGCAGCGCGTTGACCAGATATTTCTCAACATTTTCAACATGCGTGGATATTGGAAGTCTCGCTCACGTGCCCTTCTTGTGACTCAGACCTATCGTAAGGACTTTACTGACTTGGTTGACAAATTGATGTTGATCGACAAAGCCATTGAGAGCATACGTTCTAGTGAGAGTTTACAGCATATTCTAGAGATCATTCGAACTGTTGGGAATTTCATGAATGACACATCTAAGCAAGCGCTCGGGTTCAAGTTGGACACTCTTCAGCGCTTGAAGTTCATGAAGGATGACACCAATACACTCACTTTTCTTCACCATGTTGAGAAGATCATTCGCAATAACTTCGCTGATTATGGTACCTTTGTGGACGATTTGAACGTACTTCATCATTTACACAATATTGTTATTGAACAGGTGGAGGCCGACTGCGAGGAGTACCAGCGCAGTATCAGCAACGTATGGATGTCAATTGAAAAGGGTAACTTGAGTAACAATGAGCAGTTCCATCCAGAGGATAAGATTCTCGAAGTGGTAATGAAGCCGCTAGAATCTGCTAGAACTAAAGGCAAACTTTTGGAAGACCACGTCAAGAGAACAAGTGCTGCACACTCAGAATTGATGAGGTTCTTTGGTGAAAAAGAAACCGATTCTAATTCACGAAATCTGTTCTTCACCAAGTTCACTGCCTTTGTTAGTGAGTACAAAAATGTGCATGCCGACAACATTCAGAAGGAAGAAGAGGATCGAGCCTACGAATTGAAAAAGCAAGCCATTGAAAAACGTGAAAAGGAGAAACACGCGAGAAAGGACGAGCAGCAGAGTATGCCAGAGAATTTGGAGTCGGGCACCAAAAACTGTACGGGAGAACCTGAAGATCAAGAGGACGAGACCAATTCGGCACCAGCGAGCAAGGATAGTGCTCCCGTGGAAGACGATCCAATCACGAACTTGCTTCGCCAATTGAAGACGGCCGGCCCTCTTATTGGCACGAGCAAGGACAGAAAGGCTCGTACAATGCGTCTGAAGCGACTCTCGGTGTACTCCCAGTCTGCAGAAGAATTACAACCTGCAAAACTTGAAGATTCCCTCACTGGCTTGATCAAAATTCCCTCTTCTACAGATTACGAAAGCGTCAGTGCCTTGAAACGCAGAATGACCGCCCGGAAAAGACCAGGAGATGGCGATACTCCGAAGCCAGTGGAGTTCGATGACAGTGGAGCCGCCCGTGCGAAAACAATGCTCGAAAATCTTCGATCGGGGCGTACGTCGCCTATTTCCACTCAAAATTCGGAATAAGCGTTGCCAGTTCTGCAGACTAGCCAACTCTGACTCGCACGCAAGCGAGTCACAGAGAGTCAGGGCGAGTCAATGCCGTTCCTTGTTTGCGTGTGGAGTGCAGAATTGCAGTAATTTGCAGTCACTCTTATCGAAAAAGGGTCCAAAAAAGGAAATCGTGCTGTAACTGACCTGAGTATCTCAATACGATGCCTCCCATTCACATCTGTTCACACGGAGGGCTTCCGCCCGAACCGATGAGTCAGCGAGTATTTTTCTGGCATTTTTTTCACAGCAGCCCGCCAACTCATCGTGTTTCCTGCAGATAAATTCCATCGCCTGCAGACCGCGACCGCTGTACTAATATTGCTCACAATTTACTTCAGCGAAGTTTTCAAAATCATTATTCTCTTGTCGCAAGTTGCTTCTTTTACGTTACAGGCTTCATGTTAAGAGCATCCCGAGTTTCGGTCGCGTTTCTAAGGCGCCTTCACTGTTCCCAACACCTCGCCAATGCTACAGTGGTGTCTGGCACGAAGTTAGCCAAAACCATAAAAGAGCAAATTGCACAGAAGGTCGTGGAATTCAATCGTGACAGATTTCCCGATACAGTAAACAAAATCACGAACAAGGATGTGGCGTTTGAGGAGCTCCGATTCAAGCCTCAGTTGACCATCATCCAGGTTGGTGATCGGCCTGATTCGAGTGCCTACGTACGTTCCAAGCTCAAGGCAGCCAAACTGGCCAATATTGACCTGCGCTTGCTCAAGTTTGACGAGGACATTTCGGAAGAATTCTTGCTTGAGGAAATTGATCGTCTCAATAAGGATCCCAAGGTGCACGGGCTCTTGATTCAGCTCCCGTTGCCCAAGCACATCAGCGAGGTTGATGTGACCAACGCCGTTGCAACTGTCAAGGATGTTGATGGTTTTGATCGCTACAACGCTGGAGAGCTTTCTAAGAGAGGCGGCCAACCAATGTTCAAGCCTTGTACTCCCAACGGAATCATTGAATTGGTCAAGAACACTGGAATTGAGCTCCGTGGCAAGAACGCTGTTGTGATTGGGCGCTCAGACATTGTTGGTACTCCCGTGGCTGCCATGTTGAGAAACGAAGACTGTACAGTGACCATCTGCCACCGTCATACTGCTGACTTGCCCAGTGTGGTGAAAGGCGCTGACGTGGTTGTTGCTGCTGTTGGAATTCCCGAGTACGTCAAAGGTGACTGGATCAAGGAAGGTGCCGTGGTGATCGACGTGGGTATTAACTATAAAGAAGACCCAACTGCGAAGAACGGTAAGAGGCTTGTGGGAGATGTTGAGTATGAAACTGCGGCCAAGAACGCTTCTTTCATCACACCCGTTCCTGGTGGAGTGGGCCCCATGACAGTGGCAATGCTCTGTCTGAATGTTTATGATGCCGCTGTTGCTCACTCAAAACGTGCTCATGACCACCGTTTTAAGCCTTTGCCTCTCGATATTCAAAGACCTGTCCCCTCTGACATCGAGGTTTCTCGTGCGCAGACACCCAAGAAGATCACTAAGGTCGCCCAAGAACTTGGAATTTTGGAGCGCGAGCTCGAGCCTTACGGCCATTTCAAAGCCAAAGTCGATCCCAAGCTTGTTGTTGAGCGTTTGACTGAAGACAGTGAAGGAGACTTTGATGATCGGGGACACTTTGTTCTCGTTGCTGGAATCACCCCAACTCCTTTGGGTGAGGGCAAGTCGACTACAACAATTGGCTTAACACAGGCACTCGGTGCTCATCTTAAATACAACTCCATCGCTAATGTGAGACAGCCTTCAATGGGCCCTACTTTTGGTGTCAAAGGTGGAGCTGCTGGCGGAGGCTACTCTCAGGTGATTCCCATGGACGAGTTCAACATGCACTTGACAGGAGACATTCATGCGATCTCAGCAGCCCAGAACTTGTTATGTGCCGCTGTTGACACCAGAATGTTTCACGAGTACACTTCTAAAACCGTGAAGGGATTCTATAAGCGTTTGGTACCTGCCAAAAAGGGTGTCAGAAAGTTCACCCCTTCAATGTTGGTGCGCTTGCAAAACTTGGGAATCTCCAAGACTGATCCCGACACCTTAACTGACGAGGAAATTGAGAGATTTGCCAAGCTCGACATTGATCCCGAATCCATTACCATCAAGAGAGTGGTAGACTGCAACGACCGCTTTGTCCGTGAAATTACACTCGGGCAGGGCAAAAATGAGGCCTCCAAATACCCTCCTCGTGTTTCTGGTTTTGACATTACTGTTGCTTCTGAGATCATGGCTATTTTGGCGTTGTCGACTTCACTTCAGGACCTTCGTGCACGTGTTGGCAAGATTGTAGTTGGAACTCAGAAGTCTACTGGCGAGGCTATCACAGCTGAGGATATCGGCTGTGCTGGCGCTATAACTGCTCTCTTGAAGGATGCAATCAAGCCTAACTTGATGCAGACGCTCGAGGGAACGCCTGTGTTTGTTCACGCTGGTCCATTTGCAAACATTTCCATTGGTGCATCCTCCGTCATTGCTGACCGGTTGGCGTTGAAGTTGACTTCTCCATCCAACCCAATCAACGATGGAAAGCGTGGTTTTGTCATTACTGAGGCAGGTTTCGATTTCACAATGGGTGGTGAGCGGTTTTTCAACATTAAGTGTCGTGCCTCTGGAATTTCTCCAGATGCTGTTGTTCTCGTGGCGACGTCGAGAGCACTTAAGTTGCATGGAGGAGCCACTGATGTTAAGCCCGGTCAGGAATTGCCCATCGAGTACCGCACTGAAAACTTGGAGTTTTTGCAGAAAGGTTGTGCAAATCTCGCCAAGCAGATATCCAACATCAAGCAATATAACGTTCCAGTGATTGTGGCGATCAACGAATTCGAGACGGACACTAAGAAGGAGCTTAATCTTATCCAGGAGGAGGCATTGAAAGCTGGTGCCGACTTTGCTGTTCCCTCCAGTCACTGGTCTCTCGGTGGATCTGGAGCTTTACAATTGGCCGAGTCTGTTGTGAAAGCTGTTGAAAACAAAAAGCCAGAGGAGCAGACGTTCTTGTACGAGGTCGAGTCTTCGGTGGAAGAAAAATTGACTGCCATTGCATCCAAGATGTACGGAGCTTCTGCTATTGAGCTTTCTCCTTTGGCTAAGCAGCAGATCGAGACCTACACGAAGCAAGGATTTGACAAGCTTCCAGTGTGCATTGCGAAAACACAGTACTCTTTATCGCATGACCCTTCATTGAAGGGTGTGCCCACTGGGTTCACAGTTCCAATCAGAGAGGTCAGATGCAGTGCTGGTGCCGGCTACTTGTACGCATTGGCAGCTGAAATCATGACCATTCCCGGGTTGCCAACGCACGCTGGCTACATGAACGTGGAGGTGAACGAAGAGGGCGAGATCGAGGGTTTGTTCTAACCATTGCATAAGTATTCGGCATTCGATCGTATATAGAAAGAGATATAGATATAAAAGTCATAGTTTTAGAGAGGAATAATCTAGACATGAGTCTTCTACAGAGAACTACGCGCAATAATGCGATTATCATTCATTCAATACGGTTGGTGGTAACGTTTTAAGATCACATCACTTAGATCACTCCCAAGTCTTGGGATCGTCCACGGGTTTGCTGCCGTTGTGAAAATTGTAGGACTTTCCAAAAGTTGCTGGATTGTTCAAGACTTCGAAAATGCTGAGAGCTACATCCTCTCTGTCGACAGTGCCAAAGTTGTGTTTAGAATTGGTCAAGAAGTCAATTTTGCCCAGGCCATTCCCATCTGTCAAACCAGTGGGCTTAAGGATGGTGTAGTCCAACGACTTGCCGAACTCGTGAATTAAGATCCTGTCTGCGTAGTGCTTTGCGATGTAGTATTCATGAAGCTGAGATTTGGCTCCAAATTCTCGATCGTCGGCAAACACCGCACTTACAAGGACCAATCTGCGTACGTTGCTCTCAACTGCAGCTTCGAATGTTTTCACCACGCCGTCTAAATCGACCTTCAAAAGACTCTTTCCGCCTGATCCGACCGTGACAACCACGGCGTCATGGCCCTTAATGGCTTTTGCAATTTCCGAAGTTGGGACAGACAATTCGAGTTCCGTTGTTTTCACATTCTGGGAGTTCTTGGAAATTTTGTTGATCTGTTCGGCTTGCTCGGAGTTTCTTACTACAGCGGTCGCAGAGTACTTGGTGGTGCCACCGATGATGCGAAGAAGACGTTGGCCAATTTTGCCGTGCGCCCCGAATACGATAACTTTAGAGACCATCTTAGGTGAATTGAATAGTAAAAGGCCGGTGTGGATGTCAGGGGAACCGGTTGACTTAAATAGTCTTGCAGATTATGAGCCCGCGTACACTCCACAATTGCTCCAGTGGTTCCGACAATGGCACTTCAAGCGACTAAAGCTTACCGAGATAGGGGAAAAAAATCTCAAATTTACAGTCGGGCAGCTGGTATCGCACCTCCAGGCCCAAAAAAACTCTCATGATTCGTGAATTATGCACATATCGTCGTCTATAGTACACTGCTTCCAGCCAGAAAGATATCAAAGCAGGGAGGCATTAGCTGTGGTTTAAGGTCGAGGCTTTGCGTTCAGAAAGCCACTGTTGCCATTGGCAAAACCCTGGCCCAGCTGAACTTGCTGCTGCTGAGCTTGGGCCTGAGCCTGCTGCTGCTTGCGGTAATGCTGCATGGTCTGGAGTTGTTGGGGGGTGAGCTGTTGCAAGCGAGATGCCGCCGATCCCGTCTTAGATGTGGAACTTTTAGGTAACATGCTTTTACTTTGTGGTAGATCTTTCCGCGCCGGAGATCCGCTCGCTCCGAGCTGTACCCGGGCCAGCCCGGAGTTGGCAAGCCCTCCACCTTGCAAACCTTGCAGGTTCCGATTCAATTGCTGCATTACACGCATGCGAGCCTGCTGAAGCAAAACCAGGCGCTGGTGGGAGCTCTCTCTCAAAAGATCGTAGGATTTCGAAAGAAGCATGGTGCCAAATCTTATCGACTGTGTATCATCGCTGATACAATTGAGTCTCGATGGATCGAGCCCGAACGGATTAAGCAAGCCTTCATCGTATTCAGTGAAATCGTTGTCAAACCGCCAACGAGAATCCATGCGCTTAACGGCATCAGCTTTGCAGTCGTAAGCATTGAGAGCTTTCGTCAGTTCCAGGGATTCGTTCTTGGAAACGCTTACTTCCTCTTCGTCATCGACCACTTCCTTATCCTGTAACCACGACTCGATGGAGGAGTCCGGGCGACTCATTGAGCTGCGGCGGTCAATGAACATGCGGTTAGCACGGGCGACACGCTTACGGAGTCTCATGATCGGGGCCGATGATTCTCCAACAGTGTCATCGTCATTAGTACCAGCAAATCCGGTGCTGTACGTTGAAAAATCGTTGGTCTCAATGCTTTTGAGTAAACGTGCAACATAACCGTTCGACCCCGCCTTCGAGCTCAAGTGCTCATCGAGCAAAGTGTGCAATTGGGAAAAGGGTTTCGAAGCCACTAGGCTGCCGTTGGCGCCTCTAAAAGTCTTCACGCCTGGTAAAGGCTTTTTGCCGTCTTCAAGATACTTCTTCAACAGATCATCAATGATGTTTGAGGTATTGACCTGGTGAAATGTGTTTGATGCAATCGACGAGTAGGGAATATGGCTAAGTTCCATGTTCTTCCCGCGCTCATTAGTAGATATATGGAAGAACGGCTGGTGCGGGTCGTAAGCGATGTTGACATAACCCCGATCGTACTCCTTTCTCTTCTTAAGTTTTTCAATAACTGCTCTCTTGATAGTCTCATTTTTCTCTTTGAGGACTAGCGACACCGTAACAAGATCCATATCGGGAATCTTAGACGCTGGCAACTTGACATAGGGCTGAGTGGAGGATGCTTCGGGCTGCTCGGAAACATTAAAAGCTTTTTCCTTGGTCTGAGCCTGCGAAGTCGATTCCGGTTTCCGTCTTGTTCTGATCATTTCCGGCTCTTCTTCCTCTTCGGGCTCTATCTTGATAATATTTCTGCGCTTGTGGGGGTAGAACAAGTGGTCATCGCCCTTGATGCTGGCCAGCCTCTTCAAGGACTTGGCCTGTGCTCTTGTCTTGAATAACTCGTATTCCGCTCTCATGAGATCAAACTTCATGAGCTCACGCTTACAGGATTGAAAGACAATATCGCGAGAGCGCTTGAGCATTTTCTGAAGTGAGCGAATACGTTCAGCTCCAAGGTTATCGGCCCTTCTGGTCTTTCTGGCCTGTCTGAACTCACGCCGGCGGAAGCAGACATATGGGTCGTTGTCATTCTCCTTTTCGTTGGCATTTGGGTCTTCAAATTTCAACAGTGGGGAAATAGTACGGCCCTTGCGTTCTATCTTACGCTGCTTCCAATGGTTATAGATCGGTTCGCCAAAGAGACTCAACAAATGTGGGATGGAGCGGGTCTGCGAAGTGGACAGATGGTCTTTGTCAAAAAAAGTGACAAACGGCTCGAAGTTCAACTCCTTTGCCAACTTCTCCTTGAGAGTGGAGGTGGGCAAATAAGTGAGCTTCCGTCCATCCACCGAATAAGGGTAGTCTTTGTTTGCAGCCGAGTTATACTCGTTGAGGATGTGGGCAGAAAGGGCCTTGTAGGACAAGATTGTCGACGGATCAACCGCCAAAAAGGGCTGCTTCTCCTCGATGGTCTTCTCGAACTTGTCGCAGATCGTCTCAAACTCGAGTTCGCTGCATTGTACAAGTTCCTTCTCGTTCTTGGGTCGCGTTTTGACCACCTCCTTTGGAAGAGCATTCTTCAAAAACTCCTCGTCTTCCTCGTCCATATTATACTCGACGCCCAAGGTGTCTTCAACAGTGGCGCTGAACTTTATATACGACTCAGGCTCCACGAAAGCGGCATCGTTGTAGTACTTTTTCGCATCGGGCCAGATTCGCGACGCATCTGGCGTGGGAATGTACACGCTGGCGGTCTTGCCATCATCTTTCTTGTCTTTCTGGGCCCCGCCCATCAAGGCACGCTGCGCGGCATTGATCACCTGCTGGAGATGAACTTCGTCTTCTTCGTTCTTATCGACACCGGTTTCGATGCCATTCGAGTCGCGCGGCTGAGCTGCCCCGGATTTGAGATGATGTAGCTGGGACGGCTCGAGTTCCAGCTCGGCGCTGGGAACATCCTTTTGGTTGTAGAGCGGGAGGGCGACCTTGAGGGAGATCTTGCGCTGCCGGAAACGAGCGCCGGCGGCAGCCTTCCCATTTTTGGCATTGGGCGTGGGAAGTACTGCCATAAAGGGAGAATGAGCCGCTCAGAACTCGATTCCTGCGCCGCTGCCGTGCCGAGTGTCTGCTGGGGGATACTCCAGGGGGGCCAGCGTTAACTATGGGTGTACGGGTGTCTTTGCTCGCTCGACGTTGCGCGGAGCAAAGTTGGGGGCGGACTAAACAAACAACGCTGCACTGCGAAATACGGTGGTGTAAGGGTGTTGCTGGAGCCGGGATGTTGTTCCTCTATGAGTTCGGACACGGGTCTCCAAGTCCGGGATAGATTGGTTGGGTTGGGGCACGTGCCACGCGCTTGGTGAAGGTTGGGGATAGGGGCTTCGGGGGCAAAATTTTTCGGGGGCGCGGCCGACAATGTCGCGGTCACGTGCGTGGTCACGTGCCACCCAAACAAACAAACAGACCCGCCAGGACAGAAGTCTGAGACAGGGTGCTGGCGGAAGCATGCGGCGCCATTCGCTATTTTCGGTGACTTTCTGGCGTCGAATCGGGCGGCCGACTTGGGAAGTCTGTCCTTAGTCGGGGTTGAAATGATGGGTGCAAACAACAGAAGAGCGTCCCGTGCGGCTCAACTTGGTGTGTGTGATCTGGAGAATAGCCGAAACTAGATTCGGCGATTTTGAGTTGGGCCGACGCTATGGAAGTCTGCTGAGTTGAACGCTGCAATTTTCCACCTTGGAGTGGCCTGGGTTCTACCTGAGCCACGAGCGAGTGGCCGTCATCGATTCACTTTATTCAGCTGCAAATTCACTGGCGATGCAATTGATCCGATTCACACGCTTTTACGGGAGCAGATAATGGAAATGAACTCCATCAACTGCTCTATTCACTCCACATACTCACTCATGCGCCTTCTTCGGAGCACGCTGTGGTGGACTGCAAGATTAGCCCTTGTTCTCGACTTCCCTGAAATTCAGCTCTGAGCCAGCCGCTGAAGGAGAAATATTTCCGAAACTAATCTGGGATCGATCTACATTCCAGCCTCGGCTTCCCTTCAGTACCATAGCATCCAGTGCAAGTTCACAACTTTTCCCAATTGAGTACACAACGTCTCTCGGTTTCGCGCCCAATCACGAAAGTATCCTCTCAAAAAATATTGGCCGTCTCGATGTAGACCGACCCATGTTGCCAGAAAACCAAATAGGGCGAGCTACCATCAGCTCTGGTAATAAAGCCGCGGAAAGAACGGCGCCTCACCCCGCCGCAGTCTCACTTTCGGAATCCATCCTCCTACTCTCGCCCCGCTCCATGGTATGTTGGTGCCTGGCGGGCCGCTGAGTCACGTGACTGCCCCGCATTCGCACCTCCTATCAAGATCTCACACCCATCATTTAGCAGGCGGCTCTAGCTTTCAGTCTCGTCCCGTGAATTTTTAATTTCTCCTGCTGCACATGCCTACGGCTGCTATAACGGAGCGGCTTCCCCCGCCGTCGCTTTTCCTCGATACCGTGTGTCCCGGACCCGACCATCTAGAAGACAATCTCCATTTCTCGCTCGAGGACGAAGCAGCCACGTTAGGCGAAACGGCTCAATTCATATGGCCGCTTCTAGATTCTTCGACATCAACGGCGAAGGCACATTTGGACCCTACCTACTTAAATATAGCGCGGCCTCCCCTCAACCATAAGTCGTACCAAAATACCGAGTCCACCACCTACGTGGCTCTCCCTTACCATGTGCGCAAGCTCTTCGACAAAGTCGTCATCAATAAGGTTGCCATGCACCATATCGGCGCCAACGTCAATCCTCTCCAGCAGGACCCATTTGAGCCTCTGCAATTGAATCCCGGTTGCATAAGCGCCATGATCGTGCTAGATAACTTGTCCCGCTACGAGCAGCAGGCGGCACCTGTTGAAATGAAAACTTCGTTCCACAAGATGACCCTGGGGTTGAACCGGCTACTCCGCATGGGTGCTGCAGAATCGGCGGCCGCTACCCACTCGGCGCCGTTATTGGGTGCTTTCGAGGCCACAGCCCCGCATCTGGTGTTCAAAGATCTTTTAGACCACGATGCCAGAACCTACGTTACCAAGCTTCGGCTGCCCATGACGTCGAAGTTGCTCGTGCTGGCCAACGTGAATGTCGTGAATGTAATTGGAATCAACGACCAGTTCGACTACTCGGGCACCAGCGATGTCACAGCCTACAAGGCGTATTTTCCTCTCAGCAGTGAGTCCAGCACAAACTCAAACGACGCTGCCGACAGCGACGGCAACAACATGAGCGGCAACAAAACCAGCAACGCCACCAGCAACGGCAACGGCAACGGCAACGTCAATGCCGACGGAGGCACCAACCCTTCCACCGGCACAGCTGCCCCTACATCGACTTCGTGTCGTCCCTACACCAAAACTATAGAAAAGCCGCTTCTCCGGTTTACTCTTCAGCCACATCTCATCGTCACCGCTATCTTGGCGTTTGCAAATTACCCCACCGTGGTGCTTGGACTCAACTCCGGCGCCATTATTGTTCTCAATCTCTTGCACCTCACGTACCGGGTGTTTGACAACTTGGGATTCCCTAGTGCAGCCGAGCATTTACTTACACGCAGCAGCAGTAACTCCGTCACATCATTTGAAACAATTCGTCACCCACACCACGACTTGCTTCTCGTCGTGGGCTATGCGCTGGGTGACATCATCATCCTAGACCCCAATGCCGCCGACTCGCCGCGTAAATATCTCAAAACGCCGGTGGGGAGAGACCGGTTCGTGACGTACTTCAAGAAATTTGACTTGAGTCCCTTGCATAAGCTGCCGCTGCCGCGTGACCCACTCGATACGTCGCCGCCGTATCTAGTAGGCCATTTCAAAGTCAGCCACAAGGCAATCACAAGCTTGGCATCTACGCTCAATCCAGACCACCTTGGGGGCTCATCGCAGCCTCCCATGATCATTGCGGCTGCCAGTGATGACGGCCTAGTCCGCATAGTCGATTTAATTGCGACCCATGGCGCTAACTATGGCGATCTGGCAGACTTCTACAATCAGCTGATTGTCACCGATATCGTCGCAGGATACTTTCAAGACGGGGTGCGCAGCGTTGCCTTTTCTCACGACGCAAGATTCTTGTGTATTGCCGGCAAGGGCGACATGATAGAGGTGTTCAAAATGACGTATTACAACGTGAACAGCCTAGTTTCGCAGAAGCGCCCGGGCTCGGGCCGTGCGGCTGCCGGACGATCGCGTAGCGGCACAATTAACAGTCTTGGCTCAGGAGGTAACTTTGCGTCGTCGACCTTCCTCTCTCCAATCAACACCACCCCCAGCACCAGCATGGATCTCAATCGTGACGAGAGCACGGAGTCCCACAACTCACTCCTGTATCCTCCTACAATCAAGCAGATTTTCATAGTCAGCAGACTAAAGGGCCATATGAATACGGTTGAAAATGTGTCGTTTTATCGGCCCGCAGACCGCTACCGCGCCCACTCCCACAACACGCACCTGTCCACCTATAAGATAATATCATGTGGAAGTGATGGCCGTGTGATGATGTGGGATCTAGACTACAAGGCGCTTCCTCGTAGCCGAAAGCAACCGGCCGGCGTCCCCAAAGGCCACGCAAAAGAGCATGGTGTCTCCACTCAACAGAAGGAACACCTGCCTTCACTGCCCGGACCCAGCATCGTACGCAAGCATCAGCGGGCTAGGCTGGCACTTTCTGTGGACGAAGCACCGCTCAACTCGCTGTTTTCTGCCTTGGGCATAAACAATCTCTTGAGCCAGACTCCGCCCACGCTGGCTCCGGAGAATTCTGAGAACCAGCCGCAGATTCTCTTCTCAATCTACCGGTCCCTCTATGAGGTACGGCATAAGCGACATTATCAGCACTTCTCTGCCAAAGATGCAAGGAAAAGGTACCCTTGTGTGATTCATGAGGTAACATCAGACAAGCAACTTCCACTGATTGAAATTCCCCTCTTGGACCTCGACCTATCGGCTTTGACGCGCCAGGGCCGCATCCAATGTTGTTACATCAACCCGTTTAACATGTGGATTTTCACTCGGAGCGGCGACATCTTCCGCTACACGTTAAAGAAAGCCGACTAGTGCCTTGCAACTTACAAAACGAAGAATGCACTTTCGCTAACAAAACTTGATCACCACAAGACTCCCCACCATCAAGGAGTTCCCATTGCCCCCTTTTCTAATAGAAATGGACAAACCAAGAATGGAATTCCCTCTTCAGTAAACGCAATTCTACCGGCACAAATATTCTTATGTCCTTAAGACAGTGCTTATATTGATGCAGATGCAGTCACCTGCGGTCGGTAATACCAAAAGCGCAGTTCCCTAATGGAATGCGCCAGGCCCATCTAGGCCAAAACCAAGCTCCTCCTCTAACAGAAACATCTCACCATCGGCGCTTTTGTGGTCCAAGAACGCAAACTCGTCGAGCTCCTGTGGCTTAGGCATATGGTCATAGTAATCAACACTCATATTATTGTGCAACTGGTCGGGGTTTGTCAAAACCTCGGCGCTGTTGATACCGTGGTATCCCAGCAGAAGAAGCTCAGGAAACTTTTCTGGATTCTGTGCTGCGGCCTCTGCATCGTATTCCGTTTGGAGGTTTCGCCTTTCTTGTATTTGATGCTCCTGTTCCTGACGCTGTTGAATCATTAGCAGAATCTTCTGCTGCTCTTGAATGGGCTTCCTAACAAAATCACGGAATTCTCTCACTTCTTCGACGATCAACTGTTTCATGGACTCAATGTCGTCGTAGGTCTCAAATGTCTTGAAGTCGAACTTGACCTTACACTGGATTTCGTCCTGCGGGTCGTGCCAGACAGCCAAGTATGGATGTCGTAAGGCCTCGTCAACGGTTATGCGCTGGTGCGGATCAAGGCAGAGCATCTTCTCCAACAAGTCTAATGCTAATGGATTTGCACCGGGGAAAACCTCTGAAAACGGAACACGACGCATAATAGGCAACGAGCGCACGTAGTTCTGAGCCCGAACCGACCCTATTTTAGTTAAGGTGGCCTCCTTGGGAGTACCCAAAACCATGAGGATCTGATTGAGCTGGTCAACATAATCCTTCCCGCGGAATAACGGCTTGCCTCCAAGCAACTCGCCAAGTATACAGCCCACAGACCAAACATCAATAGCCTTGGTGTAGTTGGAAAACGAGAGCATGAGTTCAGGAGCCCTGTACCAACGGGTAGCAACGTACTCGGTCATGAAGCCGGCATTCTGCTCGACGTCCTCAGAAAAGCCACGAGCAAGGCCAAAATCACAAATTTTGAGCTCACAGTCGGCGTTTACCAAAAGATTACCCGGCTTCAAGTCTCGGTGGAGCACATCCGCCAGGTGTATGTATTTGAGCCCACAGAGCACTTGGTATGTGAACAGCTGGTAGTGGGAGTCTGTGAGTGGCTGCCCCGAACGAATAATCTGGTGCATGTCACATTCCATGAGCTCCTCGTATAAATAGATTTCGTTGAATTCGCCGGTGACGGGGTGTGGCACAATGTCTAGATCATAGAGACATGTGATGTTCTTGTGCCCCCGGAAGAATCTCAACAACTTGAGTTCCCGAAGAGATCGCTTGCATAAAATCTTCTTCAGGAAAATGTTGGTAATTTTCTTGATGGCAACGTAGTTTTCCTCGGCCGATCCATCGTCGTACTTGGCCAGACACACGATTCCGTAGGCACCGTGGCCCAACTCCTTGACGATTTTGAAGCGGCTGTCGATGACAAAATCCTGATTGAACACCTTGTTCACGACCCTCCCGTTGAACATTATGGCCGGCTGGTGAGAATGAATTGATGGTTTTGTCTTGCACAAAAGTCAGGGCCCGCTAAAAGGTACGGGTGTAAAGGCGAGATAATGTTTAGAACTACCCGATTCGAGGCAAGAAACAGGGGATACTGCAGTTGGAGGTGATCTCGAGAAGGGTGGCTATTTTCTCGGATCTATCGTCGGCTTGTAGAAAAACGTCGTCTAATTTTCCGCCGGATGCAACCTGCTTTATGTTTTTTCCCACTCTCCCGCGTATACTATTTTAAGCATCATGTCGCATTTTTCACGCACAGCGCCCACAATACTTGCGCGGCTTCACTAGGCTTAGGCAGCCAGGTGGTAAATAATAGAATGGAGAATAAAAAAAGAAATTCACAACTAAACACTGGTCATGTCTAAATATGCAAGGTTTCAGGCACCTCGTGGAGCGTAAGCGTATTGATTTGCGCATCGAGGCTTAAGAAGCTATTATTACCAAACGTGATACTGAGTCACCGTCATGGACGTGACACGTGCTCCATTTCTCCATTTCCAATGGCCGAATCCAGAATAATTCGAAATGTTTTTGTTCCTCTCTACCCGTCGAAATTCCACCTTTGACCATTTAAACGCCGCAGTAGCCGCCATGCGTGCATTCGCTTCCTAGATAACGGCCCCGCAGCTTCTGGGCAAATTCTGAAATCTCGATCAGGTGGATTGCTTCGGCCAAACCGGCAGAGCTTACTAAATAGTTCGGTTATGCTTCACGTACGACGCGGTCAAGAATTTCACATCCTGCTCGGATATGACGAGTGTCGTTGCCGTAGCCAATACGCAACCATCCAGGCTTGTCAAAAACTTCGCCTGGAACAACCAATAAGCGCTCGTTTTCGGCCAATTGCGACGCCAACGCCATGGTGTTTTCCACGTTGTTGAGTTTGACAAAACACGTACTGCCGCCGCGAGGTTTCACCCACGAGATTCGTCCGTCCGACTTCCTCACCAAGTTGTCGATGATGGCGAGGTTTTCGGCACAGATGGCTAAATTGCGCCGAAGAATGTTCGAGCAATGCTTGAGAGCCACCGTGGCCACCGCATCGTCCAATATCGACACCGAGATTGTGTTGTAATCTCGCTTTTCGTAGATGTTCTTCAAGAACGGCTCGTGCTTGGTGACAATCCAGCCAAGCCGAATGCCGGCTAGAGAAAACGCCTTGGACATAGATCCCGTGACGAGCGTTTTCGCGTGGCCAAGCTCGACTGCCAGTTTCACTTCCGAGCCTCCTGCAAAGTGAAAAAGCGGCCGGTAAACCTCGTCGCACATGAGCGCAACATCGTGCTTGTCACAGAGCGCGGCGATTTTCTCGAGAACCGGCGTTTCCCAGACAAAACCCGTCGGGTTGTTGGGATTATTGATCACCAAGAGCTTGGTGTGTTTCAGTGCAAACGTGCGGTCGAGCCACTCCAAGTCCGGGGCGTACTCATTTGACATTTCCATGGGCCAACTTTCCACCGTGGCTCCAAACATCTCGGGCACCAGTGCAAGCTGCTGGTAGCTTGGGGTGACGACCACCACGCGATCGCCGGGGTTGACGACGGCGTAGAACGACAAGAAGTTGGCGCCAATGGCACCATTGGTGATGACCACGTGCTCGGTGGTGAGCGTGGGATCGTCGTAGAGCTCGACTATTTGCTGCTTCAACTCCGGCGACCCACGGATATTGCCGTACGTCAATTGCGTGTCAAACAACTTTTCCCGTACCGAATCGCGAACGTGGTCTCCAGCAAACGCCACCACCTCGTTTAAAGTCAAAGACTCGACACAGGTCTCGCCCATGTTATGCGAAATGTCGTTTTCATACTTATCCATGTACTGTTCCACGGCAAACGGTTTCTGGTGCACCATGGTTCTGGGTTGTGGGCTCTGTTCAAGGTGTAGGATTGTTCCGCGCAGCAATCCGTTGCTAGGGTCCGGTCGGTGCGGCGCTTGAACGTGTCACTTTTGCCAAGCGTTTAGACCACCGTGGTTGAGCATTTACGGCACTGGGAGCTCCCGCGTAGCGTATAAATATATCCTTTCGACAAATGCCCCGAGGCTGAACCAGCGATACGTTCCCGACCGACGCCGGGCAGAACCAACTCTGAAGAATCTCCAGGGCACCGTGTCACGATTAGCAGCATGCCCACAAACATGACTCCATTCTATGCGGGCTGAGCCACCAATGAGGCGGGATTTCGACAGTCGCAGTGGTGGGTGCGGCATTTGTAAATGCACCGTAAATGCACCTGGCGCATGATGAGAAGCATCGAGATGCGCTTCATGCATATTGACGTGTGGGCGAGGCTGACTCGTCCATGGCACTCAAGACGAGCGAAATCCCAAATTTTTGTATCTTGAAGTCATTGCTGCGAGCTAGTTGAAGGTAGCACTGTAGTTCGGAATTTGTTTCCAAGTTGGGCTGGGACACCTCCTCTGTTGCCCCGGAACATTCGCAGACCGACAACTCGGTGGCTGAATTTCTAGAAATTTCCCAGCACTCTAAAGCCAGCGCCACTGGCTCACTACGAGAACCGGCCACCGCATCTTACGCGCTGCCCTTGATGCCTACTCCAAGATCAACATCGCAGTCGACGAAACAACTGTCGTGAGACCGCAGCAGCAAAAACTTCTAAGCCTTCCTTTTCTTCTCGCAAAATCTGCACGTTTGGTTCTCAAAGCGGAGATCTGCGCAACTTCCCCGCCGGCAGCGTTTCTGATCAGCACCGGCCGCCAGGGCAGTATACCTGCATTCAGGCAAAATCTTCGGCCAAGATCAGAAGCCCCACAAATTGTGCCCAGTTGCCCTCCCTATATCCTTATTGTCTGCCCCGCTCCACCGCTTGCGTCTCGTTTTCGGCTACCAGCCCGGGTTCTGTGCAGGAGTAGACCCCAGACTCCATCCTTTCGCGCCTCAACGGTCCTTCCCTGTTTGTTCATCTCGATCCAAGGTTTCGTCATGAGTGCCAAAGACGACTTTGCCTCTCTCTTTTTGCCCGATCTTCTACATCCCGTGGCAAGCCTGTCGCTTATCAAGCAAGAGGAGATCGACGATCTCGCTTTCTTGGATTCTGAACAGCCCTCGGGTCCATCCGTCAATGGAATGGGGTCGTATTTACAATATGGCGACTTCGAGGGGCAGAGCGGGCAGCTTTCCCAGTCCAGCAGCTTTTCACAGCTTCAACAGCTGCAATTACTGCAACTGCAACAACTGCAGCAACAACAACTACAACAACAACACCATCATCATCATCACCTCCAGCAACAACATCACCAGCCTCAGCCTCACGGCAACAGTGTCATTTCCAATTCGCAGCAGCCGAATCCTGCCAATCACCGTAGTCCGAACCACGACGCACAAAACCAGAGCCGCCACGGCTCCATTCTGCACAATCTCAACACCCCTTTCCAGGTACATCCACTGCAACAGCTTTACGCTAATACGCCCATGGGAATGCACAGCGGAATAGCCAACGGCATGGGGAGCAACGTCAATCTTCACGGTGTTTTTCCTGGGCTCCGATATCTGCCGTTCATGGAGCAGGAGTTTCAGTACACTGGGCAGTATGGCGATTTCGTTCCGGGAAATTCCCAGCAGCAGCAGCAGTTACGTCGCCTGATGCTCTCGGCGCAGTCTGGATTCAGCCCCAGCATGTCACAATACGACGCAGGCTCCCCGTGGCACATGGACGATCAAGGAATGCTGTCATCTTCACTTGGCCAGAAGCGCGTGCAACATCCCGACGGTATTTCACCGAGAACGGTCGAGCAGATGAAGCAGTCGAAGGCTGGCAACAAAAGCGGCTCGAAGCCATCCAAGCAGGTGAAGTCGGTGCTTACAAAGCCGGCAAAGGTCGCTATACAACTTGACTATCAACCCAAGTGGCTTCTTCTGCTTTTGGACTTGGCGCCTGAGCCGTCCACCAGCCCAGACACTCCGCTTGTAGATGGCAACGGAAACACCGTGAATATTGAGCTCCGGGGCTTCATGCATGGTCGCCTTCTCACTAACGACCACGACAATTACAATTACCTTGCGGCTGTTAACGGTGGGAGTCCTGATCCGGGTCGCAAATACCCCGCCATGGTGATTTCGGTGTACCGACGCAATTTCATTAATCTACATTTCAGATTGTTCGTCCCCAAATCCCCCACTGGCCTCTTTGTTGACGGACAGCCAGTGCAGTACTTCAAGCTCGAGATCGGTGCATTGGCCGAGGGCAAAAACTCGGCCTCGGCCTTGTTTCTTGTCGGCAGCGACAAGGAGAAAGACGTCAAGGAAACGCGACCCGGTGGAAAAGTGCCTTTTACCTTGATTCGAGAGTCTACTGATATTGGCTTTGCCGACTGTGGAGAAGAACAGTACTACCTCTTGAAAAAATTCCAGTTCAAAAGCGCCACTGCTAACAGTACCAACATTCTTTTCCAGTCTTACTACAAGGTGAAGGCGCTGTTGATTGCACAACTCCCTAATGAGGCAAGAGTCATTCGTCAGATCTATAGCAGCCCAATGATCGTAAGGGGCCGCAATCCGTCGTTCTACAAGGAGCGGAACGACATTCTCGTCAAGCCCAGAACACCTGGTGCTCTGGAGAGTTACGAGCCGTTGGATTCCGTCGGTAAGGGTGCGCTTACTGTGGACGGCATGACCCCGGATAGTGACATTAGCACTTGCCAGACTGTCAAGGGAGAAGGAGCCGCTGCCGAGGAGACGATACCGCAGAGAAATGATAAAGAACACGGAAACGAAGACGACGACAATGAAGACGACGAAGATAATGAAGATGACAACAACGACAATGGCAACGACAACGAAAACGACAACGAGGACTCGGTGCCCAGCAGCTTCTCAAATGCGACGGCAGACCTCAAGAAGATTTTGGCCTCGATCTCGGATCCGCTTCGGAAGTCCGGGTTGTACCACTATTTCCCGATGCTGAGTGTGTACTATCTTCCTCCTATCGATGTTGTGTACTTTCCTCACGGCGCACACCAGGGAAACAATACTTTGCGTTCGCCGCAACCAGAGCAAACGCCCCGCCAAGCAGAAGAGCGGCTGGGTAAAAGAAATGGATCGAAGGTCTATTTCAAGTAGAGAAGAGAGGCGTGTGGTCTCATATTTTGAGCTCTAAAGCGCCATATGTATGATAAGGTTATGACCGTGTGTATGATAAGCCTATGAACCCAAGGGTGGGTCTCGTCGCCCTGCGTTGCAGGTACCTCTCCCTAAATACCGCGCATCAACGCAATGTAATAATAAAACAATCGATCTTTACCAGCCTCACAGCCTTTCATGATTCTGGGTCTTCTCCTGGCAGCATGCTCAGCCTTAACCTCGCCGACTCCTGGAAGTTCAGAAGAGCTACATCGCCTACACAGCTACGTGCAACTCAAAACAATCGTGTCATCATTTGCTGAGTAGACTCACTTGCGTTCACCGTAGGCCCGTGTGGCGTAGTCGCCGTTAATTACAATCACATGTTGAGGGTCGTAATCGTGAGTTTTTTCGAAGTAGCACTTCAAGAGTTCCTTCACACCCGCCGCATAACGAGCCTGTGCATCCAAGGATGTTCCACTCACGTGGGGCGTCATAGCGTTGCCTCCTCCGTATTTGTTACGGAAAGTTCTCCATGGGTGGTCATCGGGAGCTGGTTGAGGGTACCACACATCACCTCCGTAGCCGCGCAATTTACCGGATATCACAGCGTCGGCAACATCCTTCTCGTTGCAAATGGCTCCTCTGGCGGTGTTCACCAACCAAGCACCGTCTTTCATGTGCGAGATCATCTTCTTGTCAAACAAGCCCTTGGTGCCCTCGTGCAAAGGGCAATTGATGGTGACAACGTCAGCCTGGGCAAGCATATCCTCCAACTTTTCAACACGCTCAAGAATATCCGATTTGTCGTTGAAGAGCTTGGATGCCTGGTTGATTCTGTCTACCGCTGCAGTGGGCAACGCCTGGTAGTCAAAATAAAGGAGTTTCTTGGGGTTGAACGCCACCAATCTCTCCAAAACTCTGTAGCCAATGCGGCCCGCTCCCACCGTGGCGACGACCTTGTCCTCCAAATCATACTCGTTTTTGGCAGCGGCAGCAATGTCCCATCCGCCATTTACCGCCTGTTCGTGAGCAGGCACAAAGTTTCTGACAAGATTGAGGATGGTCATCAATACGTGCTCTGCAACCGACACAACGTTGGAGCCCGTGACTTCAGCCACCGTGATGTGGCGTTCGTTGGCGGCATTCAAGTCCACGTGATCCGATCCCACACCAGCGGTAATGCAAATCTTCAACTGCGGTGCCAGCTCAATGCGCTCCTTGGTGATATAGGCCGGGAAGAACGGGGTGGTGATGATCACCTCGGTGCCGTCCAAGTGTTCATCCACCTTACTCGACCCAATTGGGTCTTTGTGGGCCGTGGACACCAACTCGTATCCGTAGGACTCCACAAACTCCCTGATTCCTAATTCGTTCTCAAGACAGCCCAACAACTTGGGTTCGTGGGCTGCGTGCTCTTTACCTTCGTAGAGGACAAGTAATACCTTGGGTTTGCTCATGTTGTTCGGGGATGTGATGTGATGTGCTGCAAAAAACAGTGGACCATCTTCTCCTTATATAGTGCCCATTTTTCGTGGGACACCCGAGTCGGAGTTTGCAGGTGGGGTCAACCCCGGTTTTTCGCATTGTGGAGGATGTGGGGTCACATTGGGGAAACCGTGCCCCTTTCAGGCATCTAGACCGTATCCAGAAACGAGGGGACAGTTTTCCACGCTTATGTCATATAAATCTCGCAGGTTAATTACTCAAGTGACGAATGTCTCAACTTAGAATGGCCTGGCCCTGCTAATTCGCCAAGAAGGACCCTTTGCCTAGAAACACGGAATCGCCAGCAGCCTGAAAAATGTTTAAAGAACGAGATAAAAGAAGGAGTGCTGAAATCTACTTTTTTCCTTTACGGAAGAAGGAAATCGCTCAACTTTTCCGATCCGATCGCTACGGCTGGCGGGCGTACTGCGAAAAGCCCCGGTATTTTTCCGGAGGATCGTTCGACTTGATCATGCGGAATTTCAGCATTCGTCCGTTTTCTCATTTCGTGCATTTCGTCTGCAGACTATGTGGTAATCTGGTACACTGCTCCACTTTTCGTCCTCCTGGGCGGGTTGACCGGTGTGGGTCAGAGGAAGCTAGTTGTCTCCGGCGTATTCCCACCCTTTTCACCTCTAACGTTATTCGTGAATGCTTATGTCAGCGAATGCGGCGAACCTGTGGTGCAAGTGTAGTTGCTATCTTACGATTTCAAATGCGGCAATCTCTCAACTGCCGCAAGATGAGCTCACTCAGTCGACGCCTCTACACCAGACATTTCAGGAATATGTGTTAAATATTATGCAAAGGCGGGCACCGCTCAGTCAAAAGCCAACTGCTTCTTAATCTCGGCAATGGCACGGCCGGGGTTCAAACCCTTGGGGCACGTTCTCGAACAGTTCATGATGGTATGACAACGGTACAACGACATGGAGTTCTGCAACATCTCTCTTCTGACCTTGCCGGCCTCGTCTCTAGAGTCGATCAACCATCTGTACGCCTGCATCAACACCGCAGGGCCCAAGTACTGCTGCTGGTTCCACCAGTAAGAAGGACACGAAGTCGAGCAGCAAGCACACAAGATACACTCGTACAAGCCGTCCAATTTGGCTCTGTCCTCAATGGTCTGTAAGTTCTCTCTGCCATCCACTGGAGGCGTGTCTCTCTGCAAGTATGGCTGGATGGACTTGTATTGCTTGTAGAAATGGGTCAAGTCGGGCACCAAGTCACGGACAATGTACATGTGGGGCAATGGGTAAATTTTGGTGTCCTTGGCGGTGTTGGTGTCGATTCTGCACAAACAAGCAAGCGTGTTCTGGCCGCCGATGTTCATGGCACACGACCCGCAAATACCCTCTCTACACGAACGTCTGAATGTCAAGGTGGCATCCTGCTCGTTTTTGATCTTCAAGATGGCGTCCAACACCATGGGGCCACAATCATCCAAATCCACCTCGTACGTCTGCATTTTAGGCTGCACCTCCGGGGTGTCTGGGTTCCATCTGTAGATCTGGAACTTCTTGATTCTGGCGGCCGAGGGTGCGGACGCAGTGGCCAAACCTCTGATGGGTGCTGCCATCACAGGGCGAAATAGCTGCTTGAACATTTTTGCAAATGGAAATGGTGGAGTGCCGTAGGGTAGGAAATTTGCAAAGAAGACGGATGGTGCTCCAGGAAAAAAGCGCTACTTGAGAGGGCGCACACAGCACCCGGAGCATGGGGCTTATGTGCCGGATTGACAAATGGATATTCTGTTCGCGCTGATTGGCTGACCCCGGATTTGGAGCGGAAGTGGGGAAATGCGGACTCCATCGAATGAGGAGACGCCGCCGTGCCGAAGGCTTTGCTGTGACCCGAGACAACCAAATGCCATGCGAGGGACGCTTTCGACATGGACGAGCCCGGAGAGGTTGCAGGGTCGGAGGTCCTCGGAGCCGGTCACGTGACTTTCCGAACGCCCGGAAGTCACCGCCATTACGGGCCACCAGATGGAAATAGCTACTGCGGGTTTGTGAGAGGAGAATGGTATATCCGATTCACGTGATCAACGTTTGTGCTTTTTGGCGCTCTGGTATACACACTGTTTGTCACGTGATTTGCCGGGTGCAAATGGCACCACGACTTGTTCGAGATTTTGGGCACTGCATTCGTGGGTGTGGTGGCCCGGGAGGATGGGGTTCGTCTAGTTTTCGGAGTTCTCGGCGTAGTCACGTACTATATGTCTTGTCCACTGATATCCACACGATGTTGTGCTATTTCAGCGTGAATTTGTAGAATAGACAAAAGATAGTCTTGTGCCGGAAGAGAGTGTTAGAAAACGTACGGCTTTATCCGTGTACTCAAAAATAGTCTATGTTTACGTCGTCCGAGATGGTGCTTGGCTAGTGCTCAGTTCTCAGTCGTGGATAGCGCCGCACGATATGAGACAAATTATGCACAACTACAAAAATGAACAAGCAAAAGCTTTTCAAGCGGTCGTAGGCATTAACAACGAAGCGCTGCTGAAATATCAGATCGCCATTTTGTTTTCGGCTTTCGCTCATCTTTTTTTATTGCGCACCACCCTCTTGCTCTTCCACTTCTCATGCAAAGCTTCTCCCTTCTCCAAATATCTACAAACACCGTTAATACACTTCTTTCTCTATTTTGTCTATGGGTTGCGTATCTCATGAGAAGTAGCTGGAGTAAGCAGACAACACTGGTGCACCGCCCAAGTGCACATACAAGACATTGGAACCGTCAGCTATCGCTCCTTCTCTGACCAACTGCACCAACCCCTGCATGGATTTTCCTTCGTACACTGGATCGGTCAACACGCCCTCGGTTTTGCCGCACAAGTTAATGGCCTCCAAGGTTCCCTCGTTGGGAATGCCGTAGCAGGGATGAGCAAACCTCTCGTCAAGATTAATATCGGCTTCGGTAAGCTGCTTTTCCAAGCCAATCAATTTTGCCGTATTTTGGGCTATTCTAAGTGCCTGGGCCCGGGTCTTTTCGGGAGTGAAAGACGCATCAATAGCAATAACATCCTTCTCTCGCCCGTACTGGGCAAAGCCTGCAAGAATTCCGGCGTATGATGATCCAGTCACGCAGCACACAACGATCTTATCAAATTTGAACCCGAGCTCCTGTTCTTGTGAAACTACCTCGTTGGCGAAGTTAACAAACCCAAGTCCACCGTACGGGTGTTCAGAACATCCGGCAGGAATGGCGTAAGGTTTTTTCCCCTTGGATTTCAATTCCTCTATAGCGTCGGTGTACGACTTTCTGATGCCGATGTCAAAACCATCCGGCACCAACTTGACATCGGCACCCATAATTCGGGACAATTCGATGTTTCCGACTTTGTCGTAGTTCGCCACCTCCTTTTCAGGAATAGGCACCCAATTCTCCTGCACCAAAACACAATCAAGGCCCAAGTGAGCAGCTGTGGCGGCTACCATTCTTGTCTGGTTGGACTGAATGCCGCCAATAGATACCAAGGTATCGTAGCCACCGTCCAAAATTTCAGGCACAATGTACTCCAATTTCCTCAACTTGTTGCCTCCAAATGCCAACCCTGAATTGCAGTCTTCTCTTTTTGCGTAGATCTGGACTTTGCCTCCAAGGGCTTTGCTAAGGTTGGCGAACCTGGAAATTGGTGACGGTCCGAACGTCAACGGATACCTCTTAAAGCTGGATATGAGCGAAGATTTGATAGCAGACATTGCGTCTTTGCGGTTGTTTTTAAAACTGTGCACCGCAGACGGGAATATATATTTGAGAACCCGCTAGTCCGCTCCAGCCGCCATTAACCGGGTTTTCTTATCTTTGTGGGTACAGGACATTGTGCGAGAGTAATTCCGAGATTAGCGGAATCTGGCAGCATTCGCGACGGCACCGCTGCTCTGATCCTACCATCACTAAAATCTATGCTACTTATTTCTAAGGTGCTGTGTTATTGCTTCATTCGATTTAACCTCCCCCTGCCCAAGAATGGAAAGCGATTCCGCGCTCGGAGATTTGTGCAGATTTCCGACGAGTGTGCGTTCACACAGTGTCGCAGGCTTGGAAAATCACCAACTGATAGCATTTTCAGAAGTTTCTTAGCAAGGTTTCCAAACTAACCTAAGAAGTGAGTACGCAGTCATTGTAGCTCCCCGCTCAACTGTAACAAATCCACATTTTCTACTCAATCAGTGCAATTGCCTCAAGCTCAACCTTGAGGGCGGGATTTGGAAAACCGACGACTACGCAGCTGCGTGCAGGCAGGTGACCAAAGTACTTGGTGTAGATTCCGTTGACGGTGGAGGCATACAGAGGATCCGAAACGAACAACAACACCTTCATGACTTTTTCCAACGATGATCCGGAAGCCTCCAATACCTTTTTCAAGTTCTCTATTGCGAGGTGGGTCTGCTCCTCAAGCAGCTCGGGAATGGCGCCCGTTTTGAGATCAGCGCCAACTTGGCCAGCTGTGAAAACATGGCCATTGGAAATATAGGCGGGACTGAGAATGGGGTTGTGCGGAGCATCAAGAGCTTCCCAAGTGAGCTTTTTGGCCATTTTGAAAGAAATAGCTAGAGGGAGATTTCGAGGCAGGAGACGTTCTTATGTGCATAGCCTTATTTATGGCCTATCGGTCCTTCCCAAAGAGGTAGCAAGCGCCAAACACCGGCATACAGGCGGCCATGGAGAGACAGACTCGCTTTTCAGGAAGATAAATGAATTTGACAACCCAGAGTTTCTGGACAGACTTCTCTTCATTCGAATGGGTTCTACCTGCCCATCTCAGTTAAATGCGAAGCCAGTGCACTTTGACAACATGTAGACCGCCAGAATCTAAAGAAGTTGTGGGTTGAACTTTTTGCCTGTGCAATTACAGCTCTTTCGATACCGTTAGCCCAGCGCGTTGCATTTTTTCCACTGAGACTTCTCGCCATATCGGTGGTATCCTCATGACGTCAGCTTCACCTGCTCTCATCCAACGCATTATATGTAATCTTCTCTTAAAACTGGAATAAACCACAGCATTATCTTCCTGTCGCTTAAATCTTTGAGTATCCCCGTTTGGCTAGCCACGGAAGCCTGAGTTTGTGCTACACGCACCTGGACTAGTCACTCACGGCAGGGACAATCTTCGCTATACTTTTCCATACACATTAAGGAAATTTTGCCTACTGCTTGAACACATTTCGTTCCCTAGTTGTCGTATTCGCGTGCTATGTACAGATTTCTTACTCGGATATGGACTCCTTGAGCTTCAACTGCCTCGAGTAAGTGTCGAAATGAGCGGCAACATCGGCAAAGCTCATCTTCTCTGGATCAGCAGTCATAGTGTGTTTATCCTTAAAAGTTACTGATATCAGGGCTGCCTCTTCGCTTGTCAAAACCTTGTAGTTAACGGCCACGCCTGACTTCAGCTGCGCAGGAATTCGGGCCAAGAAAAGACGCACAGGCTTGGCACTGGCTGAGAACGGGTTAAACTTCACCGTCACCAGCGTGAAGTATTTTGTGAGCATGGCAGACTGGGGAAGAGGTTTGATTCGAGGTGAAAAGTTGAGACGGGGGTACGGGTGTCGATGCTCTGGAGAGGTACGGGTGTCTTTTAGTGAAGGTGGGAGGCAGGTCCAAAGGGCAGATTACGGGCAAAAGTAAGCATGAATATCGTATTGAAAGAGGATTTTGAATCTGACACCGTGTCCATGTACCATGGGTAGATGGTGAGGTGAGATTCTAAGATTCTGAGATCCCGAGATCTCGAGATCCAACATCGAGTCTAACGGAGAAAATTGTACAGCAAAATTTACCGTACTCTCCGCAGCGGCTCCCTCTGTTCCCTCAAATTTGTTTTAAACATGTTTAAAATTTGCAGCATTCTGGAGGCATATGGGAGCGGCCAGTACGTATTCTCAAACTAAGCCAAGTGACTTCTCTTAATCTCTGTAGTTGTAACAAGCCTCAAAAAATTTATATTCAAGGTCAAGGGTTCGCTGCCATATATCAATGGCATCTTTCATGGCTTCATCTGTCGTGCAAACCCGGTTCACCTCTTTCTCGAGAAACGCTACCCAGTTCTCGAAACTCTCCCCGCTGTGAAGTGCTACCCATTCACCATGTTTGTACTCAAGACCAGAAAAGTCCTGGTGCTGATTCACAACTGTCCATTCTAAGTAAACCTTCTCCATGGCATATATAAAGGTGATGATCTTGGGATATGATGCGCAGTCGTATGTCAACTCATCTAGGGCGTCAAGATATGAATGAACCTCCGGAAGCGTAGGAGAATCTACTGCAGTCATGGCTCTCACTAGTGCCAAATCTGAGTTAGCCTCCAACTCCGCCAACAGCTTTGTGAAGTAAGTATTTTCATCGGCACTGAGGAATCCGATCTGGCTACCTAAGCGAATAGCAGCTTTGTGGTCATCACACAACGCAAGTGCCTTGCCAAACAAATTGAGTCCACGCTGGAAATACTTGAGATCCTGAACTAAGTACGTGTAAAGCACATGGTCTGGCAACTCGCCCAGGCAAAGTTCGTTGGTGAGAACGTGATTGGTCGCTTTATAATAGAGAGATGGCTCCGAATTCTGAAGCTCAACAGTGAAAGACATGGTTTGAGGTGCTCAGATGAAGTTCTCGGCGAATAAATAGTGCCCATGCTGAGTATGCGTTTAGAGGGCTGCGAACAGGAGAACCATATGGGAGAAAATTGATGCGACACTAGCGTATGAAAGAGGCAACTCAGAGCCATGTTTCTATACTATAGGCATTTTCGCGCTTAAAGAGAAAGGTCTTGTATGGAAATTCGGGCGGTTTGGTGCGGAGGAGGGGTGCCAGCAACATGGGACTAACCGGCCAGTTAGTGAAAGTCGGAGCAGGAGGAGGGCCGGAGGCCCACATTGATCTTGCGTAGATAATTACGCTGTAATGCTGGTCAATCCTGGGCAGGTGTGGTTGGGCCAGCCGTACCCTAAAGTTTCGGCGAACACTAGCGAACATTTTGGCTATGGTTCCCTTGCTGGCAAGCAGACTTGTTGGCAAAAGGTTAAAGTTGTCCAAACAAGGTGAGAACTCATCCCAATAGGGAGCTGAGACTAGAAGTAGAGTCCATCGGAATGTGGAAGCTTCAACATTCACCTGCTCTTTCCAAGAAAAGGCCAAAGCGCGCTGGCGCATTTTCATAATCGGGGAATGAGAGGCCAGCAGGTCCTTTGAAAAATCTCGTTCGAAAGATTTTTGGAGGAATTCCAAGTGCTCAGTCCTCGTCATTTTGGGAGCATGCGGCTGGGAAGCGCGCATCTCACAGCGAGAAATCACAGTGTCAACTTGGCTATATGTAAATACTCGCAGCAACTTAAGACTCCAATCAAAACTGCCGACCACCCCGGAGATAGGCGCCGACCCTCCATTTGCTGGAGATCAATCGCGGGTGCAAATTCTTGACGCCGAGCAGACGCCTCTTTTGGAAATGCGCATTCCTAATGCGGAGAAGGAGTGGGTCCGATGCAAAGCATACGGTTTAGAACCAGGGTCCGTTTGGAGAATGCACTACGATGCAGTGCAGATTGAACTGAAATCGGGTGAAAATGTCCGGGGGCCAGCACGTGGACTGTAGATTTATGCCCAAAAAACGCCAAAGGTTGCCCAGTGCAGGGTTTGATCAATCTCAAAATGCATGCGACTTGCTCGAAGCTGTACTGGCCGGGGACGTGATTTGAAATATGCAGTGCTGACAGAGATGCGCTAGCCATGCACGATAGAGTATCAGCGAAGTCGCGACTTGCGTTCGGCCCTAATCTGCGACTGCAAATTCAAGACAATCACATGGTTCAGAAGCAAACGTCAGTGCTACTATCTAGACGCCGGTGTGTTGGGGAGCATCATTTTGCGATATGTTTGCACCTTGCCGTCATATCTGCACGTGTCAAATGTGTGATGCTGCAGGGCACGGACAGAGGAGCGTTTACCTAAATACGGTAAGTATTTCTAATGCGACTCAGGGACATACTTGCCAAACTTCTCTCACTCAGGTTTTAGCAATCGGGGCAGAGTCAGACCCTACGTATCTAGATGTGGCAGAGTGCACGTTGACAAAGCCCAAAGCCCGGCTGACATTCCCACCTAATTCGGGCGCTGCATTATCGGAGTGCACACAAGCCGAATACGCATTCCGCAACTTGCAGCCTGCTGACCCACCGGCGGAACAACGCCGGAAGGTGCTATCCACAGCGTGGGCGGAAATCTGCAATATAAATTGGAGGTGGTTCGCCTCAACTTCTCTTGTCATCAGGACATCTTCCCTCGCTTTCTTAGAATCAAATAATCTCAAAACAATGCACTTCACCAAGGTTTTCACCGTTGCCCTTGCGGCCATCACTGCTACTGCCACCGCCATTCCAGACGTGGAGAAGAGAGATGTTGGCGCACCTGCCATTCAAGAGTTTGACAAGAGAGACGTGGGCGCCATTGTGGGCTCCGTTGAGAATCTCGTGGGAACCATCATTACCGATGTCGAGAAGATCGCTGATGCCGCTGGTGTCAACATAACTGACATCCTCAAGAAGGTGGGACTCACCGTTTTGGGCAAAAGAGAGTTGGAAATCGCTGCTACCGTGAACAACGAGCAAAGAGACCTAAGCGCTGTGCTTGCCGCAGTGGAGGGATTAGTTTCTGACATCCTTGCTGGTGTGGGCTCTATTACTTCGGCCGCTGGCTTGGGCTCCTTGCTTTCCGACCTTAAGAATTAGGTCGGAGAGACTCGGACCTGTGACCGTTTTGGTCCAATTTCACTTCTTGGCGCGCTAATTGATACTTTTAATTTGGACAACGCTGTAGCCTGTTTCACTTCTTCAAATTCCCGCCAGCTGCCGTTACATGCGCACAGGCAGAAAGCGCCAAGCACGAGTAAGAGAATGTTGCTGATGGGCTCGTCTTGATGTTCTCAGTCCAGAAATCCCACACAGGTGTTCCGGTACTAGGCGACGAACTTAATCACGACTAAACGAGTACAGCACAGCATACCTGCTGTATTTGTAGAGGCAGTATATGATCATGCATTTGTGGGCTTCCGTTCGGATGTCTGCTCGAGCCGTAGCCGAATTTTCAGTCTCACAAACGCCTCTTGAGGCGTTGGCTGACCTGAACTCGGACGCTAAATAACAACACCACAATACAATGTATCTCTGGCTGGCCTAATGCAGCGAAGAAGGCGCTGCGTGAGCCCGAGCAATTGCTCTTTTCGCCATGAGATCGTCATACTTCTTCTCTTTGCGTGTTTGAAGATGACCAAATGTGAAGTAGCCAATAGGCACATACAACGCCACACAAGCCTTGAGTGCGAGCTCGTAATTGGTGGTCTCGGCAAACTTCAAGCTCAAGAAAGTGAGAACCACCTCACTGCAAACTGCAATCGGAAACGTGAGATAGAAGTGGTGGTAGTGCAACCAGAACAAGATGCTGGGCGACGTGCGTGTCTTCAACTTGAAGGTGTGATATGTGTAGTCGATGATGTTCTGCAAACTCCACGAGAGAATCAAGAACGAGTATGAAGTGTGCCTGGCAACTCGAGGATGTGGATATATGACACCGTAGCACACCCACACCATTCGCAAGCCACTGAAAAGAGCCCAGACATCATTCAAGGAGCTGAACCGCTTATAGAGAAGTTTTGTTGCGATAAATCCGACTAGTGGTAGCACCGCCACGACGTGGAAAAAGTCGGCTATGCCGCCAGGCAAGAAGTGACGCCCGACTAGAGGAAGCAAGATCAAGAATCGAAGATAGCAGCAGCACCATAGTAAAGTGGTAACTATGTCAACCAAGAATAGCACGCGGAGCTTGAGCGGTAGCGGATAGAGTGCCATAGCGATGGAAGATGTTAAAACGAGATCAGTACACCAGCACGAGCAGTTAGAAAGTGACGAGGTAGTCTGGAGCGTGAGAGAAGGATTGAAACCGCGAAAGTGAAATTGAAACTGCTGTCCCCTGGATCCGCTTCTTTTCCGCCATTTTGGCCGCTTTCCCACCTTTCTGGCCAATTTGCACCCTGACGTGTCGTGGTTCGCACGTGACCTTTTCACTCTACTACCATGAGACCGTTGCAAGTTGTTGCAGTGCTTTCCTTGGCCTGCTTGGTGGCATGTTGGACCAACGAGGACTACGAAATCTTTGGTCTTAATGACAACATCAGAAAGGACCTTGGCGAGTCCACCACGTTCTACCTGTGGCTTGGAATTGATACTCGTGCTTCCGCTGAGGAAATCAGCAAGGCGTACCGGAAATTGCTGCGGAAATTGCATCCCGACAAACTTCGCAAAATATCGAAATCGCAGAGAAAGAATGCCGAGGCTCGCTTTCAGCGGCTTTCTCTAGTGGGCAACATCTTAAGAGATCGAGAGTTAAAGAAACGGTACGACTACTTTCTTCGGAACGGCTTCCCCAAGTGGAAGGGCACCAGCTACTATTACTCGCGCTTTAAGCCTGGTATTTTACTCACCCTTTTCGTTTTGTACGTTCTCGTCGGGAGTTTCCACTACGTGGCACTTAGAATCAACCGCAGACAAGACTACAAGCGTATTGTGGACTTAAAAAGTCAGATTGTTCTGCAGGCGTGGAACGGCACGATCATCCCTCCAGCAGACGGGTCTGCACGCAAAGTATTCGCAAACGGGAGGGATTTTCATGTTTCTCCGACGGGCGAAGTCAGCTTGATGGACCAGGACGACAAGGGCAACTTGGTTTTGTCGATATTGGACGAAAACGATATCAATGTAATCCCCAGTGTTCGTGAGTCCCTTTTGGTCAAGATTCCATTCGGTCTCTGGAATATCACCGGCGGAAAACTCACTGGCACTATTCTTGATACTCTGTCATCATACGAGAATCCTCGGGTCGCGAAGGAGAAGGAGGAGAGGAAGAAGACGGCAAAGAAGCCCAAGGGCAAAAAGATCGAGTTGCCCAACGGCAAGGTCATGTACAGCCGGAAAAAGTAGGCCACTAAGGCAATGCAATAGCAAACGAAGGATAATAGAGTAGGCCACATCGTCTGTATTAATTAAAGTTTTTCTCCAAGGATTGTGCACGAGCCATGGCTTGGCGCGTATCTCTAATTTCCATGTTACTCAATCGTGATGTTTGGAAACACGGAGAAGGCGATGATCGTCATCGTCATCGTCATCTTCTGAGGAGCTGGATCCCAGAAGATTGTCCAAGAAATTATCGTCTTGAAAACTGCCCCCACCTTCTACATCCTCGTAGATCATGTTGGCATGGCCCTTGAGGGTCAGTTCCCGTGGAGACATGTTGCCCACAGGTAGCCCCGAGATGTCGTCACCGACAGAGAAATCTTCATCTTCTTCATCTTCGTCATCGCCGTGTCTGCGCCTGTGTCTGGCTTTCACAAATTCGTCGTGGTTGCTGCTATCACCGAGAATTATCGCAGATTTCTTTTCGTATGGCTCTAGATCCATAGTGCCCACGGTAGCAGAGTCAAATCCATAGCTGTCCTTGTGGTTGCGGCCATCGCTTTCAGCCTCACTGTCTTCCTGCTTGTCGTAATCCGGATCAGAGCCCAAGATAACGTTATACAATTCTCTGGTTTTAAGGAGAACGTCATTAACAAACAGTTCCCAATCCAGTGAGCCAACTGCTTCCACAATAATGGGTGATATCAATGCAGGCTTATAAAGAGATGTGAACTTGACCACCTCTTCACTTACCAATATGAGATGGCCCATGTATCCAGCACGTGGTGTCGCTTCATCTTGAAACGCTTTCGATACCACTTCGGAAATATTACAGCGTTCGCTTTTGAATAATTCCACAATGAGAAACGAGTTGTATGAGTTGAGCTTGCCGTTGAAGATCTGTTGAATGAGATCAAACACCACATTGTGAAAGAAATTGTGCCAAGGGTAGGCGGTAAGCATCGAAACTATCTTAAAGAGCATTCCCAGATCGATAAGCTTGATTTTAAAGTAGTCGCCGATTCTTGGATCAACCCGGAAGGCGGCATCTCGCTCGGCGCCAACGAAGGGGTTTTCTGCTGAGACTGCGGGCTCGTCATCATCCGAATCTTCGTATTCTTCAATCTGAAGTAGTTCCTTTCTCAAGGCTCCGGTGGGACTCTCATCTTCAGACTCTTGCAATGATACATTGTCGAGACCATTAGTGACATCAGACAAGTGGTCGTCCTGAGTCAGATCTGTTAGTGGCTCCGTAATTGCGGCCATGAGATGATCCGTCTGCCGTAGGCGAAATTCGTCTCGGACGTGTACAACTTTCAGAATTTTCCGCGAGTTAAGAAGAATCATGTTGGAGCAGTGAAGAAGCTCAGCGACCAATTCCGAGATTTTGAACTTTGTAATGCCAAAAATTTGGGACTCGCTTTCAAGTGTAGTGGGCTTTTGAGGAGCAGACTCCATAAGGTCAAGAAGGTCTCCCATGTGGTCGGAAAAAAGTGTAAGAAGGTGGCCCAAAAACACAGGGTCACGGGAGCTCGGTGGATTCTGCTCAAAGTCTCTCAACCAGAAAAACATGCTCTGCACGTTAACCTCTCCTAGGCCCTCTGCATTGCCCATATCCGACTGATCTTGAGAATAAGAACCACAATTAAGGTCGTAGTCCGAGTTGTTTTTTCGGATGAGCTCAATAAGAATGGAGACGCAATTACTCACGCCAAATTTGTATGAATATGTCTTGCCATCTGGGCCCCGAATTCGGTGCAACATGATGTCTTTAATCATGACGGAGATAATTTTTGGCAGGGCCAATTCACGGGTGAGTTGATTTGGTCCAATGTTAGAGTCTATGTCAACTGCAAGTGAAGAATTGGCCGATATAGTAACTAGAGCCTTGATAAATTCCGTCGAAGCAGTCTGGCGGAAGAGCATTTCTTGGTCATACAAATCCAGTTCCATGGGCTTGATAATTTCAACCAATTTTGGAATGAGTCCTTGCTTAGACAAAATCCCCAAGATTCCCGTTGGTGAGTCAGGCTTGTCGGTCTGTATTATTTTGAGGAAGAAATCCATCAAAAGGGGAATCTCAATTTTGGCAAGAAAAGTGTCGACGAGATCGTCCTGGCGCCGAATGAAGTTGAGCAACTCAATACTATTGAAATCCATAAGATGGTCCAAAATCTGCACAAAGTACGTTGTAGATGGCGAACTTTCCAGTAATTCAGGTAGAGACAAAATCAGCCATAATTTGCCCATGAGCGCCGGAGTTTCTATCACAAGGTTCAGGATTACCCATAGATTAGTCGAAAGAATATCCGCAGAACATTGTATACATCTTCGAAGTCGATCTTCTTTGGACTCCGAACCGTCCTCAAGGTCTTCTTCGTGGGGTGCCTGTTGCACTTCTTCTCCATCGAGAAGTTCTTGGAGTTTCTCCTGCTCGTGGACCGCAAGCTCGTGAAAAAACAGTACGCTGAGTACGATGTAATCTAGAAACCCGTCAAGAATGTGTGGCTGGACAAGCAATTCAAGCAACTTTGATTCACGTGCACTTCGAGATAACGACACTGTGCCCGATTCAGAGTTCAGATTTACACTCACCGAATCCGAACCATTCATTTTTAGCGAATGCTCGCTGGAGATCAGCTGCGCAAGATGGAAACTGCTCTTGTCCCCACCTTTGGATGCTAGCATTTTAACCTCGTCTAGAAACTCCACCTGGAGCAGCCGATCGTCCACGATGTTGTCGGTAGTCACATGCAGAACATCTGTTATGGAATCTAAAAACTTCAGCAACTGGTTGTTGTTGCTGTAGGAGTTGGAAAATGGCCAGAACGACATGATCCGTGACCGAGAGAGACTGGTCAATTGGAAAGAAGTTGTTTGTTGGCAAAGTGCACTTGAAGAGCGGCAAAAAGATCAGCTAATTCAGATATTTTGAACACCAAACAATCGAGTGTGGGGGAGATAGAATTGGATGGAACTTGATTTGACGGTTCAGTACGATCACCAGTCAGTAGGCAGTCCTGCAGAGAACCCTCGAGCTTAGAACCAGGACAAAAGAGCTCCATGCGGCGCATGTAATAGTGGAGAAGGTAAATTCACCTGTTTTGAAATGCCTACATTTTTATTTGGCTCCAGAGTTGTGTTTTGCAGTATACTCCCTCGTCCTAGTCCAGTGTGGGAAGTGCTCGCACACGGGCGATAATTTCGTCGTACTTAGCCTCGTAAGCTGCGACGACCTTGTTGCTGATCTGCCTGACAGTATCGCCACACGTTTTAGCGTTGTGTAAAATCCATTCCTCGATAGTCATGTTCTCCTCTTCTTCTGGCAATGATGCGATAAATCTCGTGAGATGGCCCTCTGTGTCGTTGTATAGCTCTTGCCGCGTAGCAGAAATCTCGGCCAAGTAAGCTATGGTATCCAGAAGAACATCGAGCTCATTGAGTAGAATTTCGGAGTCCAAATGATGAATTTTTGGAATCTCAATGGCGGCTCTCTTATCCTGCTTTGGGTTCCTCTCAGTAGTGACAGATTTGTCCTGCAAAATGTGGTGGGAACCTGAATTGCGAGGCGTGCTGGCATCGAGATCGCCTTGTGAGAAATCAGAAAGCCGAAGCTGTTGTAAAGCGGTTGCAGAGGTAGGTTCGTGTTGTTCTTCAACTATCTTCGAATCCTCCTTCTCGTGAATTCGCTGTATCTCATCGCTTGGTTGCTCAGGCTGTTCCGTTTTCTGTGAATCCCTTGGCAAACTGATTTCTCCCTCGTCAACTGCATCCGCAACACTCGTGAAAGGAGCAAGATCTGAGACGGAGTCTGGTATGACAGAGTCGCCCCCGTCGTGCACTTGGGAATCCTCGGGGATTTTTGGGGAAGCGGCTTTTCCAGAATCAAATACCGGCAGTGCATCAACGGCCAAAGGCTCAGCAACTTCATCAACTAGCTCACTAGGCATAGAAATTGCTTCCATTGCTTTGTCATCAGGTTGAGATTGACGCTTCGGACTATCTTTGACACCGGATACAGAGCTATCTCTTTTTGACTCCGACGGAACAGTATCGTCCACAATTTCCTCTGAATGCTCGTGCTCCTTCTCGTTCTGCTGGGCGCTCTCAAACTCCACATTTGAAGCTACAGACTCTACCTCGTTTGGCGGGTCTGGATATACAAAATCATTTCGGCCCTTCTCGTCCTCCACCAAAACATTCAAGTCAATGGTCTCCTCGACTTCTTGCTGCTCAACACTGAGCTCACCGGCCTCGTTTGTGGCAGATCCAGCTGCTTTGACTTCAAAAGGTTCAGTATTTGATACCGTCGGAGTCTCCACTACAGCGCCATTCTCAGGTATGTCGAGCTGTGAATCAGGGAGAGTATTCTGACATTTATCCTCTTTCGGTGCATTCTCTGAGACTTCTTGTACGTTGCTGGAGTGAAGGGCGGAAGAAGAGTCGGTGGTTTTGAATTCCTGAGGGATTTCAGTTGCCTCATCAACAGTTACTTCATCTTGTCCAGAAGCCAGACCAGGTTCAGTTACAGACCCATCAGGTGCTTCGCGGTTGCTCTGACTGGCTACCGTGGTTCCCATCTCCTCGCCATTGACTGGAGTTGTATTGCTTGGAGAATCCTGATTGCTTATGAGGCGATCTGTCGTGTTGATTTCGGACGGTGCCATTTCGGCAGGCGAAGATTCTGCTAGGAGCCCGTTAATGTGAGGAATCTTCTTCACTTCGGACTCCTTTACCTCAATCGCCTCTGCATCCATAGAGGTGTCTTCCTGCTGGACTTTGGTGTCGTGCTTGTTTTCCTTTCGGATACTTGCCTCTTCTTTCGCATCATCCTCGAACATGGCATCTGAGTTAGCGCCACCAGGGTTCATTTGCTGATACTGATCGGCGGATTCTATATCACCGCGACTGCCAGCCTTCTTAACATCAAAACTGGAAGGATTTTCAAACTCAACTTGACTTTTAGCAGGTCCTAAAGCATCCTCCTTTAATGGTGACTCTTTTGTGTCCATGAACAGGCCATCAAATTTCTCCGGAGACGAGAATTGGCTTCTTTTGACAATATGCACTGTTGCACTCGCAGTCGGCTTTCCCTTAGCACCTTCAGGAGAGGGGGAAGATTTAACCTCAATAACCTCAGGAGGTAGTGAAACCACTTCGGAACTTAACTTAGGCGGCTTAGATCCCCCGACGTGTATGCCATTCGAAACTTCGATACCGGATTTTCTTGAGGAAACCTTGCTCTCCAAATAGTCAATATTCTCCTCGTTGTAGTCACCGATGTTATGATTCGAGTCATCAAAGAAATCTGGGCCAGTCAGAGGCTCGCCTTTGGTTTGGAGCTTGCGAATTTTGCGGTCTTTCTTGGGTGAGTTGAGAATGGCTTCGAGGTTCAATTCAACGTCTTCGTCACTGAATTGAGATTGTCGCTTCTTGGAAGCCAAATTTCGGGCGCGAAGTCGCAGACTTCGTGGCAGCTCACTTGGCTTTTCAGGAGAGCTTTCAGAGTAGCTTTCCACATAATTATCGTCAGAGTATGAGAGAATAGAATTGGCATCCGACCCTTTGTCAATGACCATGTCGTTAATGGCAGGACTGTCCATGTCCTGGCTAGCTCCGTCGAGTTCTCTGCTGCTGTTGTTGTCGACTCCATGAGTGACTTGCAAGACAAGCGAGGTTTTCTCACTTTGGGATACCAGGGTATCATTTGCTCGCTTAACAGCCTGTCTGGGTCGTAGCGAACGGATTTCTGGTACATGTTTTGCCGTTGGGTCCTCTATCTGATCGATGGAAAAGTCGTATGCATCGTCATCTGAGAACCCGTCCTCCTCCATTGAATTGGGAGGAGTTCGCGAACGCTTATTCACGTTCATTGGCGAAGGTGGGCTGGCAACAGTCTTCGACTCCAGTGACAGATGCTTCGCATTTTTCTTGCGACTTAAAGTCTCAAGAAAGTAGCAATGAGTTGGAGAGTTCACTCGATGCTCCTCGAATGGATCATCATCAGGAGACCATTCATCGAGGGAGCAGTCACAATACATGCACAAGACGCGATCATTCCCAAGCTCAAGCGGAGAAAAGTAAAACCCCGCTGCTGCCAAGGACTGAGACGAAACTTTGGCGTTCTTCCGCGAGTCAAATTTCCACAACTTTTTGAAAGTCGACCGTCGTAGTGCTATGGATTGGTGACTTAACGGATCGGCAACCTCCAAAGGAGCACCGTCGGCAATGAGGTTTTGCCAGAATGTCTCCTGCTTCTTATCGTTGACAAACTTGTCCATGTTTAGCGATATAAGGGAGTACGGGCACCTGCGGTTGTTACTGAGGTGGCGAGTTTTGAACGATTCTTCTCCATCTAGATTTTTTTCTTTCTTTCCACACCAGAAGCATGTAACTTGATCTGGGAATTTCTTGGTGGGAGTAAAGTAGAAGCCCGAGTCGACAATCTCATCGACACCAGGTGTGGTGAGCGGCCATAATTTCTCTTCACTTTTGTCTTTGTTGATTTTGAAGAAAGTTTGCCGTCGCTTTTCACGGAAATGGAGCTGTGACATGAAGAGTTGATCTGTACGCGTTAGATGGAGTGTGGAGAAGAGCGTAGCGCGGTATTTGGCACAGCTGAACAAACAAAGCACGAGATGGAGACCTTTACTCAATTTACATTATAGTCATTTTACATAAGTCGAAGCAGATTTCAACAGGCTGATATTTGCAAAACGTGAAAAATATATCTCATTTTATTGACTAGGCATGCCCAACCAAGTACTGAATAGTACGCAAGGCCTCGTACTTCAACTCGTTATCACCGGCGTTGTTCTCCAAAAAGCCCATAATCAACAACTTGTACTGGCCGTGTTTCTCTGTGTTGATAAAAGTGATCAAGTCGGAGCCCAAGTTTTGAATCAAAAGCTGGAGATCGTTCAAAATGATCACCTTGGCCACACCCTGGAGCTCTGGCTCAGGCAGTGAAAGAATGGCCAACATTTTCTTAACAAGCGCGTAACCATTCTGCTTGAACTCGTGTGCATTTTCCTGCCAGAATTCCGACGATTTGTGCGTTGGAGACGACCAACTCAACAAGTTGGGGTTCTCCAACTCCACCAAAAACTCGTCCAAAGAGGTTAATTTCTTAGAGACGACCTCAGTCAAAGTGTCTGCAAGATACTGCAAATCGTTCAGCAATTCCTCGTCCGAGCCGTTCGATGCAAACTTTCTCGTCTGGATAGTTTTGATGATGTTGAGCCCGTCATGGAACAAGACCAACTTGACGACAGAGAATTTCTCCTTAGCCGAGCCCACCACGCCGACAAAGTTCCGCAAAGTGGCAACGGCAACTCTCACCACCTTGAGCTTGATACCATCCTTGGCTATAGTCAACAAATTTCCTATCAACAAGGGGAAGTTGTGGACTAAAACAGCATTTATTTCGCTGGAAAAAGACAACACCCATACAGCCATCAACGCATTGTACAAAAGCTGCAAGTTGTGGGCGTTGGGCAGTTTGGCCAGCTTCTCCACCAACGAGTTCAAGCTCTTGAAGTTGGAAACCAAGTTGTGCTCATAGTAGCTGTGTCTGTAAGTTCTGTTTGTGACAAGCTGTTGCAAGAGCTGAACACCAATCAGCTGAGTATTGGGGTCCAGGAAGTTGCCAATGAACGAGTCAGAGGAAACGCAATCGAACAACTTAATGACAATTTCAGTGTCCACAGTATCTTTGCTGGCAGAAATCAAGATCACGACATTGAAAAAACTCAATGTCCTGATGAGCTGATCGTTGTTGTCCAAGTGCTTGATGAATGGAATGTATGGCAATGACGAATCGATGGTCGACAACAGCAAGAGCGACTCCGAGAAATGAGCCAGCTCGGGGTCACTTAACAAGTCATTGAGTAAAACCAACACACTCTTCAACACATCGTCCCGAGAATTCACCTCCAATTTGTTCAACAAATTGAGGAGAGTTTTGGAGTATACGTCGGCCGATTGAAGCACAGTCTGGCGTCTAGATTCGCCACTCTGGGTCTCTAAAACTTTTACAAGATCGGACTGGTCATTAGTGATGATTCCAGCCCTGGCAAGTCCCTCCCAGGGTATGATTTTTTCCCGAACGAGCTTCTTGGAGTCGGCCAACAGCGACGAGTCAATGGCGAACTGTGGTTAGAATATGAAGTGGACAAATGTGCTGCTCGTCAAAATGTGCTGCAGTTATCAGTTTGTAACATACGTTGCTCATTGCACCGGAGAAGATACTTGGGGGTTCTTTATCTAATACTGCGGTGAAGTGAGGTGCGCACGCCCGGAAATCTCCACCACCCTCAATACAGATGCCACGGTGAACAAATTCAAAAAGCGAGCAACCGGCAAAAATTCCGCGTTAGAAAAGGCACGTCAGAGGTGTTAAGGTAAAAGAAAAAAAATATGCCGGTCCCAGGAATCGAACCTGGGTCTGTTCGGCCACAACGAACTGTACTGACCACTATACTAGACCGGCATAATATAGAATATTTTCGTAGTGGCTTGTAGCATCGAAGAAAATATGCCTAAATAGACCAATTCGGAAATTTTGAGCCCTCTTTAGCTTTTCTGTTTCCATTAAAATCTTCTCACTCTCAATTAGCGTGTAGGAGTCCAAAGGGCGCGGGTTATCAATGAATGTTTGAAAAAGTTACCACCGGAGAACAGAATGATAAGCTCTTGAATTGAGTAGGCATCAAAACCTGCTTGTGCCAGAAATCAAGATCGTGAATAACTGGTATTCCTGTTGTGCTTGACGAAATCGGCATGCATCGTCTCCTTCAACAGGTTCTGCACGTGACTCGCACTTACACATCATTCACATAATCTCCATATTCCACCATGCAAATCTCCGTCAAGACTCTTACGGGTAGAGATATTCCGGTAGACGTTGAACCTACCGATCGTGTGATGCGTATCAAAGAACTTATGGAAGAGAGAGAGGGCATCCCTCCGGTTCAACAGCGGCTCATCTTCAATGGATCACAATTGAATGATGATGCCACGATCCAGGAGCTGGGTATTCAGCCGGGGGCAAATTTGCACTTGGTGTTGACCTTAAGAGGAGGAGCTAGAATGCTTTGAGCCGATCTTCATCGAGGAAGATGTTCTCCATATAGACTATAGAGTCATCTAACAAGCAAAGAGCATGTAATTGCTTATCAAGAGCTCATTTGCTATTGACAAGGCGGGAGATCAGACTAGCTCTCTGGTGTGCAAAATTTGAAGTGTTTAAGGCAGTTGTATCTTTGACGCCTATAGATAAGAGGGAACATCAAAGTGCCACCATTAATTCTAGGCTCCATATCCTTCGTTGTTTTCAGGGCCGATTAAATCGGAGCTTAGTTAGCACTTTGGGAGCATTGTGGCTCAACCAGCAATACTCGAACAAATTCGACTACATCGGTATACTTCTCTAACCTCGTGATTCGCCTTATTTTATACATCACCTTATAATTGTTCGCGTTCAGTCGATTCTGGAGCAGCTTTCCACTTTTTGGCATTAACCAAGAACCGGCTGAGGTCTGGCTTCTCCATGGGAAACTCGTACTCGTAGTAAATCTCGTCCATGCCTTCCACCATGCGTGTTTTGGCGATTGTTTTCGGATATTTTGCTTCAACTCCCGCCACATCGTCGGTTGCTCCGTGCTTCATTTCGTAGTCTTTCCATGCATCGAGAATCTCAAGAGCAGCTTGTGGGTCGTTGGATCGAAATTGAGCAAGCGCTCTCTTGAAGGCCAGTCGCGTAGCTCTCTTTTGGAATTCTCCAAGCTCGAAGTGGAATTCGTTGCCCTCTAAGTTCTCAAGTTCATCCAATTGCTCGGGGGATAATATAGACGACTCAAAATGTGCCATCTCGATCCACCATCTGGGGGAAGCGTCCAGTGCTATGAGCTCCAGCAAGAAGTCTCTGATTGCATCGTAACGAAATTCTTCCCGAGCGAATTCTATGTACTTGTTGACGAGTGGAAGTATATCAAGTCCCTCGATGCTTCTGGCCAACGAGATACTCGTTTCGTAAATCAACACCACACGAGACAGGTCTCCATATTTCTCGTCAAACGTCACATATTGCTCCACAGACTCGATGATCGATTCAATTTTTCCCAGCAGTAGAGCAGCCTCTATCCATCTCTCGTGGATCATGCGACACCTGTCCCACTCTCCAAGCGATTTCTCGAGCTCAATGTATGTCTTGAAAATTTTGGCTTTGGGACATTTCGAGGTCGCCCCAATTGCCTGGCCCATGATCTTTCTGGCCTTGGGCAATCCAGAGTGCCGAAGTTCGAAATGCGCATAGTGACTCCAGATTTTTGCAAAAGAGAATTTGTCATGAGGAATCATTTTGAGCGCCTCTTTCCATTTCGAGCGTGCAGCTTCAACGTCATGGGCAACAAACTCCTCGGACAATGCTAGACGAATCCAGAGAAACACGTAGCGTCTCCATTTCACAGACTTGTAATCGTCCATGGGAGGGAATGAGCATGCGCGATCTAAGGAGCCGCAAGAGTCGGTAACACCGGAGTCTCGAAGATTGATACTCGCAAGCTCCCACCACGAGTCGTAATCTCGAGGGTTTTGGCCCACCTTGTTCTGTAGTAACAACTTCTCTTTTCCTGAATTACCGGGCCCACGCGTGATTTGAGCTCGGTCTAGCTCGCTGTAGATTTCAAGAAGCTGGAGGCGTTGATGGTCGCTCAATTCTACCTTATCTAGAACGGTCAGCACTACGGCAGTGGCGCGTTCGGGCTCTCCTACCGACAATTCCCAGGTGGAGCAAGCACGGACCAATTTCACTGCCTCGTCTGTGAATTTGCGGGCTGTGTGGTCCAAAGCGGCCTCAAATACTCCTCTTATAAGTCCCATTTTATGGCTTCCCGTGCCAGGCACTGCCATTTCTGCAGTTGCCCACTTGAGCCACGTTTCTGCTCCCAGGAACCTCCGCACATACCTCATGTACAATTTACGAACATTGTCGTGTTCGTCATACTTTTGCTCGAATGCAATGTATGAGTCCCAAACAGAGGAGCCTGGCCGCCACGTCAACCACCGTTCAAACACGTTTCTGACTTCGGCATAATTACCTAGTGCTTCCTCGGTGTGTACATACAAGAACCATAGCTTGTCCACTTTAGGTAGGATTGTGACGGCTCGGTTAAGCAAGTTCCGGGCATGGTTGACATTCTTATGCATGAGCTCCGATTCAATGTATCTAACCCAGAAGGGAATGTGCTGTGTATTCACCTCTAAAGCACGTTCCATAATCAGACGGAACCGGCGGAAATCATGATTGTGTTCGAGTTCCCATTGAGCATATCGAGTCCACTGGCCCAAATTTAGTCTATTTTTGTTGATATGCTGCTCAAATTCCCGCCTCTTCGTGAGCTGTAGCAGTCGTAGCTCTTCTAAATCTTGAATATCTTGTTCTGTTTTGGCAATCTTGGGTTTGAATGCATTTTGGAGGATTTCAGCTGATGTCACTTGTGTGGAGGCGACCTTGCCGCTCACTTCGGAGGGAGATTGTAGGGCCAAATTTGGCGGTAGTGAAATGTTGCTCATGGAAAAAATATGCAAAAATGACAGGTATGAGTAAGAAGAAAGGGCACGATGTGGGTTAGATGAGTATGTCGCGGAAGATGTAGGTTTCAAAAAAATGCCTTCAGCCAGATTCGAACTGACGATCTCCTCATTACTAGTGAGGTGCCTTACCAACTTGGCCATAAAGGCTCCAACGGAAATTTCAAGAGTATTGAGTTTGATTCATAGCCTGAGTAAAATTAGGGGCAATTAATCGGATTTTTTGAAGTCTATTAATCTATTTATGCAATCCCTGGTAAAAACAGTTGTTTTAAGGCTCGCCAGAAACTCTCATTCTGAGTTTCAGGTGAAAATCAACTCACCATTACGTAACAGATGAAGAATCGTATATTTGGCTAATTGTGACTCTCGCTAGTCTCACTATTTGATTTCTACTAATAAATAGAATTATTAATCCTCTAAAGACACTAGGCGAGATTTTAAGCGTTGCTTCCAAACAAGAACCCCGTATCTCCGATGGCCACAATCACCGTGCGAGATCTCAGGCCCACACCTGTAACTGCTCGAAAAAGTCAATTCTCTTTATCAGGAAAGCAACGCTTGCTGCAACCTCGGCACGCAAATCATCCACCATTTTTGGATGACCGCACGTAACAAAGCAAATGGAACCTGATGATTCCTCGATTCCTGACCGCACTACCTTTGCCATATCCGGCCGGCCGTCTATAAAAGTGACAAAATCAAGATTCTTCTTCATCTGGTCCACCGAAATATCGTCCGCTTGCAAGAGGGCCGATGTTTCCGTAGGCAAAACCTCACGAGGCCGTGTAAAGTAAATCACGGTGTCGATCTTGAGCGAGCGAAGCGCTGAGAGTTCCTTATAAAACCACGAGAGAGATGTGTGATCCCTGATCACCCATATGAGCTTGATTTTTTGGTTTGAGAATTTACTGCGGTGTCTCTCCATCTGAACTGCTTCAGCATAAATACCGGGCATTCCGTTTCCTCCTGCAACAAAGATGGCAGAGTCAAACTTCGAGGCTGGAGTAGCTTCTCCATATGACCCTTCAATTGCTAATCTGATGGTGGTACGCTTCGAGGTCTCAAGGGTTTTAGCTAGCTGCTTCGTTACTCCATCCTTTACCTTGACGTAGAAAACAAGGTCGTCATCTATGACTGTGTACGTGAACGGATGTGATTGCCAGCAACACCACCAACTTAGGAAATGAACGAAACAGTGACCTCCGCCCTCGGCCTCGAAGTCTTCCGGTTTCTTGACCTTGAACAAGAGGGTATTGTCAGCATGCCACTCCACAAGAGCTTTGGGAAAGCCAAATTGGAGAATGCGCTGAACTCTGATCGCTCTATCTAGTACCCAAAGTCCCAATGAGCAATAATAGTAGGCAAGGAAATAAAGATCCTTGACGTGAAGCCACGCGCCAACAATAAACACGAGTGCAAGGATGATATGGAGAATTAAAAACACCTCGTACCATCGACGGCGAAGTACCAAAAGTCCCTGAATAACTATGGCAATGCCCGCAAGAGCACCAGCAGATCCGGCCCGCATGTAGAACTTTGGGGCCTCAATAGCGCGCTTCTCGGGTGACATGGCAGCGCGGTAACCATGAAGATGAATAATTACGAGAAGTACCATTATGCGCAGAATCCAGCGATGCAACATGACGAACGTGGCGTACTCCCACCTCGTGATCCACTGAAGAATGTTGTTACGACCAGCGAACAACACCGAGAGCGGAAGAAGATAGGATGCAAGGATTCCGCTGCGGACGCCAACATACCGCCCTAAGGCTCGTCCTTTTTGAGCATAGAAGGGGTCGCCTTCAATATAATGAATCTTGGCGACAAGTAGATAACTCACAAGGGCGGCAAACGCAGCTAGAATTAAAGACTCCAAACGCGTGGGTGCTAGGTAGTCTAGAACAGCCCATAATTGTGTCTCGTTTGTCTTGTTAGGGCCGCTTAGTGCCGGCACGGTCAAGTGAGTCCTAAGGGTATTGGAAACTCGGCCATGGAGCCTGCTCACGAGACTAGGGCAGAGAATTTTTGACCAATTCACGATGGTAATGATTAAAAAGACAGCCCCAAAAAACGCAAGCTCATAGAAGCCGTAGTCGATGGAGCGATTATAGTTGCCCAAAAACTGGTCATACGCATTCTTGTAAATAATGATTCGAGAATCGTTAAGCCGAAGCGGGTGAGCACTGATTTCTGAATTATCATCCAGGAGTCTTGAGTAATTGTCGTATGCTGATAACGCCAATTGAACCTTCTCAGCAGTGAGGTTGACCGCGTACTTGGTGTTGCACGTGGCAATGAAGTCTGCCATTTCCTCCGGGTAAGCCACATCGAAGCAATGTGACATCGTGGCTAGAGCATTAAAGTTGGTGCACGCGCACGCTATAGTGCCTTGAATGTCCATATCATTGGCGGGACAGAACTGATGGCCCAATAAGTGCAAGGAGCACGAATTCAAGGCTATTTCGGCAGGGGGGTATTTGTGGAACGGTGCACTCTCCCAGACACGGTCAGGGGCTAAACTAAGAAGTAAACCCACTAGTGCCAGGGTGTGGAGCACTAACAAGAGTCGTTTGATGGCGATGCTTTTTGAAGTCACAGGAACAAGAGTGCCTAGTGCCACAAAGGCTAGGAAGATGTTCAACATTGTCACTCCAGGGATAATTAGGATAGATAAGTGGGCCAATCGTGAGTAGCGGAAGCCTTCATCTAGGGTCTGCAGATCACAAAAAATATCTATTCCATCGGTGCACTTCCGAGGGTCTCTGTGTGCAGGTCTCCGAATCGGCGCCGGTAACGCAGGGGCGCACTAGGCAACGGCCTTGTAAATACGCGGAGACATTAATTTTTCGGATCTCCTTTAGCGGCATGATTTGCCTCTCAGCTTGCATATCTCACCTGTAAGCAGATAAGGTGCCTCAAATGTCTGAGCGAAATGCGGGCGTGAACGCACGATGAGGCTAGCCACTGTGGTGTTTTCCAGTAGTCATGTCCACCATTTTACGTCGTAGATGTTGTGATCAGCTTGGGAGCATTGCTCAAGGTTGCTTTCTCGGCTGGAAAGCGCAGATTTGCGATGTACGGATGTTACATTTTTCTGCTTAGTGATCTCGGTTCTGGGCCTGCAGCTTAATAATGCACCGCAACTGCGAAATCGCAGTATATAGCACCTTTCCGGATCCACAGAGTAATGAGAATCGTAAAAAATGTCCCTTCAGCTGTCCAACTTGAGAGAAGAGCTTGTTCCTCTTAATCAGATCAGACGGCCCATTCCACCTGTTCTAGATTACCAGAAGATTGATGCCATGGTCTCCACATTGAGCGGAACCCCAACAGCCTCAGCCACTTGCGCCATTGAGGATATTACGGCAGGCAAACTACCTCCAATTGACGTCTTTTTGGTTAGGGAACAAGGCAAAAGTTACTACTTTGCCTTTGGTGGGTGTCACCGGTTCCAGGCGTACGATAGATTGAGAACTGATGAAAACGAGCCTCAAGTGAGGGCCAGAATACTCCCGGCGACGAGGAAGACTTTGAAAGTATACCTCGGATCCTCAGTCGACGAGATGTTTGACAATTAGACCAAAGGATGCAGAAGACAAACGACAGAATTCACAGTTAGAGGAAACGAATACATGACAATAGACCCGAAGGTGTAGGTTCAGACGTTTCCCAGATTGGTATTTGTTCATTTTTGTTCGTTCATGAAGTTCATGACAATATCCTCGTGCCATCTTCTATGTGAGTGGAGTCCTCGAGTCTATGGAATCCACGCTGGGACGGTCTTGACTTGCAGGCTGAGCCGGCACCTCCAAGTAAGCCCGTTTTTGAATCCGCTTGCGTTGCCACAGCAAGGGAACCACCGGAAGTCGGCCGTGTACTTCCTCGAATGTCAAACATCCGAACATGGCTATCACCACCAACCAGTAGACGTTGTAGCTGACAACCAGGCCAATTGTGGCGGAGTTGGTCCAGCCAAAAATGGCAGTGAAAAGCATCCAGCCCACCCCATCCTCGGCCATTTCGCCGTTGCAGCAATTGACATGCCAGACGTTCTTGCTTATGTCGTAAGACCCCGGCCCATGACCCGTCTCACTGACATCCATGCCTCCGCATAAATCTATAAATCTCTGGAGCTCGAAGTTCCACACGCCTTTGGAAAACAATCCCGCCGCAACGAGATAGAGAAAGCAGCTCGAGATGATGAGAAACAACTGCAAGGAAAGCGTGTTTCCTGAACGGTAGAGCACAAATCCAACCAAGGAGCCAATTGCCATGGCTGAAACTGCTGAGTTCACAATGGCAATAACGGAAGTGTCTTCGTTAATGCCGATTCCGCCGACAAAGACGATTGCCTCGAGGCCCTCGCGAAGGGTCGTGACAAATGGAAGAATGAACATTGCGTAGCGCTCTGACCACGAGCTTTTCACGGAATCCGAGCCCATGTAGTCCATATTCAGCATGATGTTCCCGAGCTTGAACTTCCACTTCCGCTGCATGTGATTGACGCGCAACATTTTGACTCCCATGATGGAGATGATGATGCTGGCGGCAATGGAAAATGCCCCCTCCCAGTAATGCTCGGTGCTTGCCCAGAGATCACTGCCGAGGGTGTAAAAGACGGAGAGAATAACTCCGCCAACAACCAAACACACAAGAAATCCTAAAAGGCCGCCAACCCAGATTTGGAGACGGAGACCGCGGAGCGTCTGCGCTGTTCTGATGGCTTCTTTGTTCGGCTTTCCGGCCTTTGTCCCGAAGCTCTTCCCCACAAATGCTAGGAGCACCGAGATAATGATAGCCAGCTCGAGGGTCTCTCGGAGGACGATGAAAAACACTTGCACGGAAAAATAATCATCTAGGGAAATCATCGTGGAGGTGAAAGAAGAAACCAGGAACTCGGAGGAAAAAAAGGAGTAGTGAATGATCTATGCATCCGCAAGTGTCACCATGCCGAGTTCGCATTACGATTTCCGAGGGCGCGTCACGTGGCAAAAGCCGAATGCCACGCAATGCGCGGCTTATCTTTTCAATCTAAGCCACTGTAGGCCTAGCCATAATTTGGCCTTATAGCGGTATTTGGGTTGGGGTCTGCACGGTCCTCAGCGCGAATGGCCAGGACAGACCGGTCGGGTGCAATCTTGGCTCGTTTCTCTGGCGCCGCAGCTCCGTGCTCTCGGAGTCGCTTATACTTTTCTCTATCAATTTCGTGGCTTTCTTCGTAGTGGGGCATGGTCTCCGGAGTAAGCGGCTTGGGGTCGGACTCAAAGAAAGGATGGCTGAGTGCATCGAGAGCGTTGTATCTCTTCTGAGGATTAAGGGTGAGCAACTTGGAGAGCAAGTCGGCTCCCTCGGGTCCTAATAGGGGCTCGAACCGGGTCTCTAGAGACCGTCTGCACGTGAGGCCGATGTTCAAGTCCATTTTGTTTGGAAGAAGCGAGGCCTCGGGCCACAGGTCGCGAGCCGGTGGGCCAACCAAGTCGAAGATGATTTGAGCCTGGTTGGAGTCTGACGAGCCCACCAAAATTGGCTTTTTGGTGTAGAGTTCAGCAAACACGCACCCCACACCCCACATGTCTACCGCAGTGGTGTATTTGCGTTCGCCAAGTAGCAACTCGGGCGGCCGGTACCATCTGGTCACCACCAAGGCAGTGTAGGCCTTTTCGCCCCCGCCTGGCCCCATGCCCTTTTGCGGAGTTTTTCCAGCGTAAATTCTGGCCAACCCAAAATCCGCCACCTTGACCACTCCGCGCGGGTCTATGAGAATATTGGCGGCCTTAATGTCTCGATGAAAATAGTGCAGCTGATGAATGTAGTCGACGCCTTGTAGAAGCTGCTGCATGATGCATTTAATCACAGGTACCCCCACTGTGACACTGGGATTTTCAAGGATGCCCACAAGGTCCACGCTCATGTATGGAGATACGGTGTAGAAGACTCCACGCTGGGTGACGGCATCTTCGGGAGAAGCCGCCTTGGGATCCTCGTATATCATGCCTATGATTTTCAAGACATTCTTATGATTTAGCTTTTTGAGGATTGTGATCTCACGTAGCGCTGTGATGGGGAACCCTTCTTTTGCCAGATGGTTGATGAGCTGCTTGAGCGCCACAAGCTCGCCAGTTTTCTTTTGACGCGCTTTTTGAACAACGCCAAATGTACCCTGTCCAATCTTCTTGATGACCTCATACTGCAGGAGCTTGTCCATGCTCTGGATGGAGCTTAAAGACTGGCGGTGCATGGTGTTCAGAGGTACGGGTGTAAAATTCGGAGTTATGGTGGCATGCGTTCAGCAGCGCCCAGAGTGCAAAATTCCGCCACGAAGGAGCTTGAGGTATTCTTGTTGAATATGAGCCGTTGTATCTCCTCGGCCGAATGTTTAACTTCTAATAAGTCCCAAAATCCGTGTAGAGCCGTCTTCACAATCTACATATCGCGCCAGAAATTTGGCATCCCATGTAATGACGATCATAATTCAGGGCGTCAAACTGAGTCTAAACGCTATTTTCAACTGGACCAAAGAAGGTTGCAAGTAATAACGGCTGAGGCGGGCGGGAACTCCAAAATGCCCGTGCCGGACAAATGCAATTCGTTCTAGAACAGATGCAGTAATGAAACCCATACACGGGCGTCCATAAGAAGCAATTCAGGTCGGCGGTAAAGGCACGTTCACTGAACGGACCTCTACCTGCGTAGAACGGACG
>JAJLRP010000020.1:0-193008 GCA_030567085.1 Hermanozyma ubatubensis | reverse complement strand
GGAGCCGCCGCCGCCGCCGCCCGAGCCCGCCGCCTGCGACGCCGCCTGCGAGGAGCCCGCGCACGACTACGTGCCCGGCGGCTACCACCCGGTGCGGCTCGGCGACAGCTACACGCTGGGCGGCGACCGCTACCGCGTGGTGCGCAAGCTCGGGTGGGGCCATTTTTCCACCGTGTGGCTCTGCGTGCTGGCGGCTACGCGGCGGCACGTGGCGCTCAAGATCGTCAAGCTGGGCGCCAACTACACCGACGCGGCGCGCGACGAGATCCGCATTCTCCGCGGGCTCCAGCACGACGACGACGGCGCCAGCCACCTGCACGACTCGCACGGGCTCGCGGCCGTGCTCCGGTCCAGCGACTCGTACGTCGTGTGCCTCTTGGACAGCTTCGTCATCCACGGGCCCAACGGCGCGCACGTGGCCATGGTGTTCGAGCTCATGGGCGAAAACTTGCTCCACTTGATCTACCAGTGCAAGGCCGCGTGCTTCCTGCCCCACCGCCACGACCTCCGGCTGCCCCGCATGGGCATGATCAAGCTGGTGGTGCACCAGGTGCTTCTGCTGGTGCACGCCATGCACTGCAAGGGCGTGATCCACACCGACCTCAAGCCGGAAAACATCTTGCTTGCGCACGACACCTTGCTTCCCGACGACTTGCGCTGGCCCAAGCCCGTGCCCGCCAGCGGCTCGCGCCGCCACCAGATCTTGCCGTCGCAGCCGCTCAAAATCTCGTTGGCCGACATTCTGGGCCGGCCCGTGCGCGTCAAGGTGGCGGACTTGGGCAACGCCACCTACTCCAGCCTCCACTTCACCAACCACATCCAGACCCGCCAGTACCGTGCCCCGGAGATCATTCTTCGCCACGGCTGCTGGGGCGCGCTGGCCGACGTGTGGTCGGTGGGCTGCATCATTTTCGAGCTCCTCACCGGCGACTTCCTCTTTGACCCCAACGACGGGCCCTCGTTCTGCAAGGACGAGGACCACTTGGCGCAGATCATCGAGCTTCTCGGCGAGTTCCCGTCCAGCGACTACCTCAGCCGCTGCGAGAACGCGCTGCTGTTTTTCCTGACCCCGAAGCTGCTTGCCCACATCCGCAAGCTCAAGTTCTGGTCGCTCGAGGATGTGCTAGCCGAGAAGTACCACTTCGACTTGACCGACCCCAACGTTTTACTTCTCTGCGACTTGATTCGCAAGTGCTTGCGCTACGACCTCCACTCCCGCTACGACTGCGGTTCGCTTTTGGCGCATCCGTGGTTCCATGACAACTCGCATTATGACCCCGACGAGTTGACCTCGCTCCCCAACCATAACGACGAGATAGTGGGTTTTACGTGCGAGGAGTAGCCGGCGTTTATAAGGTATTGGTATTAATAGACAACGGACCATTTTGTGCCTGTGCTGTAGCAGCCCCGCTCACATTGCCTTCGGAACAAACCGATGCATCAACAACTGCGCCTTGGTGACGTTGTCCTCAATATCGAGCACCGCATCGTACTCGACCGGTTTCGCCGCCGCGGCCAGTTTCGCCGCCGGCGCCGGTTTCACGGCTTCGTCCACCAGCGGAACTCGACCAGGCTCTTCAGTCGCTGGCGGCTGTTTATCGCTGCTTGAGGATCCTAGACTCTCTGCGTCTTTTCTCGGTTCTTCTTTTCCCTCGTCCGCTGCGCTCGGATCTTGCGTGTCTTGCTTTTCGATAGTTGTCTCCAGGCTGCGGGACTGCTCTTTATCTGACGATAGCGCATTCTCAGCATTCAGATCGGCTGAACTGTGAGTTCCATCGCTGCCACCCTCTTTAGATCCTGATCCAGCACTATCTTCGTTGTTTTCCGCCGCAACTGGCTCCTGATCTTGCCGAGCTCTGTGGACTTTATTCGGGCCTTGGCCCTCTCTTTCACTATTCTTCTCCGTCTTGCTGGGCACATCACTCGCCTCCATCCCGCTCACCTTCTCAGCGGCATTCACTGCCCCGCCACCTATCGTGTCGTGTGCTGCTCGGATCTTGAACACCTCGCCAACTTTGCCGTCCTCGTCGTCGTCATCGCCATAATCTAGCTTGACCGCCTTTTTTCTGCGCTTGGGCTGCTGCGTCTCCTGCTTGGGCTGCACATCTCCATTGTCCACTTTCAAATCTTGAAAATACGGCACATCGATCTGCACATTGGTCACCTCTATGGCGTCGACAAGCTCGTCTCCCGATTTCTCTCCATCAGCAATGTCAACGACGCTGTATATACTGGTGCCAACGACCTTGCCAAGTAGCACGTACGACCCATTGAACTCGTTGGCAGGCTCTAGTGTGATGAAAAGGCCGTCCAATGTGGCCCCGTCTTCGCACGCCATGAGCCCCACGGCTCCCCTCGATGCAAAACTTAGCCTTGAATGGAACTGGGGCTTTATTTTTCCTCCGTCATTTTCCGGCAATACCGTCTGTAAAACCTTGTCTTTGACGACCCCAAACCGTAGGCCGATATACTGCTTCGAGGCGCACTTCTCGAGAAACGCCCGGCACACATCTGGCAATTCCTTGGCATAAATTCCAATCTGGATTTCTCCCTTTCGAGTCAGAAACGTCACCTGCGCCGTGGTCTCCATGTTTAGCTTCGGGCGGTACTATCTATAGCTTGGTGTACAGGTGCGCGTACAACTAAAGGCCAAACTCACAACTTTCCACTCAACCTCCACCCATCCACGCTGCTGCCACCATGGGCTCGCTTAAATCGTTCATTAAGGCCGTCCGAAAGTCCAAGACTATCGCAGATGAACGTGCGGTGGTCAGAAAAGAGAGTGCGTCCATCCGGACTCTGTTTCGTGATCCCAACTTGGACCAGAGCACTCGTCGCGTCAATATTCTGAAATTGTTATATCTTTATATTCTTGGCGAAAAGACCCATTTTGGCCAAGTGGAGTGTCTCAAATTATTGGCGTCTCCTCGCTTTGCTGACAAGCGCTTGGGCTACCTTGCGGTGATGTTACTACTTGATGAGAACCAAGAAGTTTTGACACTTTTGACCAACTCCTTGGACAATGATATGCAACATCCCAACACCTTCATAGTGGGACTTGCGTTGACGTGTTTGGGAAACTTGGCGTCGCCCGAATTGGCCCGTGATCTCTACGCTGATGTCGACAAGATTTTGTCCACCACCAACTCCGTGTATTTGAAGAAAAAGGCAGCCATCGTTGCTGCAAAACTTGTGACGAAAGAGCCAGATTTGGGCGAAGTGTTTTTGCCCCGCATCAATGCTCTTTTGGCCGAGAAAACGCCGCTGACCTTGTTGGGATGTTGCCGCATGATCCAGTCTCTCTACGAGCACTGCCCAGAGCACAGAGAGGCGTTGTTAGCGACCGTTTCCAGGCTAGTTTCACATTTACGCCGCATTGTCACCTCTGGCTACATGCCAGACTACGATGTCACCGGTGTTACTGACCCATTTCTTCAAGTTACCTTGCTCGAGACGTTGCGTGCATTGGCAACCGATCCCGCAGCACCAGCTCAAGCTTTGGAAGAAGTCAATGATATTCTTACTCAGGTGGCCTCGAATTTGGACTCCGGCAAGAACGCCGCCCATGCGGTGTTGTACGAATGTGCCAAAACCATCTTTGCGATTCGGGCGGATCAGTCGTTGCGTGTTTTGGGTGTCAATCTTCTTGGAAAGTTTCTTTCCACCAAGGATAACAATACCCGTTACGTGGCGCTTGAAACGCTTTTAACGGTCATTGAATACGAGCCATTAGCCGTGCAGAGACACCGCCAAACGGTGGTGAAGTGTCTTGGAGATGGCGACGTCTCTATTCGTCGGCGTGCGTTGGAATTGACCTTTGCCATCTTGAATGAGCAGAACATCCGCGTCCTTGTCCGCGACATCATGTTGTTTTTGGAGCTGTGCACCGAAAATGAGTTAAAACCTTACACCACCTCCCAGCTTAGTATTGCTGCAGAAAAGTATGCGCCAAACGAAAAATGGCTATTCGATACTCTTGTTCGCATGCTTAAGATCTCCGGCAACTTCGTCACCCCAGACATTGTCTCCAATATTTTGGCTCACACCATGCGCTGCAACGACCCCGAGTTGCGCCGACACGTGACGTCTCGCTTATTTGCCTCGTGTTTTGAGGATCCTACACAATATGCGCTCGCTCTTGTAGCCGTATGGGTTGTTGGTGAGTATGCCGATAGTGTGTTGAACACCGAGGTCGAGGTTCTGGGCGCCAACATTACGATTTCCGAGGAAAAGATTCTCGAGATGTTTGATCTTGTCCTCTCAGGCTCGATCTACTCGCAGGCAGAGACCGTGCAACTCGTGTCCACCATTTTGACCTCGGTAATCAAATTGTCGGTCAAGTTCAAGAGCCCCAAAAATCTCGAGCGGTTACGCTTGGTGCTCAATGCCCATACCACTGATGACAATCTAGAAATTCAGACCCGATCCATTGAGTACCAGCAGATTTTTGGTCTGGACGAGAAGTTGCGGAAAGGTTTGCTCGCAAGAATGCCACCTCCCCCTGTCAAAGAAAGAAAGGGTTTCACATTGCAAGGAGAAAGCAAGCTGAAACCGGTGGCTGCAAGACCTGCTACAGTGGCTGCAGGTTCGCAGACCGCGGACTTGCTTGACTTCCTCGACGACTCTCCTGCTCCTCCGCTGGTTTCTGACCACGGTAACGGAGACCTATTATCCGACATTTTTGGTTCGCAGAGTCGGCCGGACCCTGTGCTGAAAGATCTGCAATCCAAGAACATCGCACAATTGGGTGGTGCAATTCCTCGCAACAGCTCTGAAATAGAAGCCTTCAATGATGGCAAGTTGCGTATTGGAATAGTTCCCGGCTCTTTTGGCCAGGGAACAGGTACTATGGAGGCCTTCGTGACGTCTCTCTCGCCAGGAGACCGCATTGACCATGTGCAGTTGTTGTTTGCAGTCGCCAAGTCTCAAAAACTCACCATCTCGACTGTCTCTGGGTCTGATTCACTTGTGAGCAGCCCAGTGATCAAGCAGGTTCTCAAAATCAGCGGCAAAGAGGGCGCCAAGGTCAAATTGAGAGTCAAGGTGAAGTATAATATCGACGGCATTAGCTCGGAGAACCAGTTTGACTTCTCAGGCGTGTCGTCAACTTTATGAGCCCCCAGGGACATGATAGATTGAAGCAGCTACATTCCAAAAATATATAAAAAGGCATATGTGCTTGCGTAAAATTAGTAAAAAAATGTACCCATCCGGCTAGGTTATATACCCTTGATCAAGATGTAGCACCTGCCAGGCACACGAACAAAGCTACGGCAGCGTTGTCAATTACTTCTCAACGGAGGTAGACATGCCCTCAGCAACGTCATTGACTTTGTTGGAGAGAGGCTTCTTCTTGACAATGTAGGTCTGGGAAATGGGCTTGATGACGTTGATGTAGATCAACTTGGCACCGCCGAAAGCTGGAACACCAATGTAGATCAAGAACACCGTCTTGAACAAAAAGTAGAAAGGAACCCAGTACAAAAGCGCGCGAGACCAGAACTCAATCACGTTCAAGAATGCAAACACAACCCAGTAGGTCAAGAGCTCGGTGTCATCCGAACTGGTGGAAGTCTCCAAGGCCACCAACGAGTAGTAGCCGGGAACAACGAAACCAGCAATGTTGGACAACAACTGGCCGATACCTCCGACGTTCAAGAAAATCAAGACGAAGTAGGCGCCAATGGCAACAAGAACGGCGTACGACCGGGGCAACCCGGTTTGAGCCTCGAAAATGTGCAAGGGTTGGAAACCCGTAGTAGCCTGATGTTAGTGGGAAGATGGATCCATTGGTAATGCAATCGCATTAGTATTTATAAGACATACGTGGTCGATGTTGGACAAGAAACCGGTGATCTGTTGAGGAAGAGCCGACATGGTGATGATTGAGGATTCGGTAGCAGGCGAAGGATTGCTTGAGGGGGTTGTGCAGGAGGTTGCTTCATGCCGCGGAAGCGAAATCATTTCTTCAATGTGAGAGCCTTGGGCTAAAATCGATGGAATTTTACAGGGATAAGCAATGTTGTAAAATTTTAGGGTATATTTGGCAATTTCGGTAAATTACCGCGGTCGTGTGACCAATATCCTTCAATAGCGTTGGTATTCCTAATTGCCAGATGGCTGGAGAAATGACGCATGATTGCGAAATGTACATGCATGGTGGCTATAAGATTGTGGCAGGTTAAACGAAGGGCCGTGAAAAATAGAAAACCGGGATTGAGAAAATAAGTGCAATACTACAGGAATCACCATTTTCGTAGATTTAGGTTGCCGTATTAATCACGCCGATGCTTTGGACCCCATGAAAAGGTGGCCCTGGTCAAGCAAAACCAGGAAAGGCGCAACGACAATTATCCTTGCCTCAGAAATGGGATGGCCTGATTTGAATCACAAGGAGGATATTATAAAGTCAGAATTCTCCCAAACTCGCTCAATGTGCGGTCATCGACGGTTCGGAACAGTCATGCCACGCAAAGACCCTAAGCGCAAGACGCCAATGAATAACGCCAAATTCTCATACTCAACCCGTCTGTTACACGTCTCCAGTTTCACCATCTCACCATTAGCCCATATGTCTTTGCTTCCCATTAATGCTATATTACACTACTTCTTGCCCTTGTTGGACTTGGCCAGTCCCTCAAAGCCTGCACGTTTTCTGCCGTTATTGCCCGTCTTGCCATTCGTTTTCAGGCCATCCTTGCTCCCACCACCCTTCTTTACAATTCCCGTGAACTTGCGCAACCGTGGCTGGTTCTTTCCCTTCTTACCCTTACTGTCTTTTCTAGCCGCCAAGTTGGCGTCTCTGCGTTTTTGTCTGGCGGAAATTGTGTCCTTCACCACCGTCTTGCGCTCGTTCCACTCGATCTCGCTGCGGAGTTTCTGCTTCTCTTTTCTTTTAAGCGACCTTCTCAACAACTTCTCGTTGTCCTTGACCTTGACACCCTCCGCTTGCGCAAAGACACTCAGCCACTTATCTTTATCCTGCTGTTTCTCTTTCTCCTCAGGCAGTAGCTGGTCCAACTTGCGGCGCTTGGCCTCCAAATTCACCAAATGTGCCTTTATGTCTTTGTTTGCAGGACCTTTTTTCTTCTTCTGGTCGATGCCCTTTCTAAGACGAGACAAGTCGGACGTGAGCCGGGTTCCGTCCTGGAACTCGATGTTGCCGAACATAACGTTGGTATGCGCATCCTCGTCGTCGCTATTTTCGTCGTCGCTATTTTCGTCGTCGTCGTCGTCGTCGTCGTCGCTTTGTTCTTGCTCCTCTCTCTTTCTTTTAAGCTTCTCCTGACGCCGCCAATCTTGTTTTCTTTTCCTCTCGGCAAGCATGTGCTCACGAGACTTGACAGGCCCGCCGTTTTTGGTGCCTGGAGCCTTTCTGCTTTCCCTGAGTTGTGTGATTTTTGAGGCCAACTTCTCCTTCAACTCTTTTCTTCGCTGCGCCTTGAGCTGCTGTTCCTCTTCGGTGAGCTTCTTTGTTTCTTTTTCGCCTGACTTGGAGTGCTCAGGTTTATGGAGACTGTGATCGACGTCGCCCTTGAGTGAAGCCTGCTCGGCACTCACAGAGGCCGCTTCTATTTCAGGCTGCCCAGACTTCCCAGAGGATTTCTTTTCAGATGGAGCCTTCTTTTCAGATGGAGCTTTCTCCTCAGATGAATTCTTCTTCTCAGAAACTGTCTTCTCGGACGTGGTGTTTTCGGCCTCAGAGCTCTTCACCTCTTCGCCTGCACCAACTGAATCAGCACGCAGCTTTCCCTGCTTTTGTGGGATATTCACCTTTTTGGCCGTTTTCGCTCGGTTGTCCATCACCTCTTTGGCAGTGGCCTTTCCTGTGTTGTACAGATCGGCAGAGGCGCCGCTGGCAGGATCAAACTTGGCCTTTTGATGCTCGAGAGCCTCAGTTTTCAGCTTCTTCTTTTGCTGCCATTGGTCCTGTGTGGCATCGTCATAGTAGTACTTGGCCGGGATCAAAGATAGTAACCCGTCGAAAGCCGAGGAATGCGTCTTCAACCTCTCCTGCTATGTTAGATTATGCCAGGAATAGGATCATGCGCTCCCGGGACGCTCATAGAGCAAAAAATAACATACCTCTAGCGAGTTTGTCATGGCGATAAGGAGTAGGTGCTATTGAAAAAATACTGAGGCATCGCGGGTGTGCAGGCGCGGAGAGGAGTATGAGAAGACTTGGAGAGGGTCGAAAAAAGTTGTAGTAATGCAGATTTGGGGCGTATTTCATGGAGTAGCCAGCAGACCGCCAATATCGAGATTTTCACAATTCGATGAATTGAGGTGATCTGTAGATCTCCTGCTTATGGATACGGTGAATGTGACTTGACCCCAAAACACGACCTGGTGCAGAACATACAATGATGAGGAAAATAGATGAAATGAGCAGGGAATTTCCATCCAAATATTCATAGGCATCCGCTTGCGTCGTGCATTCTGGCCACGGCGTCGGACACCTCCCCACAACCACACCCGTACACCCACTATCTATTAATCTGTCCAGTCGTCGCAACACCTTCACCATGGTTTCCTCGGCACACTATCTCGCGGTGTCCTTGCCGCAATCGGCAAATTGCACTCAGTTCTTGCAGCAGTTTTCCCAAACGGGCAAGCTGCCTCTTTCGAAGTTCCCGCTCCCCGACTTCCAAATCAAGACGTTGGACTCTTTGGTGCAGTTATCTGAGGAACTCTCGAAGTTAGACGGTACATTGAGCTCGTCCGTAGCAAAAGTCGTTGAGATTGTGGAAGCTGTCGAGCCTAACAAATCTTTCAACGAGACCCGAGTGGTCAATGGACGCCCCGCCACCTACTACGCCGAAAACTTCCTGTGGAATACGTCCAAATTCAGATTGGACAAACCCATGAAGGAGCTTGTCGATCTAATCACCCTGGAGGCGTTGGCTTTGGACAATGACGTCAGATCTGCCTATCAACTGTACCAGACAGCAAAGTCGAACTTCATGGCTGCCGACAGGAAAAAGAACGGCGACTTGTCCATCAAATCACTCCACGAAATTGTGCGCCCCGAGCACTTCGTGTTGGATTCTGAACACTTGACTACGCTCTTGGTGGCTGTGCCCAAGCAGCTCGAGTCAGACTTCAAACTGTCCTACGAGCAACTTACCGAGTTCGTGGTTCCGCGCTCAGCTCAGCTTGTGGCTACAGACTCCGAGTTCGTGTTGCATGCCGTTACTCTCTTCAAAAAGTATCAGGAGGAGTTTGTTCATGCTGCGCGTGAGCACAAGTGGCACCCCAGAACTGACTTCACCTACTCGGAAGACTCGTTGAATGAAATGAGAAAGGAGTTTGACAACACGAGGGCTGCCGAAGTCAAGTCCAAGAACGACTTGATTAGATTGGCGAAAACGGCTTACTCCGAGATCTTTGCTGCTTGGTTTCACATCAAGGCTGTTCGCGTGTACGTGGAGTCTGTTTTGAGGTACGGGTTGCCTCCTCAATTCGATTCGTTTGTGATCCGCTTCGTTGCCGGTGGAATTGACCCCGCAAAGGCGAAGAAGGAGTTGTTGGCGAAGTTTGGGTACTTGGGCGGAGAGAGCAATTCTGAGAAGGGCAATTTGCATGAGTACGCTTCGTTGGTGGACTCTGATTACGAGCCCTTTGTGTTGTATCCTATTGAGATAGTGTAAATGGTGGGAGGCCGGTCTGAGATCGAGAAAGAAAATGAATTGACAGAGTTAGATGGCAAATTAGTAGGATGGTGTAGTATCTAGACAAGGGCACTTTAGCGATGAACCGTAAAATAATCAGCGGCAGCACTAAAAATCGGTGCTGGGATGAAATTCTTGGAAATATATGTGCCTAGGATTAGGAGATTTGGTTTCGAAAAAATAAAGCTTACACCCGGGTTCGAACTGGGGACCAACAGATTTGCAATCTGCTGCGCTACCACTGCGCCATGCAAGCTCCTCGAGGCTTTGAAAAAATTATTCCATAGTTATCAAAAACTATAATTAAAGAAATGAGGTTTTGTGGCCGAATATGCGTTTTAATTGGCCTTAGCTGCTACGTTTCTATCTTATTTTTGCCCTATGTTTTCCTGGACAACCCTAACGCTCGCATTTAGCGAGCCTTGTCTTCCAATTTCAGCAGCCTGTCCTGTATCTGGCGGAATCATGTCTGACGAAGAGGAGTTTCTATCAGAAGAGTCATACGAGTTCGAGTTTGAGGATGACGATGTTGATATTGACGACGAAGTGGAGAAGACAGAGAACTCAATTGTGCGTAAAGGACAGTCTTGCTTTTGATCGCTGCTCTACTAACCCCAGGAACATGAGTATTACAACGCCAAAAACTACAAAGACACCGATCCAGAACGATGTAAACAACGGCTATGGGAAATAAGCAGATCTGGAACCAGTGATGATGCGGAGTGGGTTTTCAAATGCTATAAGCAGCTAGCGAAAATAAGCTTCCGACAAGGAAACAACCAAGAGGTCCTTGAATTGATTGGACGAATAATGGGGCTTGTGCAGAAGGTCAATGCCAACTATGCCGAGGATTCGATCAATAGGTTGTTGAGCAGATACTGTGCGAGCACGGATGAGAATTTCGTGGCGGCCATGTTTGATGAAATCCTAGCACACTTGAACGACAGTTCTGGAATCGCCGGCCAGCGCGTGTGGATCAAAATCAACATCAATAGAGTCAAGTCTTTGCTTGAAAATGATGATCTAGAGTCAGCTGGCCCGCTCATTGACCAGTTGACCGAGAAACTCTCATCCGTTTCTGAGATCACCAAGAACTCATACGCATTGGATGTGATAGCTGCTGAAGTCGAATACGCAATGAAGTCGAAAAAGCCATTGGCAGAAATAAACGTGCTCTATAGAGAGTCAGCAGGAGTCAACACTGCCATCACGCACCCAAAGGTATTGGGGGTGCTAAAAGAGGGCGGGGCAATGCTACAATTCTACATCGGTCACTACGACAAAGCACGGGTGGGATACTACGAAAGTTTCAAAAGCTACGACGAGGCCGGATCCTCATCGAAAAGGCGAGTATTGAAGTACTTGACCCTCTGCGCCATTCTCACAGAGAGTGAGGTAAATCTCTTTGAGTCCCAAGAGACTCAGAGCTATGCACAGCATCCTGAATTCCAGGGTCTAATGCGGCTTGCGGAGGCATATGAGAGGCAAAGCTTCCCGGATTTTGCTACGGCCTTGCAGCAAATCCAGAAAAGTTCAGACAGTCTATCTTCGGATCCCATGTTCGTGCATCTGGTGACCATCATTGAAAAGAAGCTCCGCCAGCGGATTTTGCGCACCAATTTTCAGGCTTTCAGCAGCGTCAAGTTCGATAGCCTCCTTGGAAAACTCGCCTTGAGCTCTGACAGTGATCTCATTCAGCTAGTACTAGGTATGGCTCGCGAGGGTCTTGATTTGCATGGCGCCCGCATAGATTTTCCCAACAGGGTCATCAATATGAAGGACAAAACAAGTGCTGCTGGTTCTTTATTGTTGACCCCTCTAAATGGACGCAGAATTCTGAGGAATGTCGCAGTGCTTCGAGCATTGACGGTACCTAATCGGGAGTCGAGAATCAAGAAGAGTCTCTTCCGCTTAATTCCGTCTAGTAAGGACTCAAATGCCGACTCTGATTACGACGAATGGCTCTCGTGGATGCGCACCCTGCTACCTCGACCTGCAAAGGAGCAGATCAGCCACAAGGAGCAAGTGTTCAACGACCAGAGAGCACAGAAAGCCGTTAAGGAGGAGGAGATGGAGGCAGATGTGGACGTGGGCATTTTGGGTGGGACTTTGGCAGTTCCAGAGGAGGAGGAAGAGTCAGATGAGGAGGTGCCAGACAAGCTTGAAGTGGCCGAACAGTGGATTGCCCTTTTGCGCGAGAAGCTAGCTGTTTGAAAACTTTCTACGTCAGCTTTGAGGACTTGCTGAAGTGTGGGGTTTTTCGAATTTGCCTACCATACTCGCTTCGCCTTTGCAGACATGACACCATCTTCTTGGTGTGAGAATCCTGCGCGGTGCGGATTTTTTCCAACGCCTACTCGTCTTCTTCCCAGAAGGTATGTAAAAACACAATGATTATTAATTATGCGTTATCGTCATGATGCAGCTTGCTGCACCTGAAATCAACCAACACACGGATGAAGTGCCTGTCATACTAACACACAGTAATTGGACACAAACTTTCCACGAGACTATTGTCGCTCTTGCCACAAAAAACGACTCTGGGCACACCCTTTTGTAGAACTACCTCAAGATTTCGTAACGACTCTCCACTCTAGGTTTGCCGCAATGGCAAAGGAGCTTTTTTTCATGCCATGCGAACTGCTGCTCGGTGACGCGTTAGTGGTTTTGGATGCTGACGCCACCGTGTACTACGTCTCGTTGGGGAAGTGGCACGGGCTAGTGGACCAAATGAAGCGGGACTTCAGGCGCCAGAAAGACGTGTCACTCAAGAGTCGCAGTAAGACTGCTGCTCTGAAACAACAGCTTCAATCTCTCGAGCAGGTGCAACTTATGCTCAATGAGCCGTGGAAGATGGACCAGGCCAGAAGGGCAATAACGTTCGAATATATCTTTGGCACGCCAATGCAGCGGCGCGTGTGGAACGAGCTTATCAAGATTCCTGCCGGCGATACATCCACCTATTCCGAAGTAGGTAAGAGATTAGGAATAGACACAGCGCGAGTGGTGGGAAATGCCTGTGGTGCCAACAGGCTTGCGCTTATAGTACCGTGCCATCGTGTGCTTCTGAGCCTGGGTGGAATCACAGGATACCGCTACGGTATGGGGTTAAAGAAACTGCTTCTTGATGCCGAGAAACGCGCAGCCCGCGCGGTTGAGTAATTGTATACCTATTTACTGATGTCCATTAATTTTCAAGTCTTGTGAAGGCAAGATCTCTATCCACTTATCCGCTTGTGGACTGTGCCTGACACTTCTGTCTCTATGGTTGCCGGGTGGTGCATTTTCAGCACCCCATGCTTCCAGATAGGCCAAAATTGACGTGACGTACTCTTTCCTCATATACCGAAAAATCTAACAGGAAGCATTCGTCCATGAGAGGCGCTTCCAGTTGTGTGCTGCTTGGTTTCGACATCGGCTCTGGAGGAAGAGAAGTCAGAAACTCCGCCTCGTCGCTGTAGCTTGCTCTTTTTCGTGGCAAGTGGTTGATCTGTCGCTGTTTGCGTCTTTTGGGCCGGTTAGGACCCCGTGACCATGCCTTGGGAATGCGCATGTTGATCTTACCAAAGCACAGACTTCTTGGCACAAAGTCTTGGTAGTTGGAGCGGTCAAAGTAGTCTGGTTTGCAATCCACAAAGGTTTTGTACACAGATTCAGGTTTCCATTCGCACTCGTGAGGATGGCGCCTCTTTTTCGTCTTTGACTTTCGACATGCTGGGGGTGAGTATTTGAACCACTCTTCCATTTGAAACTCGCGGGTGACAGATTCACGGACCAACTGGTGGGTTCTGTATGCCGATAGCAGGTTTGTGTGAAATTCCATGTACCCATGCACCCGTGGATGGTCATCTCGAAGAGCTTCTAGACTGTCGTAGAGGAACATCGTGCCAGAGGTGAATGGACCGGAATTTTCAGGTATATTAGCAGTTTTCAAAGTGCTTGAGGCCTGTGATTCGGTGTTGCCGAGTGTGGCGGAAACGGAAGCCTCATCCAACTCCGATAGGAAACCATTCTCGAAAAGAAGCTCCAACGATTCAAGAGGCGTCCAGTCAGGGTATGAAATGGTCATGTTGGGGCCAGCATTGCGGCTATTAGAACCAGTTTCATGAAGTTTCAGCAGAAAATTTGGTAGCATGACATATTTTACATCGAGGCAAATCGAGGGGACGAGAGAGGGGCGAGGTGAGCAGAGCACCCTCCGCCACACAGCTACGGGAGCGGAGGATTTTATGATATGCGGAAGATGGAGCAAGAAAAAGCTGGCTACGCGCTTGCATTACTTGTAGCCTCGTCGTTTTTGAGTAAGGACTACTTGATGCGATTGGAGCACGAAACCTCACCGGCCAGAATAGTAGTTGGCCACCTGCTGCGCGCGTGCCTCACGAAGCCGGAGGATACTCCCCGGGTCGGTCAAAACGTTTTCAAGATTGGCACAAAACTGCGTGATATCTTCACCGTCGCTGGCCCGGGCCTTCTCCAACTCGGTAGCGTAGTTGGCGTTGGTTCTGCATTTTAATATGGACCGGGTGTGGCGAGAGAGTTCCGCGGCATGTTGCGAACTGTATCGTGTTGCCATGTCCCTGATCACTAGGGGAAGGTCCACGTCGACATCAAGATCAAAGCAGAAGTCTAGAATCACGTCCCAGTCTGCGGGTTGGAGCAAGAGGGTGCAAAGCGATGCGGGCGACATGGGGTACGGGTTTTTGTCCATAGCGAGACTGAACCTGACTACGAGTTCAGGATTTCTATTTTGGGGACTGCAAAAGCAAGCGAGGATAGCAGGTGCTGTTGCGGTTTGCCAATGGGTGCAAAAGCGCATTGTGCCTGTGGACAAGGCCCAGCCACGCGCATGCAGTACCCCCACCAAGCCCGAAGGTCCGCCAGGGCCAATCCTGCATACAAAGCAGCAACACCAAGGAGGGATATGCAACGGCGGCGATGCATTAAAGCGAGCTGAGCCAGGAGTGGTGGAGGTGGCTAGAACAGGAAGTGTTGCGCGGCGGCCCGCCCGATTTGGATGGCGCCAGCCTTGGACCGGTGCCCTAATCTGCCCTATTTTTCCGACGTCAGCCCCGGCCGCCGGAAAATCTGGTGCGCAATCCGTCCTTCCCCCCCACAGCAGCCATGGTCCACTGGTTCACTATTTTTATCAGCAGGAGCGCCCTAGAACGCGCCCTGCACACAGGATCAGCGACTTTACACTTATAGCTCCGCGAGCCACCTGACAACGGTTTTTTCCTCCACCTTCCATAACTCGCCGATTTTCTTGCCCACGATTTTTCCTCGTTCCCAATAGACTCTGCTCATGACTCTCTCAGAGTCGGTTTTGCCTCTGTCGGACCGGCGCAGTCCCTTCTACGTCAATGTGCCTAATCACGACCTGAAACCCATCGACCAGTTGGTGTCGTACTTCAAGCTCTGGAAACACTTCATTGCTGGGTTGACTGCGTACATCAAGGATCTCAAGCTCGCCAAGGATTTCGAGCTGAATTTGAATTTGCAGCTCGTGGGCTCGGTCCAGTTTCCGGGCTTCCGGTCTTTGCCTTACAATGAGTTGGCTGCGTTGGAACTGTCACAACAGTCTCCGCCAACTTCTCAGGCCAGCACACCCAAATTGGAAAAAACGTTACTGGCTACCCCACTGCAAGGAGGCGACCGGCCGGGCCTTTTCAAGACGAAGTCTGCTTCGTTTCTCAAGAACCAGAATTTTGCCCACCGGCGGTCAAGTTCCAACGTATCCTTGAAGTCCGAGTCGCCAGCGCCGGCAGCAGTGGCGCCTGCAAAATCTCCAGCGGCACCCACGTTGGCGCCTCAGAATTTGGCAGCGAAAATCATGCCCAAAAGTGACGTCACCATCGACCCGAGCTACTTTCCCAGAGACTCGTTGTTCACGAATGCCGCCCAGGCCCTCGTGGGCCACCACATGAACGCCTACCACGCACAGGTGAAGTTGTGCCGCGAAATCAGCACCAAGATGTTGCCGCGGCTCGAGAGCTTGCACAAGAACCTCCTGCTCAAGATCCGCGAGATCAAAGCATCGTTGAAGAACGACGCGTTTGCGAATACAATGCTCATCACCGAGATCTCCAAGACGGGCGCTATCATGAACTCGTTCATCAAGTCGGTCCAGATTTACACCGGCAAAAAGCCCATGATCCACGGAAGTGCCGAGAATGTGGACGACGACGACAATGTGTGCCTCAATGACCCCTTTTTGATCAAGATGCGGCTTGACTACCAGCTCAAGAACCAGTTGATCAACGAGAACTACATTTTTGCTGCCTACGTCAACTTGCAGAACATCTCGAAGGACTTGCATTCGTTCGTGGTCAAGGACCTCAACTCGGTGACTGAGCGCTTGATTCGGGCTGTCAACAGCGAAAATGTGTACGTGTCGTCTCCCGATCAGGCACTTTACAACTTGGGTGTGACTCTCAAGGACAAGTTGCACGCCGCCGACCACGACTGGCAGCACTTTGTCGCCCATAACAAGCATCTCTTGGACATCTACGGCAAAGAAGGATCTCCAAAGAAGGAAGTCAGATCTTTCAACGACGTTATTGTTCCGTTTGCGGACACCATTCACGCGAAGTGCTTGCGCTGCGGATACATGTACAAGAAGCAGAAGGTGATCAAGTCGTACACGTCCAACTTCTACCTCCTCACATGCAACTACTTGCACGAGTTCCGCACGGATCTGACCAGCGAGAAGCCGCACAACAAGAAGAAAAGTAAGGGCAAAGTGGGCGGTGTGGTTGGCCACGACGATGTGCCCGTCAAGTCGTACAACCTCAACAACTACCTGTTGCTGGTGAAAAACGACAAGAGCTTCAAGTTCATCCTCACGAAGGTGTCGGATCTGTCGCAGAAATTCACCTTCAAGTGTCTGACGGAACAGGATTTCGACCACTGGACCACCGACTTGCACGATCTCCTCAAGTACGGCTCCAATCACATGGCCCGCTTCGCCTTCATTGAGAAAAAGATGGGTAACCGCCACCGCATTTCCAATGGCGTTGTTGCCGACGACAATTTGTTGAATTTGGGCGGTCTCTTGCTGGGTCAAGACGCATCGCTCAATCGCATCACTTCACAGAGTCTCAGTGGGGCGTTCACGCCAAAGGTGCAGCTGCCCTCGGACTCGGAGAGAAATCCCTTTGATGCGATTCAAAAGAGCAACGCAGTTGCCAAGGCCATGCGCTCACCTTTGGCGTCACCATCGGAGTCGATTGACTCTGGGAAGGACTCATCCCCTCTGGAGAAGAATACCCTGATTTCGCCAGACGTGGTGTCGCCCAGCGGTCACCATGAAGACTACATGAAGCTTCAGCTGGATATTATAGAACAACAGCAGCGGTTGTTGGAGGAGACCTTGGGCAAGTCGTCCAGACCATCGTTGTCCCGCAATTCTTCTGCAGACTCGATTGTGTCTACCATAGAGCCTTCCGGAATCGATTTGTCTGACTTTCTTCTTCAGAACAAGGACGTCTTAGAGGTTCAGCCGGAGATGGAAGCGCGGTTCCTGACGGAGTCGTTGATTCCAACAGTCACGGTCCTGAACGCCGACCACTGAGCCGAGCCCAGATTACTAGAGCCCAAATGCATTTTACGAACTAGATAGTTTCCCCCCTTGTTTTTCCTTCTTTGTCTTGGGTAGCCCATTGGCACAGCCGCACCTCTTGCGCCACACGAATGTCTTTTGCTCATCGCTGCATAATTCACATGGTCTGTTAGTATTAGCTGCGGAGATTGGGATAGGCCAGCAAAAACCAGGGCCGAACACCGTCTTGACGACGCCAAGAGCCGCGAAAAAAAAACGCCACCCGCCAAACAAATCGCTTTTGGTGAGTTTTTTCGCCTCTATTTTTGCCTCTGTTTTGGCTTGCTGCGGTGTCACGTTTTCACTTGCACCTTTATATAACCGCACCCACCGATCATCCTACAGAGCTACCTTTCTTCGTCCAGCCAGGCTGTCCACTACCCTTAAACGTTTTTTTCATTTCGCTCAGCCAAGTTTGCCGGAGAAAAACAATACATAGAATCGCCAATTGCCATGTCTGACGCCACATTAAGAAAAAGAGACATTGCGGTTTCGTCCGATGTCGAGAGTGACGGCGAAATTCCTCGCAAGCCCATGAGGAGATCCAGCTCGTTGTTCTCGCTCTCGTCAAATCAGGAGCCCTTGCCGAGACCAGAGGCTAAGGAGTACAAAAGCTTTTTGGAGGACAATCGCCATTTTTCGCTCATCAGAAACTTGCACATGGCCGATTTCATCACCCTCTTGAACGGGTTCCTGGGCTTCTACTCCATCATCTCATGCTTGCGGTTTGCGCTCACGGGCAAGTCCCACTACGTGCAAAGAGCGCACTTTTTCATTGCGTTGGGGCTTTTCTTTGACTTTTTTGACGGCCGTGTTGCCCGGTTGAGAAACAAGTCCTCGCTCATGGGCCAGGAGCTCGACTCCTTGGCCGACTTGATTTCGTTCAGCGTGTCGCCCGCCATCATTGCTTTTGCCATTGGCTTCAGATCCACCCTCGACACCCTCATTTTGTCATACTGGGTGTTGTGTGGTTTGACCCGTTTGGCTCGTTTCAACGTAAGCACCAACAACATCCCCAAGGATGAAACTGGCAAGTCCAAGTATTTCGAAGGGTTGCCTGTTCCGCTGAACTTGGTGTGGGTGGCCACCATGGCCGTGTTGGTGTACACCGACCGGATCTTGGATGACTTGCCGTTTGGCAAGTTCTTCGAGGGCACAGTGTTCGAGATGCACGCCATGTGTTTGGTGTTTATCCTCCAGGGCTCTGCTGAGATCTCCAAGAGTTTGAAGATCCCCAAGCCTTGATTGCAGAGATCCTGCATGGCCTGACGTATGACTACAACACAGACTGGTGGCGCTTCTCAGGCTTGTCGCTGTTCAAGGTGGTGAGGACGTCGTTTTCGTCGTTTTCGTCTCGCCCTGCCGTTTCATGCCCATCACCTCAACGTCGTGGAAATCGGTGCCGCGGAACTCGCCCCGTTGGAGTTGCTCGTACACTTCCTTATCGAAGTTACTGGGGTCAAGGATTCCGATAGTAGTGGGTGAAAAGCCGAGCTGATGGTGCCGTTGAGCCACGTTCATGAGGCGACACTGCTCCCAGAACACGTTGTGAATCGTATAAAGTCTCGAAACATAGGCCATTCTGTAGCCCCACACCGAGCTGGTGTTGGCGTTCCACGTGATGCCCAACTTGCGTAGTTCCCCGTGGAAAAACGACAATAGCGCCAACAACTCGGGGGTTTTCTCAATGCGGTCCACCAACTGGGTGGCTGCCTCGTGGTGGGTGGAGTTGCGGCCCAAGCTTTCGTAGCGGGCATCAACTTCCATGACGAACTTGAATGGTTTAGTTAGAAAATTGCCATTTTGACCTGGTTCTGGCGCTCGGAGCACGCGGGCACTGCTCAACGGTCTGATTAACCGAAGCATGTAGAAGATCACGTGAGAGATGGCGAAATAAAATGGTGCTCCCCCCAGACGACGAGGCAAGCACCAGAAAAGAAAAATTTAAAGGCGTTGAAAAATCGAAAGTAGCACAATAGTTTGGCTTCCCTATTCCAATTTTCCCTGTGCTGGTTTAGCTGAAGTTCCAAGTTGCACCTTTCGCGAAATTTCATCACCAACTACTTCTAATGCTTGCGTTGCGTGCCTTGACGCGCACATCACTCCCCGCGGTGGCGCGTGCGACAGTCAAAACGTCTGTGGCGCTGCAGTTCAACCTGCGCCGTTTTTTTGCCGACAAAAAAGACGAGAAACTGACCGTTTTGACCGACGACATGTTGGCCCGCGCAGGATTTGACCAGGAGCCTCCAAAAGACGAGGAGGAGCCTCCAAAAGAGGGCGAGAAGTCCGAGCGCCTGGCCAGAAAACGCCGTTCTGCGAAAACCTCCAAAGACTTACAGCGCGAAAGATACGCCAACAGGTTCTACTTGATTTCCCTCCTTGGCGGTATTGGTGGCTTGGGCTACTTGGCAAGAGACTGGGACAACGAGGAGGAGCAGAAAAAGCTCGAGGCCACCGACATAGGTAATGGCTACACGCCGGAGTTGGTGTACGGGCGTGTGAACAAGAGATTGGGATCGCTTTTCACGTTCTTTAGCGAGCCAGCGTTCGAAAACCTCTTGCCTCCACCTCCTCCAGAGGCATACCGCCGTCCTTTGACGCTTGTGCTTACCTTGGATGACTTTTTGATCCACTCGTCCTGGGACACCAAGCATGGATGGAGAACCGCCAAAAGACCAGGATTGGACTATTTCTTGGGCTACCTCTCGCAGTACTACGAGATTGTGATTTTCGGCTCCAACTACCAGATGTACTCGGAGCGTACTGTGGCCAAATTGGACCCGTTGCGTGCCTACATCCAATATGCGTTGTTCAGAGAGGCCTGTCGCTACAAGGATGGCAAGTTGATCAAGGACTTGAGTTTGCTTAACAGAGACCTTGCAAAGACTGTGACGGTGGATGTTGACGAAGATTCGGTTGTGTTGAACAAGGAGAATGCTATCGTGTTGAAACCTTGGGACGGCACCCCCGACGACACCTTGGTGAAGTTGATTCCTTTGTTGGAGGCGTTGGCCACACAGCCCATTAAGGATGTGCGTCCTTTCATCGCATCTTTTGACGACAAAGCCAACATTGTCGAGGAGTACTCGCAGAGAGAAGCCAAGTTGCGTGCCCGTTGGAGAGAAGAGAATAAGCACTTGATCGAGCGTGCACACAAACCCAACGCCGGCAACTTTTTGGCGGCGCTTTTGGGAATTCCACAGTCGCAGGTGAACAAAGAGCCCCAGATGCCTTTGGACGTGATCAGACAGCACGGCCAGATGCAGTATGAGAACTTGCAGAAATACCTCAAAGAAAACGAGGCCAAGTTCTTGGAGGAGGAGAAGAAGATGAAGGAAGAGTACGGGAAGTTGACTTTGAACAAGTTGATGACCGACGGTGTGCCCAATGCGGATGACATTGCCAAGGCACAGGCGGAGAAGGCGGCGGCAGAGGCTAAATCTTGAACATAGTAATTGACGTGTGGAGTGGGGGGAGTGTAGGGAAACAGCGGGGCCATCGGGGCAAATGGGCGGTATCTTAGCTCTTAATTTGCTGTGCTGACTCTGAGCGGCAGTTTGTGCTCTACCATTCGACCACTACAGCGAAGCAGCGTGCACCCGGGTCAGTGGATCAGACAAAAGGCCGCCCTACAAGAGAACAAAACCCCGGCTCCGGTCTCCCAGCAAATGTTGGTGTACGGGTGTGTCGGCGTCGGCAATTCCAAGTACACCCGTGCACCGCGACAGTTTGGAGGTCGGGATGTTTTTAGGGTGGCTTGGGTGGTGCGGCAAGTTGAAAGTTCATCGGCAAGGCAGGAAGGGACCAGAGTGGGTTACGGCTCGGATCCAGCCTCAAAAGCGAACACTCGGCGATCTTACGAAACCTGCGTGCTATTGGCTGAAATGCGGCATATGCAAAACTGCTCGAACTGTAATTGTCGGTTGCGAGTCACGTGAAGACCGAGATCGGAGCACCCAGCGATATCGGGGCCCTTCGCCAGCCTCTCCGCTTCGAAGATTAGAAAACAGCGTATTGTTGGTTTCGAGAGCCAAATAATCTTCAGCCCAGCCGGTTTCGGCCATCGGGGCCGGCGCAGCCAAGAATTATCTTTTACATCAATGACACAAAAGTGCGCGCTTCTCCGCAGGCGCTATCTTTTTCATCAGCTCCTTGATCTTTTTTTCTCGCCCATTCACCACCACCCCCCGGCAACAGGCAATCTACAAAATCCTGCTATCACGGATCTGGCACTCCACCCACGGACCTCTCGCCACTCCTGCACAAACCCTCTCCGCATATCTCACCACATCGTTCGTGGTGCCAAAACGCTGCACTTGGGATCGCCCGCAACACCAAGTCGCCGCCGATAAAACACACTGCCGGCCAGCGTAAACAGCACACCCGTGCCTCCAGCCGTCCACATTACACCAGACCCGTGCCTCTCCGCCATGTCTTCTCGAGGCCCCACCATCGCCCCGAGAACGGTGTTGGCGCCGTCGCCCGCCAACATGTCGTCGCCCGAGTCGTCGTCGCCCGGCGTCACGGCCATCGTCACGTCACGTGAGTGGGTGTTGCCGCCACGGCCCAAGCCCGGCCGCAAGCCCAGCGTCGACACCCCAGCCTCGAAACGGAAAGCGCAAAATCGTGCCGCCCAGCGAGCGTTCCGAGAGCGGCGTGCTACTCGTGTTCAGGAACTCGAGCAGAGGCTCCTCGAGGTTGAAAAAGACAAGGACCGCCGCGAGATGGGCATGATGAACACCATCAACAAGTTGCGGTTCGAGAACCAGTTTCTCGTGAAATCGCTCGACCAATTGAAGACGGAGTTTGCGGCGATGAAGGGCTCGCTCGACAAAAGCCGGGGCGCCTCGCGCGAGCCGGCGCCGCCGGCACCGGCGTACCAGAGCGAACTCAGCCAGAGTGCACAGCATCTTCTCAACTTTGCCAAATCGCTGCCCGTGAACTACTCGAACGGGTCGCCTGCGCTGCTGCTGAACTCGTTGCAGCAGATTTCGCCGGCGCCGTCCGCCGACTCTCCGCCGGTGATGTCGGTCAAACGGAGACGTGCCAGCGACTTTGACTGCGGCGTCTGCCTCAAGGAGCTGTGCTTGTGCGAAGAGGCAGGCCTCCGGACGACCGAGGTGGAAGTACAGTTCAAGGACATGGCGCCCATGGCGGCCGTTCCGCTCGCCCGTAAGAGGAAGCCCGTCAGCGACACCGAGATCGACTTCACCGCCTCGTTTGGGGTGAAAAAGATGCCCGATCTCAAGAAGCTCCGCAAGTCTGCGGCAGAGAGCGTCGCCGTCAAGCTTGAGCCGCACGACCCGGTCGTTTTGTTCAACGAAGAGTCCAGCATCGAAAACTGCGGCTTCTGCTCCGACGACACACCGTGCGTGTGCAAGGAGGCGGCCAAGGATGCGGCGCGGCTCAGCAGATCGCTCCAGGAGGCCAGATATGACCAGCCGCCGCAGCTGCACCCGCCGCACGAGGCCTCGTCGACGCTGCTTCCGCCTATCATGGCGCCTAACATTCTGCGCAAAAAATCGCTACCCGTGATGCATCCGGGCCCCACCGTGGAACTTCGCGAGTTTACCAACCTCACTCCCGGCGCCGTGCCGGCCGTTATCTCCGACCAGAGACTGCAGCCTCAGCGTGAACGGATAGACGAGGAACCTTCGGGTTGCACAGGAAACCCGGGAACCTGCAGCCAGTGCCAGACGGACCCCATGTCCACTTTGTTCTGTTCGACGGTAGCAAGCAAGGCTGCCACCGAGAAGTCTGCCGAAAGACTGCCTGTGTCCTCCAGAATCGACGACAGCAAGGAGCTGCTGGCTAGCTCCGAACCTGTTTTCAGTGCTGGAAATGGCGAGGCCACGCCGGTATCTACGCCGATGGAAGAGGGCGCTACGGACAAGGAGGGAATCTTCATTCCGTGCGCCGATGCCTACAAGACGTTGCTGAGGCACAAGAGATTCAACGCGGTTGACTTTTCCTCGATGGTGGGTCGCTTGACCACCAGAGGGATGCTTGTGGAGGCCCAGTCGGTGGCCAACATGCTCAGGGAGCTCGACAAGAAGGTCTACGATTAGAAGTTTCAGGGTTTTCGAAGGGCCGCTTGCGAGACAAAGAGCCCAATAATATAGAATAGAGCTCAGCCGTGCAAGATGTGTAGAAGAAATATCGGGATGTAGTTTTCCAGGCTGTCCAACCGCTCTACCGTGCGCAGATAGGCGTCCTTCTCTTCTCGTCTTGCTGGTGTCCTGCACGCTGCCTCATCGCTACTCCATTCCAATGCTTCGAAAGAGCTTCCTACAGCTCAATACGCTACGGACGATCGCAGATGCCGCCGGAAGGAAAAGTGTGGCCGAAATTTTGGTAAATGCGCCAAAAGTTAATAAAAAGCACTACGAAACATACGATGAAGAGACCCTTTCCACCACCAATGCACCCAGAAGAGACTTGGACAAGTCGTATTTGCTACGAGACACCAACACCTTCGAGAAACGATACAACGCACACGAAATCTCCAACAAGCTCAATTTCGAGCTGTTCAGGCCGCGGCGCGAGAAGGCCCAAGAGAATGCCAAATGCGTCAGCAAAGTCAAGCACAAGTACACCTTCTATGCCGAGTCGAAGGATCAGGCATTTGAGCAGGCGGTTCCTCTAGAGCCGTCGCAGATTCCTCGGCTCGCACACGGGCTAAGTCGGGTTCTTTTCAACCCCGGCGTACACTATCTCCAGGACCCCAGAACAAGAACATACAACTTCACGCCGTACCTCAAGGACATCGTATCGTACCGGGACTTTGATTTTTCGAAAGTTGAGAACTTTGTCTCCGCTTCGAAAGATGTGATCTTGTCACGAGAAGCCAAACGACTTGGCCTTCTGTTCTACCTGAGCACATCCTCGATGACGCTGACACTCGTTCAGTTCTACTTGGCGCTCAACAACTACAATGTAGAAAACACCAATCGTTTCCCTTTCGCTTTCTCGAGGACTGCATTGACGCTTCCTTCGAGTGTGATTGTGGAGCCCAAGGCCAAACACGAGGATGGCCGGAACATCTACTCCATCTCGTCGGACAAATCTGCTGATGTTGAAATCCTTCTTGGTGCCATGGGACATGCATTGGAGGCGTTGCTCACCAATGAAGAAACGGAATTCAAGAACTTTCTCATCGGGGAGAACATTGAGTCAGAAAGTCGTAGTTCACCAGCCAACGTGTACAATTACCTGAAGTGCGGAGACTTCCTCATGCGCTCACAGTTGGACTGCTTTGATGCCCGGCTTCCAGGAAACGGCACTTTTGATCTAAAGACCCGGGCGGTTTGCGCAGTTCGCTACGACAAGGCTTTTGACGCGGAAAACATGAGCTACCAAATCTGGAAGGCCAAGGGCCGGTTTGAATCGTTTGAACGCGAATATCAAGACCTCATAAGGACATCTGCAATGTTGAAGTATGGCTTCCAGGCCCGCATCGGGCGTATGGATGGCATCTTTGTTGCATACCATAATGTGAAGAAATTCTTCGGGTTCCAGTATCTTCCTCTTGAGGAGATCGACGAAGTATTTTACACCGACCAGAAAGTCAAGAATTCAATCGAGGGCTTAGGCCGTCTTGAAGATCCCGACAACCCACACGTGGAGGATAATTTGCCTTCCCATGTAGCTGAAACGCAGTTCAAGGCTTCGTTACAGATATGGGAGGACATCCTTAAGACAGTGATCAAGGATTTGGAGAATTCCTCATTTGCAGATTCCCCCTTCCGTCTAATCATGAAGAGACAAACGGAGATGGTCACCAAGAGGAGCGAGGTGCCAGGCCTGAATCAGGACTACCAAACATCGTATCTTCAGGTTTACGCTGTGCCTTTGACCCTGAAACAAGTTCATGAGCTCCAGGATTTTTCCAGCAAGTTTCAGACGTCTTTCAAGGACGATATCACTCCTGAAGAGCGCCTTGAAAACTTAAAAGAAAACAGAACGCGATTGGACAACTTCAACTCATCACTAATTCAGAAGTTGCCTGTTTTGAGCTATAGAGTGAACGCTCACATCAAGTTCAACAACTCCCATCCTAGCACACTGTACCCACACCTGATGAACAGCGAGGGGTACCATACATACACCATCTCAAGATGTGACCAATATGGCGACTTGAAACATGGAGAATGGGAGAAAGAATCAGGTAGATCGAAGGTGAGATCCAAGAATACGACAAAGGAAGAATATCTTCGGATTCTCAGAAACGTGCTGAAAATGCTCACATCTGCATATTCGCTGAAGACGGCAAAGGCGGGACCCGAGCCCCAACTTTTGGATCAGGTCAGATTATACAGTAAGATTGGCGAGAAAAGAGTGCAGCATTGGAACGAACTAGAGAATCCTCCTCGGGTATTTGAGGAGGGAAATGCCTGAACACACTCCTTGTATATATAGATTATGAGATCGAGTAAGATACCAGAGTAAAGAATGACGAAATGCTGCAACTTTCAATGAGGGTATACAAGAGTGGCGGAGTGAGAACTGGATGCATTCGACGTGTGATTGCTGCACGAAAATTTGGCATGCCGTTTCCGTTCTTGAAATCCAAACACTGAATTTCACAACTGTTATTTCGCGGGGAGCTTATCTGTTGTGGATCTCGAGGTGGGTTCCGCACAGCCGACAGGTTGACGGCCCGTCAGTCCGAACGAGCGGTAATGGACTTCCTAAACAGGCAAGAGGAACAGAAGGCACAAAGAATGTAATTCCAGCCAGACCGAGGAGTTCAGATACTCTAAGCGTCAGATTAATCACGGTTGCTGAAACCATTGCGTCAGGATTCACGGGTTGTGTGGGCCCACGTGCTACAAGGGCCTACTATTTTTCCGAACATGCTGGGAAAGTGTAGAAACGAAAGGCAAAACTCTGGCGCTTCGACTCGAAGAAAGACTAGCGGGAATATCAAAAATGCGTTGCAGTTTCATTGCTCGTCACGGCGCCGTAGCAGCATAACAAGTCAGGCATTGTCATTCCATGATCTTCCAGTGCATGCAGGCTTGTCGCCAAGTGGGCGAAGGCACGGGGGGTCAAAACACTTGATTCTACACTAGAGACTAGGAGCATATATTGACTGTGCTGGTCTTACGCTGTGATCGCTCTGCGCTGCCTCTTTTCGATGCCTAACTTCCCCTCCTCCGGTGGTCCGGACGTGTGAGTTTTTCCGCTGCATGCAGCACTTGAGTCACCTGCCGCATCTCCGAGAAAAGTCCGGTGGTTAATAAGGCGCCGCGGGAGACGAGAAAATTTGGCGGTCAATACATTAGAGAAGAATCGATTTTGGATTATAAATCTACAGCCCCACATTCCTTGCACGTAATACCCGATGCTAAATATCAAACAATCATATTCGTCCGCCTCGCTAGATTCCATCTTCTCCAAGTCGGACACCACGTCAACAAGCACAACCCCCGTGGACTATGCCCAGCCACATCCGCTCAGTCACAAAAAAGTATGCGAGCTTCTAAATCGCCTGACCGCAAAGTGCGTCGTGCTTATGGTTGGACTTCCAGCTTCAGGCAAGAGCACAATTTGCAGACAGTTTGCTAGCTACTTGAACGCAAAGAAATTGAAAGCAGAAGTGTACAACGCGGGCAACATACGACGTCTTATGCAAAAGGAAAACTCAGATGCCGAGTTCTTCAATCCAGAGAACAGGGTGGCACTTGAACAGCGAGAGCAATATGCTACCATTGCCCTCGACAACATGCTCGACGATCTTCGGGGAAACAAGATCAACGTCGGCTTTTTGGACGCTACAAACACAACGCGTGCCCGCCGCTCCCGCATGCTTGCACGCATCCACGGTCTGGGCATTCCCATGGACAGTATCGTCATCTTGAATGTCTCTTGCACCGACCAGGCACTTTTCGCCTACAACATCCAGGGCAAGGCTACGAATCTCGACTACTGTAGACGTGATGTGAAGGAGCTGATTGCCGACTTTACACAGCGCTCTAACCACTACTTCAAGGTGTACGAGCCCATCAGCGCAGAGGAGATTGCTGAGCACGATGTGAAGTACTTGAGCATAGAGAACGGAAAGGTTGGGAGTGTTGTGAGGTCGTCGCACGAGAGCGACATTGCGGTACCAATCGAGGATTTTGTGGTGAACTACTACCTGCTCCATGGGATGGAGTACGAGGCTGACGTTAAGAACTACTACGGAAATTAGGAAGGAATAATAGGGATACTTATGTGCTGTAGGACTAGCCGGTACCGATAACGCAGAGGAAGTCAAGGTTATTGGAGTTTCGGGGGAGAATATGGAAAGACGCCAAGAGTACTGGCCAGATGAGCATTGGCTATAGGGGAAACCACGGGCACTAGACAGTCGCGGGGCCTAGACGAGTAGATTATCTATTGGAATAAAGGTCGTGGGCACAATATTTGGACCGCAGAAGTAGGTTAACCTCAGAGTTTGCCGCACCGGCATCGGACCAGGCCACCTCCCAAAATACAACGACAAGCATGCAATTCGTGCAAACGCCGATAAAATTCAGGTCTATATACAAAAACGCCCACTCAATGTCCCAGCAAGCCCGGAATAAACGTGCTGCGCCGGTCGTCGAAATTGCTGAGTCCAGGAACTCCAGCTGGTGGCCCTGGAGGCGCACCCACCGACGGAGCGCCACCCATGGGATCCTCAAGCACAGCGTTGATGTTGTTGTTGACACCATAGTACCACGCGCCACTTTTCTCGTTCGTATAGAGTGGGTTTTTAAATGCCATTGGGTCGTTGGGTCGAGCGCGCGACCAGAATCGTGCGGAACGATCGTAGCCCGCCGAACAGAGAAGATGCCCAAGTGGATGATACTCTAGGGCGTGAATAGCACGCTCGTGGGCATACGGAATCTTGAAGGTGGCTTCCATGGATCCCGCCTTACGGTTCTCTGCATCGGCGGAAATGTGCGAGTCCAAGACGTAATGTTGCATGGAGCCGTCGTAGGCGCCGGTGGTGAGAAGCGTGGCATGCACGGGGTGCCACTCCACGCACGACAAATCCAGTTCGTGGTCTCTGATGACGAGGAAGTCCGTCATGGTACGAAGATCAAAAACTCGGCAGGAGCGGTCGCGCGACACCGACGCCAAAAGCCGCGCGGTGCCAGCAGCCTGGAACTTGGTCTTGGTCACCGTGTGCTTGAAGCCATGGAGCGTCAGCACCGCATTCAGAGCCCGCGGGTCCCACAACTTGATCAAGTTGTCCTTCGAGCCCGACACCACAAGCCCCAAGTTGGGGTGCCAGTCTGCAGATTTGACATCCCAGTGGTGGCCCAGAAGCGTGCGCTCTTCCTTGCCGTTGTTGAAGTTCCAGATCTTGAGCGACGAGTCGTCGGAGCACGTGACGTACTTGGTGTCGTTGGGCGAGAACGCAATGTCGCGGATGGCGTCCGTGTGCGCCTGCACGATGTTGACGTTGTTGAAGTTGGGCTGCCAGTATTTGACGGTGCCCTCCTGGTCTCCACTGAGAAGCCACTCGTCGTTGTGGGAGTACTTGAGAGCCAACACCGCCAGGTCGTGGGCCTGCATGATTGTCTCGAAGTTGAAGGTCATTCCGTTCCACACCGTGAACTCGCCACTGTGAGACGCCACCACCAACCGTCGTCCTTCGGGCGTCCATTTCACGGTGTTGATCAGATGGCGGGCTTTGTTGGATGAAAGATGCACGAACTTCGTCTGGAGCTCCAATGCCGCGGCATTGCTATTTGTGACGCCTTGCTTGTATGCGCCAGACGGGAGAAGGTCGATGAGATACGACAGTTCGGGCCTGATGGCACCTAGATGCTGAGTAGATGCAAGTCCGAGGCTTCGCTGGATGTGCCAGCGGCCCATGTTATTTCCGTGGTCAACGGTTCTTCTGTGCTGGCCCTTTTTTTCCTGCAGCTGGAGCTGCTGCTCCATGGTGGGCTGGTACCGTGACGAGTAGTTGTTCATGGTGAGTTCGGAGGCACGGGTGCGAGGCTGGAGAAGAGCAGAAGGTGGAGCAGAATTGGGCACTGGGGGAAAGGAAAAAAACCCGTGCCTTTTAAAATACTAGTCTTGGGCTGAAGGCAAGCATGCGATGGCAATGGCAGTCAAGCGGTGGGGAGCTAGTACTTCCGAAAACACATGCGTCTACTTCATCGTCGTCGTAGAGGAAGACAAGTGAGTAGCAAGCGGGTTGCAGCGAACGGCAGTTTTTGAAACGTTCAAGCTGATTAAGCCCGCCTTGCCATAATTCACCCCGGAATTGATCTGTCCCTCTACATCATAACGCATTTAGCACGACTACTCCATCGACTACACCATAGCCGGGTAAGCGGAAAGACAGCAAAGAACGTAGGTAGCTCGCAAAATCAGCCTATTCAGCCCATCTTCTCTCAGACTAGAGCGTGGCCCAGAACATGGAGTTTTGCCTACTGTCGCCCACGTGCGTCACGTGCGCACTCGAAACTCCACACTTCCACCAATCGCACCAGATCCGATTACTACATTTACACCCACTCCCAACATGGTTGCGTTTTTCTACCACGACAACCACGACACCCCCGCCAACTTCACAGATGAGCACGACTCGGGCCGGCCCGTATCGCCCGAGAAGCTTTCCAGCCTTGGCGTCATCTACAGATACATCGACAACCAGGATGATCTAGAAGCGCTCGCCAAAGAGAGAGACTACAAAAACAGAGACCAGGTTGTGCTCAACCTCGACTCCTTTGGTGGAGACGAAAGCGCCTACAACGCCAAAATGCAGCAGTTCTACAAGGAACACTACCACGAGGACGAAGAGATCCGTTACATTGTCGATGGCGAGGGCTACTTTGATGTGCGTGACAAGGGAGACGAGTGGATCCGTGCCAAGCTCAACAAAAACGACTTGCTTATTTTGCCCGCGGGCATCTACCATCGGTTCACATTACTGAGCCGGTTGAAGAACGTGACGGCTTTGCGGTTGTTTAAAGATGAGCCCAAATGGGAAGCCATCAACAGAGACGAGGGGCGCAATACGGCTGCACGTTTGGAATATGCACAGGGCGTTGCGCAGGCTGTTTGATCGACTTGTGAGGCAGGTTGCGGGCAGGTTGCCTTGGCAAATTCTAGTGTAAATTTGTAACGCTGAAGAAGTTTTGTTGAAGAAATACCGCGGAGAGGAATGTTGGTAAATGACTGCTGAGAAATGAATGAATGAGAACTGTTCCGGACTGAGCGCCCATCGAATGGCCTTGCGAGAATCCCCCAGCCCAGCATTATTTTGTCTATACACTCGGAGCGTCTTTGCTACGCTCACTTTCTCACCACCTTCACCTTGTTCTTCGCCATCCACTGCTCCATAGCCTTTTTCGTCGAAGCGACCTCGTTTTCCAACTTGACGCTGGTCTTCTGTAGTTCCTGCTTCTCTTCCTTCAACAAACTTATGACCTCATCAACGCTTTTTTCAACTAAAACACCGCCAATCATCTTGAAACACTTGCGGCCCTGGCGAGACTCGGCAGGAATTTCTCCTAGTGTCTTTTCCACCACTTGGTGCTCGGCCATCTGCGACGCAACAGAACTCTGCTGGGTCTGTAGCTCAGTCAAGACCTCCTGGTACTGGTTATACTGAGCCTGGAGACCCTGAGCTTTTCTTTCCTGATTCTGCTCTTCGGACATTGGTGGATGGAGACCTGGGGCTGGATCAAGAAGCGCACTGTAGTGGTCACGTGCGTGGCATATCTGAACAGCTCGACGAGATCAGCAACGACGCCGTAATCTCGGTAGCTACGTATCCTACAGGCCTGGCAGCAGCAACTTCTATGGCTTTCAATTTTAGCTTTTCATTCTTTATATTTTGGTCACTCCTCGGATTTCTTCACCTTTTCAACCTTCTCAACCTTCTCGGCTTTCGATGGCTTGACGGCCTTTTCGCTCTTCTTCTCGACCTTTGCAGCACTAGTAGGCGACCCCAAAAACAAGAAGTTTGCCACAAAGAAGAACCAGGCCACGATCACAGCAGATGCGCTGGCCACGTACAACCAAGAGTTCGTGATATCCCACGACCTTCTGTACTCGTCGTTGGCCAAGTGGCGGACTGTAACCACCCGCTTGTCTTCAATAAACGTCAAACCCTGTCTCTTGTAGTCCAATTCAAAAGTGAACATACCATGGTGGTCGGGGATTTTGAACTGGGCGTAGAATATACTCAAGTCATTCTTGCCGTTCTCCTCCGATGCACCTGGACCCAAAAGGGTCAAATTCAATCTCTGGTAAGGGTCCAACATCTTGAAAGCAAGCTGCACAACTTGGTCGTCTCCCTGGGGCACAAATGGTACCCAGTCGCCGTTCTTGTACTCGGACAATCCAATTGTGTAATAGACCTCGTCACCAACACGGTAGAGTGTCTTGCGTACGTTGGGCTTCTCGGTCTTGTAATGCTCCACGAACTGCAACTTCAACACGCCTCGCTCTTGAAACACCCACGAAATGATGTCGTCGTTCAAGAGGTCCAAAGAACCAAACCAAGCACCGCGGGCAGAATTCAAGCCCTGGGCAGCTGCGGCCAAGAATCCCTGTTCGCCTACAGTCCAGGTTTTCTCCTCGTTCAACACCTCGTCCTTAGGATTGGCAGTGAACGACAACTTGGGCGCCTTCACTAGTGGGAAAACAAGTTCTGAGTTGGAGAGCAAAGCGGCAGACCCCACGTAGTCGGAGGAATCCAAATTGCCGTACAACTCCTGGGAGACCACGTTCTCATTGTCAATTTTCACGCCGCCGGTGAAGTAGTTGTCAACCTGGTAGCCCTTGGGCGCAGGATGGATGCCTAGCTGGGAGATAAATGCCCTTACTTCATCAGGGACAACGTTGTCGTGCGACCCAATGGCAATGACATTACCGCCTTTGTTGAAAAACTCCACAAGTTTGTGCTTGTTCACCAACTGCTTTGCCGGCGACAATCGTTTCTTGGAGGGCAAGAACACGACGTGGTTGTAGAGAGCGTCGTCTCCCAAGAACAAGGCCAAATCATCGTCCGAGTAGTCGACCACCGAAAGCTGGTAATTTTCGTTCAACTGGAACAACTGGGCCAAGACGTCGTCCTCGGGAGCGATCTTCTCGTCTCTCACAACAAGCACCTGGGTTTTACTCCAGTCCGTAATATGCGAGGCGGCGGCAAAAACCACCACGAAGAACACCGCCAACTTTTCAATTGTGGAGAAAAGCATGGTGACTAGAGGTCGTTGACGTGTGCGCAGTGTGTGTACAGGACACTGGTGGCCGCCGTAGAGTGGTGAAAAATTGGTGCCGGAATAAAGACAAGAAAAACACAGAAGGGCAGTGGGAAATCAGGTGTTTGATTTCGGGAAATGCAAGTTGATTCCTACATGAGGGCCGTAAAGCGCAGAACATCGTTTGCCTGTCTTCGTCTCTTCAGGTGAGAACCGGCGACTTCAAATGTAGCGTCAGGCGTCCCTATGACGAGAGAAAACAGGAACTTGCGCAATTCGGATCTCTTCTTGTTCCAGATATCTTGGAGCAGGCGTCTCTTCCTTGTTCTGCCCCGACACCACCAAGCGCCCCATCGCATTCCTACACTTAAGTATGATCAAACTCACGGTGGAGTTTCTTGGTGGCCTCGACGTCATCTCCAAGGGCGTTCGTGTGCACAAGGTGACGCTTCCTCTTGAAGAAGGCGAAGCAACCATGAAAGACGCCGTGGACTACATTGCCGAAAACGTGGTGGCCGACAGTAAAGATGTGGATGTGTTTCTTGAGGAGGGCACGGTGCGCAACGGCATTCTCGTGTTGATAAACGACACTGACTGGGAGTTGGAGGATACGGAAAACTACGTGCTTGAGTCTGGCGATGTATTGACGTTCACGTCCACCTTGCACGGCGGGTGAGCAGGCAGGGCATCGTGGCTAGGCAGTTCACGGGCAGAGGGTCAGATTTCTGCGCCGCCTCGAAGTTTTTTCAAGTTTACGTGGACGGTTTACGATTAGGGCCATTGCAACCTGCAACCACACTGTGGTGATTAGCCGCCCACCTGTGTGGGTGACGAGGAGCTGCTTGCTAGCAACGCGGCATTCACGTATAAAATGAAACGCACGGACAACAGGAACTGCGCAGCACCGCCCGCTTTGGATCCGCTCGACGTCTGTGGAAACCCTTCCGTCCCACAACGAAACATCTAACAACGGATCCGACAACCTCTCACAAAATCTCTCACAACGGAACAAGATGACAGCCTAAGAGCCCGCGCCCGCTCCAGTTGCTCGACGGCACCATCACCAAGTGCGTCGTCTGCCCCAGTCTGATCACCTCCACAGGCACTTCCTGGTCCTTCTTCTGCTGGACTCGCGTAGCCAACGCCGAGAGCTGGTTGTGGTTGGAGAAGGTGATGTCGGCATCGAAAGCCACCACCAAGTCGCCCATCTTGAGTCCGGCACGATCTGCAGGCCCGTCAGCAAATACCTGGTCAACACGTGCAAACGGCGGGCGGTTTGCAGATTGACGTGTGTTTGCCGAGGAAGGGGCTGTCGCGGTTTCCGGCGGCGCTCCCTGTTTGAGCTGTTCCTCGAGACGTGTTCCTATTAATTCGATGACATCGGTCAAGTCGTTTCGGAGCCGAATGACTTTAGTTCGTATGAGTCTCACAGAGAGCACGTCAATGTCGGCACGTGGAAACCCGTCGATTGTGAGCGGCAGCGTCATGTCAGACCGGTATGTGTGGGTAAGTAGATCAAAGAGCTTCTCGAGGCTGTTTTCGATTCGGAGCTTGGTTTGGGCCAACGACGCGTAGTCCATGGCGTGAATGTCTGCCTTGGTGAAGTCGGGCACGTCGAGGTTGAGCGCCAGCATTGCGCCGCTGAGCGAGTCCTCTCTGGTCATGGGATCGAGATCGATGGAGCAGTTTGAGGTTGACTGTGGGGCGACACCCGTGCCTCCGCGTAAATCCGTACCTCTCAGCAGGCCCGTGCCTCAGAAAACCCGTGCCTCCCGTCAAACTCTCGCTCGCTCCTCCCCGCAGCACCACCGAGCTGCCGTCCTGCACAAAACATAACGTGGAATATACCCCAGCTTGCCGTCAAAATAGGAGCTTGAGCATCGGAGTTGAGACAAGAGTTTTGCCGATCCGATGAAGTCCTTGGCGTTTGCTGGCAATGTCCAGCACTGAAATGTCCAGGCAAACCTCCACTTCTGTAGTTGCGGGTTCTACGAGTGCAAATCAAGGCACAAATATGTTGTCTTTGGTGATTGTTGGATTCTCGTTTCAACGGTGATGCTTCAGTGAATAATCGGCGTTTCCTTATGCGTTCAGCCCCTGAATATTAATTCTTGTTTTTTCTTGCTTCGCCAGGCGTGGCAGGCGGATCATCGCCAAGATCCCTAACCACCTATCTTGTCTCTGGGTCCGTGGATTCGCCTTTGCTTTCGGGACTTTCAGCATTTGCATGGGATACGGGACTTTTCATGGCTTGCATTTTCTGATCTATTTTAGATATGCTTTCCTGCAAGAACTGATCGAAAGTGTGGAGTTCTTGCTCATCAATGAGGAGGTCCTCGTCAAACACCTCATCTCGGTACTCTTTGCCATCTGGCCAGCTTCCCAGCTGATGGTATCCAGTACCGAAATCAAAACGTCTTTCTGACACCAGCAGCTCTATCATGATCACCAAAATGTTCCCAGTGGAAGGCACCAAAAATGACGGGAGAGTGGAGTGGGGAAGTAGTTCTTTTCTTATAGAATGATATTGTGTTATCTGGGCTCAGTTGCTACTTTAATTGCTGACAATAAGGTAGTGGACTCAAGGATGCCGAAGTGGTAAGATAGGAGAGTAAAAGCCGGGAAATTTATCTTGATTGTTTCACTTTTTTCCCCCGGCGTTTTGCTACCACCACAACAAGCATATGCCAACCGATGCAACCCCTTACGACTCGGCATACATGAAATTCATTGCCGATTTACGAGATGTTCGTACTGTTCGTGAACTCCGCGGCTAGTATACACGACCACACACCCGTACATCCGGGCGGCTACGCAAGCCACCAGTGCACCAAAGTCACGTGCTCAAAATACACCCGTGCATCAGCACTGACCACTGTGGCTGTTGCTTTTTTGTCAGCATGCGAACGCCATGTCACGTGAGCCACGTTTTTGCATCTTTGCAAAAAAAAAAAAGAAAGACTTCAAAATTGCTAAGCGGCGAACCACCACTTCTTTACAAACAATGCTCTCTCTTTCGCAGGAACACATTGACTTTTTGAACGAATCGCTCTCAAAGCTTTCCGCAGAGGAAGTTCTAACTTGGGCCGCCGTCACTTTTCCTAACTTGTTCCAAACCACGGCTTTTGGCCTCACTGGATTGGTAATTCTCGACATGATCAGCAAAACCAGACCAGTGGACTTGATATTTATTGACACATTGCACCACTTCCCCCAGACCTACGAATTGGTCAACGCAATTAGAGAACGTTACAACCCTAAACTTCATATTTATGCGCCTCAGGGCGTCAGCACCGAGCTGGAGTTTGCTGCCAAACATGGCGAATCTCTTTGGGAGGTCAACGACCATTTGTACGACTTTTTGGTCAAGGTCGAGCCTTCGCAGAGAGCCTACAAAGAATTGAATGTCAATGCTGTGTTGACTGGCAGAAGAAAAAGTCAGGGTGCCGCCAGGTCTGCGTTGCCTGTGATTGAGGTGGAGGCTCTGAGCGGAATCATTAAAATCAACCCACTCTGGAACTGGGACTTTGCACGCGTTAAGAAGTACATCGACGAGAACAACGTTCCATACAACGAACTTCTTGACTTGGGTTACAAGTCTATTGGAGACTGGCACCTGACAGTCCCGGTGGGCGAGGGCGAGGATGAGAGATCGGGCCGGTGGAAGGGTAAAGCGAAGACAGAGTGTGGAATCCACGAGACTTCGAAATTCGCCAAGTACTTGGCTAGCGTTAGCAACTAAGCAGCAGGATCGGGAAGGACAATGACACGGGGTGGGCGTTAAAAAAATAACATTACGGATTGGTTTGTATAGCTGGCTTACTTATGGCACCAATATTTGATAGCATCCATACTTCACTTTTCTTATTTGCAGTTTCGCGTACGATTATGAGCCGGGTTATGAGACCCAGATTCGCATGTAGTGTTTCAACGTGCAGGAGACAGCATAACGACAAAACACAATAGACTCGTCGCTGTCGGAATGAGTGCTGAATCAGGGAGAGTAGTGGAATGCTATGGGCACACGGAATTACGATAATGCAGAGCAACTGGAAATATTTAAAGAGGAGTTTTTGCGGTTTCAACGCTCACAGGCAGAAGGCGAACCTCACGGTAGGACTCTTTGATTCAGGTTAACGAAGGAGCTGCTAATATGGCAAGGTTCTGTTCAAGGGAATCGCAGAAAGATGTGCTTTCTCCTTATTCTAAATCCACCGCCCCGGCACACTAAAATAGCGCTCCACCAATCGTAGCTCGTCTAACTGCCGAACCAATTGTCGCCCCTACCATACGACAATCTGGGCCGATAAGTGCTCATTGCATTGTTTGACGGAATCCGGCGGAATAGCTGCGGTGACTATGCTCGTGGTGGAGCGAGCTTATCGCGGAAATCGACCCCAATCCGGAAGGTCGCGCGGAATCGCGCACGACATATCAGGCCGTCGTTTCCTCACTTCGAAGGCTTATAATTCCACTCACACTTTAAGCTCCTTACACCACCACAACATGCTAGCCGAAATATTACTGGAAGGCGCGTACTTCGTGGGTCGATATCAGTATCCCTTGCTACTTGTTGTCACCATTGCACTTGCAGCCTACAAACTCGTTGTACAGCCGTTCTTCTTATCGGCACTTAGACACATTCCTGGCCCGTATCTCCATCGTATATCACACATCCCACTGTTGGAGGCTCAGCGAAAACACCGCTGGGTGGAAAGAGTGCACAAGTTGCACCAGCAGTATGGCGATGTGGTTGTCCTTTCTCCAACTGAGATCTCGTGCAACGGGAACCCCCGCTTCGTCAACGACATCTACGTGAAAAACATGCCTAAGCACCAGTTCTACGAGAACTTCAGAAACCACGGATTCAAGGATAACATCTTTGCGTCGCTCGAGAACGACCGCCACGTCAGATACAAGAGAATGATCCAGTCGCTCTACTCCAAGTCGGCGGTTTTCAACCCCAAGAACTCGACACGTGACTACATTGTCCACAAGACCCGCGAGCTCATTGACCAGGTGCGCGTCTCTTCTGTTACAGGCGTTGCTCCCGACATCATCAATGCTCGGTCCGAACTCAACGAACACGGAAAAGGATATGCGGAGGGCCTGGCATCGTGGCTCCGGACGAGTGGAAAAAGCCTAGGAATTGACGTGTTTTCGCTCTTTGGCTCGCTAGCCATGGATGTGGTGTCGGCATTCGAGCTCGGCATCGAAAACGGCACCGACTTGCTTTCGGACCCCAAGAAGAGGTGGATTTTGATTCCCCACCGGATCCAGTCGGGCATGGTTTTCTGGACCACACGCATGCCGGCGTTGTGGAGCTGGGCTGCTGGAAAAGAGGTCAAGCAGGCTTCTGAACAGGTGGAGGAATGGCAGTTGAGCCTCTATGGTGGGGCCGAGGACAACGTGCCGCAGATCCCGGCCAACCAAAACAAGAGCACGCTCGAGACAATTAAGAAGCACGGAATTTTTGGAAAATCCGCCTACTCGTTCTTGTCCGACAACATCTTTGCCGGCCACGAGACCACCGCTGTGCAGCTTACATACATGTGCTACGAGTTGTCGAGAAATTGCAACTTGCACCGCCAGACGCTTCTCAGAGACGAATTAAGAGCGAATTTTGGCCAGCCAGGCCCTGGCGATGTCATTGACGACTTTGACGCTGTTGATAAGCTACCATACTTGGAAGCGCTTTTCCAGGAGAACTCCCGGGTCCACACTTCGATTCCTGGCGCCGAACCAAGGGTCACCGACAAGCCGTACGAGGTCCAGATCGCCGGAAAACCTTGCGTGATTCCCGCTGGAACTGGAATTTCCATGCAGCCATATTCCATGCACCGAGTGCCGGAGGTGTTTCCTGAGCCAGACCGCTGGAACCCAGAACGTTGGTTGAGAGCGAGCAACGAGTCCGAAGATGCCTACAAGGCAAGACTCGGTCACATGCAACGTTACATGATGCCATTTGGCAAGGGCATCCGCATGTGCCTTGGAATGAATGTGGCCGTGATCGAGATGAAGGTTGCGTTGGCCAACTTGTACTGGCGGTTTTCTTCGTCTCTATGCGAGGACTGGTGCGTTCCTGTTGAGGCTTCTAACAAGAACGAGGAGCCTATCCGGATTGGTTCGCATTATATGACCTCTAACTCTGACGAGAGCATGATGGTGATGGTAGACGCTTATACCACACGGCCCTATCATGACGAGTGCTGGTTATCGTGGGCCGAGGCATGATGAAGCTGAGCGGTTTTTGACAGAAGGCTAATTTTAGGATACATGGTGGTGCACATTACATTTCGTGTAGTAGAGTAAGAGCCAGTTCTTCGAGAAAAATGGATTCCATATCTTTGGAACCATGAACTTGAGCCGTACCGCGACGATAATGTCCAACCCTGATTTCTCCATCCTTTCCCGCTCGCCCTCTACTGGTGACTGAGGATGTTGACTCTTGCCTTCATTAAAGCGCTAGCCTAATTTCAGATAACCTTCCAGCACCAAATCGGGGCGTTTTGCCATGTCCAGCCAAAGGGCCAACACTGCTACATAGAAATGGCGCAATTTGCTTTTTTTTTTTTTTTTACCCTTTTTTCCATAGAAAAAAGGGAAGTCTCCTATCAATGACCATAGACGTCAGTCATGCGTCTGCGAAATGCACACCACAATTTAGCAAGTTCAGTGGCAAACCTTGAACCAAGCCAGGGTTCAAATGATTATCGACATTTTAGGGGTTTCCTATTTCACATGACAGAGGAAGTCTCTGCATTGATCCAGGGCTTCCTGGTTTTCCACTTTATCCGGGGTCCCACTGCATTGATCCGCGCGCAACCGCCATCACGTGCCTCTGCAGGTGGGGAGCCTAACTTGGTCCTGTTCCAACTTTGCTACCTTCAACCATGCTTCCTTTTGCTAAAGAGTATCCTCCTGAACAAAATAACGGGTTTTGGGGAATCCCAACATCCACCATTGACTGGTGTGAAGAGAACTACGTGATTTCCCCGTACATAGCAGAAGCCTTAAACACCATCACAAATACGGGATTCATCGCTCTTGCGGCGTTTGCCATTTACCATGCCAGGAAACACAAACTTGAGCTCAGATTTATATTCCTGGCGTTTGGATTTATGCTTGTGGGCGTGGGTCTGTGGCTATTCCATATGACGCTTCGGTATGAGTATCAGCTCTTGGATGAGCTTCCAATGATCTACGCCACGTGCATTCCATTCTGGAGTGTTTTCCTGGAATTCAAACTGCGTGAGGTGTCGGCAATCATTGGATTTGGAATATTTTCCGCTGCAAATCTTCTCACCTTCATCTATTTGCAGGTGAAGAATCCCACATTGCACCAAGCGGCGTACGGCTTGTTGAATGCCGCCATCATATTTCAAAGTCTTTATCTCTCTCGGAAACATGTGCAAGATCCTGTTGCGAGAGCGCAATTGCAGAAGACAATGATTACTGGCGTGGCAATATTCCTCATGGGCTACTTCTTGTGGAATCTCGACATTCACCTCTGCGAGCAAGCCCGCGCCACCAGAAGATCCTGGGGCATACCTTACGGCTTTGTTCTCGAAGGTCACGGTTGGTGGCATTTGCTCACAGGCACTGGCATATATTTCTACCTCACCTTTGAGGAGTATCTCCGTTGTTTCTTGAATGGAACTGCCAAATTCTATCTGTACGAATGGTACGGGCCTCTTCCAGTGGTGGTGTTGAAAGACGAAGCCGGTCTTGAGAACTTCCAGGCTGCCGCAGCAGCAAAGAAGAACGCCTAGATAGATAGCTAGTAATCAGAAAGTAGTTGGGCCACAAAGCCACCAGCATCAAAGTAGCGTAAGCACTTCCTCGACAAACTTGTCGCTTTTCACCTCGGGAGAAGAGTCCAACAACTCCTTAAGTTTTGCAACGGCTACACCTGAGCTGATGCTGCATTCCCCGGTGGATTTGTCAACGCACTGGCTCTTCCATTCGAGTAGAAGACTCTTGAGTTTCTCGACCCCAACGCTAATCTCTTCGGTCAGGCACTTCGTTCGTTTGCTTTCCACGTACGGATCAACCTCAGTTACATTCAAGCTCTGCAACTCGGAAGCTTTCCGTTTGGCCATGTTGATGATTTTGGCAGGAAACTTCACAAGCTCGGCAACATGAATACCAAAGGACTTGTCACTTACACCAGGCTCAACTTTGTAAAGCAAAGTAATGTCGTCTTCCCGCTTGTCGCCGTCAACCTGCTGGTCGATGTGTGCAACAACATGAAGGTTCTGGACCTTGCCTTCGTGAGTTTCACTGAGCTTTGTAAGCTCATGAAAGTGAGTAGCGAAGAGAGTAAAACATCTCTTGGAGGTGATCAAGTGCTCGCTGATCGACCAGGCCAAACCGAACCCGTCGTAAGTAGATGTGCCTCTTCCCAACTCGTCAATAATAATAAGAGAGTTATGAGTGGCAGTAGCTAAAATCGACGACGTTTCCAACATCTCAATCATAAAAGTGGAGAGGCCCTTGAGCTGAGAATCACCAGCACCTACCCTGGAAAGGATTGCATCGAAAATAGGCAACTCGGCTCCGAGTTCTGCAGGCACAAAGGAACCGATTTGATTCATAAGAGCGATGACACCGACCTGACGAATATAGGTAGATTTTCCGCCCATGTTTGGCCCAGTAATAATCACAAATGGTTTGCCTTGTTCATTCGCAAGTGTCACGTCGTTAGGAATAAAGCTCACGTCATCCTGTACTTCGATAACGGGATGTCTTGCTTCTTTCAATTTCACTGTCCTCTGCAAGAACTCTGGCGAATCCCTAGAGCTTGCAAGGGGGTGCAACTTTGGTTTCACGAAGGGCACGGGAGCGAAAATGGCTACATTTGCAAACGAGTTCAACACGTCGATGGTGCTGATCACAAGAGACATTCTCAAGAACACTGTCTGGTATGTCAATGTAATAGACAAGATTTCTTTGATCAACTCCTTCTGCTTAGCATTGTACTCGGCAGAAAAGTCCAGATACTGCTGAGACAAGGACCTGAGCTTCTTGGTGGTGAAAAAAACGCCAGCTTTGACGGTCTGAAGCTCGATGTAGCGGTCACCGGTGTTACGCAAGATTGCCGAATCAGTTCGCGTCACACGGAGACACCAACCATGTTGCTGATGTTTCTCTAATTTGAGCTTTTTCTCGGTATCGATACCCAAATCGTCGCCGACCTGCTCGTGTATTTGCTTGATTTTTCTGGAAGTGTCCTGGAGATTGTTGTCAATTTCCACAAGCAGCTCGTCGAACTCGGGCTTTATGTTGAAGTCTTTGTGTAAAAGGTCGTATGCAGATGCCGACGTTAAGGGCGACAAATCGATAGTGGTCTCGACCAACTCCTGGTATTTCACCAACTTCTCGTGATCCAGCTTGATGGGACCAAGCCAGTTAGTCTCAATCATTTCCTTGACTACGCCTGCAGAAGCATCGTCGGCAGACATCTGAAGCATGTTCACAAGCTCAGGAATTGCCACCACAAGTTGGTACAAGCGCACGACGTCCTCAAGCTTCTTGTTTTCGGAGCCTGACACCTTGCGTAGGCCGTTGGAGATTTTCTTCAAAAGCTTCTTAGTATCAGGCACACCCGCAAGCCACTCCTGGGTCAAAAATACACGCAACGACGTATCCTCAATCAAGTGCTCAACAAGCTGATGACGCAGCTGAATCTCATCACTATCTGTGAGTGGCTGCTTAAGCCACTGCGACAACAATCTGGTACCAGGTGCACTCTTGCACTTATTCAAAAGATCGTAAATTGATGAAACGCTTGAGCTGGTTTGTGAGTGCAACAGAGGCGCTGACTGCATCGGGAAAATGTTGAGGGCCCTGGTAGTGGAGGCATCCATCTTCATGTACTTGGAAAGACTGTACTTGTCAAGCGAATACGACAGCACATCGTCACCGAGAAGGCCAAGATACTGAATAAGTGCGTTGCAGCACGAGAGTGAGAGTACATCCTCAGAGCTGCTGATTGCCTTGGACGCCAAAACAAGCTCGATGTTGTCCGAGTCGACGTTGTCGGAAACAACCAATTTCGCGAGATCCTGCTCAATGTTGGTGGCCGAAAATGCAGACAGCTTCACTGATCCCACGACAATCAGGCCTATCTTGTTGAACGTCTGAAAGAGCTTGACCACCTCTGAAGACGTAGTTGACTGATCATCTGCGCTGTAGTTAGAAGGCACGATGACCTCCTTGACGTTGACCTGCAAGAGCAAGGACTCCAAGTTCGAGAAAAGGTCGTTGTCTTCGAACTCACTCACGCGAATTATCCGGTTCAGCAAATCCACCATACTGACGCCAACTTTTCTAGATGCACCGGTGCTGAATTTCACTGCTGCAACCACGGGAGTCAGGCCGTCTTGAAGCATGGACTCAAGATCCACGCCGTATTCTTTCGCAAGTGCATCCAAGTTTCCAGGAGTAGCAGTAGCGATAAGGGTCAATTGCTTGTTGTATATTTCCAACTTGTGGCTGTTTTCGAGAAGACAGAAGCGTGCAACGGACGCAAACACCTGAGGCGAAATGGTCACGTGGCGGTGGCCCTGGTGGGTTTTGATCACCAGCTGCGTTTTGTAGATGGCGTCTGCTATCAACTCAGCATCCTCGGCCAATGCTGAAAAATAGTCCTTGTGGTCGATGATACGAACCACCAGTGCATTCTCTTTGGGTGGAAGATTTGAGAATTTGCGGTAGAACAGCCGCTCGTCTGCTGTATCCGAAAACTTGAGATCTGGTCGGGTGCTAGACATGTTGGTAGACGCGACGCGGTATAGGATGTGAGTATTGTAGATAAACAGCGACCTAGGCGACGAAAAAGAAAATAAACGAAAACCTTAGAAATGAAATTTTATCGGGCGATAAAAGTGAGAAGGGAAAGCGGCGATGTGAAAGATGCACTTACGGGGTTCTGAGTTGATGTAAGTGTAGTTGGGATGATTTCAGGTTTCCCACCCAGAGGCGGCGTGGTGTAAGATAGGTCTGCATTCACTCCTGCTAGTGGGGCACTTGTAGATTAGGAAATCGAGTTCACGGACCCCGTCAAATGTGGTACTTCGACAATTTTGACAACTGTTTGAAGTCTCTTCGCTAAGAGTGGAAATTCGTCAGGCAGATTACAAGCTATAGTAAAGGTATGTGCTTTTTACAGCATTACATGCCAAAGTACAGAGTTGTGTCTCCATTTTAGAATTCTATAGCTAGCTACCAAGTCCGTGATTATTGACGGTTCCTCATCAAGTCCACTGGACATCCCCAGCCCATCGGCACACGATATTTCAAAAATCAAGCTAAAACACAACAACAGTTCAATGGCCGAACGACGGATGTTGTGTTCTAGAAGTGAAAGAGTTTCAAGGTTCCAGTTGCTCTGTGGATCTTGATATAGGCCACAACGACCACAGCCCAGGTCAGTCCAAATTTCCAGGACAATTCTGTGCTAAAATTATTTTGAAAATATTGAGCCCCACTCACATACTTGGAAGTACACTAACTTCTCCCTAGTTCCTGGTGTTTGATCCTGCATCGCGAACTCACCTCCAAATTTTCAACTACTACTTGTTCCATGTATTACGAGCTCTTCGCCATCGCGCGAATCTTGGACCCCGTCCAGGCCAATAAAGAAGCAGTCAAAATTGCCCTGACTGTGGGAAAGTTGATCATCAACAACAGAGGTGTCATCAGAGATATCACTTCGCTAGGGCCAAAACCGCTTCCTAAAATCATCTCCAAAGAACAGGAAAGACACTTCCAAGGATACCATTTCACTATTGGATTTGATTCGTCCGCGGCAGTTCAGCAGCAGTTGTTGAGAACCTTAAGAAGAGACCCCCGAATCTTGAGATCTAGCATAGTCAAGAACGACATGACCAAGAAGCTCAACTGTGGCACGACTTTTGAGCGCGCGTTTGAGAGCGTGTCCAGTTAATGTAAATAGAAGTAACAGGCAAAAATAGGGACTGTTGTCCGTAGCTGGAGTAGTGCCGAGAGGGAAGAGAGGATAGACAAGGAAGGAATGAAATGGAAAGGAAAGAAAGCAGCGCAATTCTTGCTCATATAAAAGCAATTCACAAGATGAGCGAAGCGAAAGAAGATATATAGAGAGGAACTGCTGATTTTTCTGGCAAGAAACGGACTCTGGCAGAACTTGAAGTTGAGTAACTCAACTGACGATGTGTCTGAGGCCCTTCCGGCAAAGCACAGCCGACAAAAGATGGGTCAACAAGCATCTCACCGGCCTACAAATCTTGAAGTAACCTGTAATTTACATGTATGCTGGGTCTTTATTAGGTGCACGCAGTCCAAAGACCAAGAACCGCGCTATTCCGTGGCGAAGATTTCCAGGCCGTCAAGAAGGGTCTTGAATCACTCGCATCCATGATGTTTTGCCTAGGCCGTGGTGTTTTTCCTTCCCCATTGATTCTCCTTGCTGACGGTCAAGTCAGGAAGCGACGCCGTGGACGTCACCAGAGAAACCCGGGTTTCCTGCTCAAACTGGTCGTGCTCAATGTCAAAAACCAGCCCGTCCGTGTCACCCTCCGAAGCGTGACCATCGCTGGGCCGTGCAGATGGCGATGGAGTTTGGGATGTGAGGGGCCGACCAAGCGGCACCATTTCAAAATCAGCGTTGTTGATCGAGGGCGGGTTGTAAAAATCGATAGCAGACTCTGCGTCATTGCCCAACGCCGCGTACTGCTTCAACGGGTTGGCAGCCTCCATGTCCAAGTATCCGATGCGAGTGTACAGCCAGCGGCAGAAAGAGGCAGGATCCACGACCGGCAACGAGGTGTACTTGACGTAGGTGAACACCGCAAACGACAAAACAGCGCCGAAAATGAGATCAATAAAATAGTGGTGCGTCAAGTACATGGTCGACCACCAGAGCCAACAGGCATAGCAGTACCAGAGCGCCGTGTAACGAGGAAAAAGCCAGCAAAGAAACAACACGTCCATGATGGCACAGCCCGAGTGCAATGACGGAAACGCGCCAAACACAAGCGGCGAGTTCTGGAAGGTACTGGTGTACATGTCGACGCCCAACAACTCGTCTATGCGGCCCAACCCGCCGGGAGATCCGTCCATGGAGTAGTTGGCGGGTTCAAGCCCATGCAAGTTTTTGTACCACGGAGGTGCCGCGGGGAAGCCCAATTGAATGAGCACGCCGACCAAGTTCATGTAGCCAAAGGCAAACCCAAACAGGCGAAGAGAGGTGGGGGGAGCAAACAAGAAAATCATGAGCGCCACAACAAATGGCAGCACAAAGTGCACAAGCCCGTAAGGCAACCACGCCAAAACATCAAGCACCACGTTGTGTGTTTCTGCCAACACGTTGGACAAGTTGTCGCCATACAAGATGGTCTCCATGGCCGGAAGAAATTTCACAGAGATGGCCGGTTTCCACGAGTTGGGGATCTTGCTGGCCGAGAAGAACAACGCCAACCAGCTGAAAATCGGCAACGCATAGAGGAAAAACTGGCTGGTAAGCGGCATCAAGAAGCAGGCCACGAAGGCGGCAAGAATGGGGGTCTTGATCCAGAACGACGCGGGGAAAATCACGTACACAAAAAATATCACCAGCAGTAAAAACCCGTAGTGAACGGCGTCTTGCCATGTCCACGAGTGGCTTCTGAATCGTTGCACGGAGGTTTTCACGGAGATGTCAAAGTCGAGATCTGCTAGAGAGTTGCCCTCTTCTTTGTGCAGGAGAAACACCCGGTGGAATGCCCGGTACGGCACTTGCACCACAGGCGACCGGAGAAGAGACATGCGGTGGAGGTTACTGTTTGGAGAATTCGGGATGCGACTGGGGTAGGATGTATGGGCTGAAGCTGAGCAGAAAAAGCAACGCGGGTCAGCGGTCACGTGACAATAGGGGGAGGCCGGGCAAGGGTTGCTGCGCACGCAAGCAGCACACGGGCGCGCAGAAAACGTTTTCGCACGCACCGGGCCGGCCGTGCCGCCAGCACAGCGGGCTGGGAGGCGTTCTGGAGAGTTGGCACGTGACTCGAATCACGTGACCATATCCGGCCCGGCCGAACAATGGCACCCGCGCCATGGCTCGCCTACACTACGCGATCGCGATTAATTGTTTGTAATTCCGTGGTGTACGGGTGTCCTGGTGAGGCCCGGCCCGCCTAGCTGTAGATGTCGGTCTGCACCTTGATGTTGCCCTTGGGGGTCAACGTCTGCGACGCGGCCCACTTTTTGCCGGGCCCGAGGCCCACAAACGACGACACGTGACCGGGCTCAATGCACAACATGTTCAAGTAGCCCGACTTGGGCTCGAAGTCGCCCATGCCCTCGGATTTCTTGATCCACGGATTCCACACCACGGCGTCGGGAAGATTCTCGGCCTTCACGGTGGTGACCACGTCGCCCTTGTCGACGATCTGGATGACCTTCAGGCTGTCCACGTCCTTGTAGATGCGGTCAAACTCCTCGTGGAAACTGAGCATGGGCAGCTTTTCAACGTACGCCTCGCCGAGCAACTGGTCGAAGCAGTCAGCGCCCATGAGGTTGGTGACCAAGGCGTCGGTGACGTCAGGGATGCGGTGGTATGTGTGGAAGAGCCAGTTGAAGTCGAACGCGGCCTTGCCGGGGTTCTCCACCTCGATCTTGGTGGTGAGCGAGTTCTCGTGGAGCGTGACCGTCAACACAAGCGTAAAGTCGTACTTGCCCTGGCCCCAGAGCTTGTACAACTCGGGATCAACGTTCTCGGGGCCGAGCCCGAATTGCACCGCCACCGGCTCTTCGGTCACTTGGCCCAAAAACTCCCAGGTGGAGTTTCTGGCAAATCCGTGCTGGGGCAACGGGCCCGTGGGGTGCGAGGCATCCTTCTGCTTGCCAAACACGGGGAAGACGAGCGGAATGCCGCCCCGGACAGGACGAGAGCCGTCCAACTTGGCAGCTTCCGAGAGCCACAATTGCTCGGAGCCGGCGACTTTCCACGACGTCACGGTGGCACCGTATTTCAAGATGGTGGCGGTGGACTTTGGGTCCTTGGGATGCGAGAGCACGACCTTGGTTTCGGTTTCTTCGACGGCCATGGTTGGTGGATGGAGAGCAATGTGTAATAATTACGCGCTGGAGCTGGCGCGGTGCACGGGTGTGCGAGAGGCACGGGTGGGGATGGGATGCACGGGTGTGCTCAGAGGCACGGGTTCAAGCCACGGCGGGCTCACGAGAAGCGGTCCTTGAATTTCTGGAAGCGCCCAAGCAGGCGGTCGCTGGCCGCCAGCGCCAAGCTCTTCTGCAGCAGCAGGATCGTGGGCTTGTTGTAGAGCGAGAACGGCTGGGGGACGGTCACGTGACTCCGACCCGCCAGGGCCGGCGCCAGCGGCAGGTTCTTGTGGAGCTGTGAAATGGAGGGCCGGGGGTGGGTTTCCGCGGAGGGCGGCCTGCTGTGAAGCTGGGGAATGGACGGCTTCTTCTGGAGCTGCGGAATGGACGATTTCTTCTGGAGCCGGGGAATGGATGGCTTTTTCTGGAGCTGTGGAATCGACGGCTTTTTCTGGAGCTGCGGCATCGACGGTTTCGTGTGAAGTTGCGGAATGCACAGCGTGTTTTGAAGCTGGGAGAGCGACATGTGCTTCTTCATCTGCGGCTTCTCTCCCAAATGCGGCGCCAGCGGCTTCTTTTGCAAGGACGGCACCGACGGCTTCTTGCTGAGCGTCGGAATGGACGGCTTCTTCAGCAAGGGCGGAACCGCCAGCGGCGCCGATGGCTGAAAAGAGGGGTGTCGGCTAGCTCGAGACCGTGGGACAGCAAACTTGGCGGGCAGCACGCCGGCACTTTCCAAAGACGTAGCACGGCTTTTTGGCGCGCTGGCGTCGCCGTCTTCTCCTCGTAGCAACCCGTTCAAGTTCATGTGGCCCTTGGAGGGTGAGATCTTCAGCGGACTGAGCGACGGGCGGGAAAACGAAGCGGGCGAATGGCGCAAGGACGGCAACGCCAGCGGCGCCAGCGGCACCTCCTTCACGGGCGACGAGCGGAGGCTCGAGAGCGTGGGTCCCAATTCGGGCATCTTGCGCCGCACCGGCGACTCGTTCTCCTTGTCCGGGCCAAAAATCTCCTCGGGGCCATTAAGCGTGCGTCTCTTTTTGGTGGCGCTAGACCCGTACCCCGGCGACGTGTTTGTCTGTGCCCGGCCTGCGGCGTAGTGGAGTGAAATGGATTCGAGCTGGGAAAACGGGTTGGGGGTGTTGGTGGCGGATTTCGTGGTGCTGGTCGGGAAATTCCGCCGTATTTCGGCGGCCCTGCTATCGAGTTCTCGAAGCACCTTGGTGCTGAGTGTCTGGGAATATCCCCGGGTGGCCATGTTGTCCAAAACCGGGTACTGGAGCGGGTACGAGGGCGCAAAATCTAGAGGCGGGAGGTTTTGCGGGCTGCCGGGACTTCGTATTGAGAGGTTGCGTATTTTTTTCATCGGCGTGTTTAGCCCTGGCGACATCTCGTGATCCATGGTGATGTATCTGCTCCTGAACCAATGTGTTTACTCGCGCCAGATTAGGAAGCCATCGAGAACGAGGTGGGAGATGCGAAACGGAGAGTGAGACACGAGCGAAAAAATGCCGGACTGAAAATAAGGGCCGGCTAGAGACAGAAGGACGTGGATGACCCGAATTCCTGGCCGGCCCTGGCCTGTCTATCGGGCCCTTGTGGGTTTTGGGATTTCAACTCGGAAAGTTTTTCGGTAGGACCCATTGAAGGCCCAAGCAGGCCAGATAAAAAGATGCTAGCTACTCATAGTATGCTGATCAATATAAAGTGAATTTTATTGCCAAATTCCGCATTTTTGCCCAAAACACTAACTGACTTGCTCATATTGATCCAGGCCACTTTCGACTCAACAAGCCTGCGTGGCGTAATGGTTAGCGCATTTGACTTCTAATCAAAAGATTCCGGGTTCGAGTCCCGGCGTGGGTTCTACTTTTTTTTTTCAGCAACGTTTCAGGAGCGGAGCAACTCCGAGAGAACAATGTGTTTTCTGGGCATGGCTGACGCAAAGATAAAGTTCGGGGAAATCTACAATGTGTTCTAAAAATCTGCCAAATCCGACCTCGGAATTCTTGCACCGGTGCTCGCGCGTCCGGCTCCCTCGAATCTGTCTCCGCATCCATGTGAGAGTCCGAATGCCCCGACCCCCCAAAAATACGCACGCGACGTACTCCGCGGCGCCGCTGCCTCGGACTTCCAAACTCCATTCATCGCCAGATTAGACTTGGCGGCGTGGATCGACTGATGAGCGGAATTTAAATCCGGCAAAAATTTCTGCGTTTGCGGTTGAGATTTGAAGTCGACAAAATGCTCTTTTCCGACCTTGCCGTCCTCGGTGGCGTTATTCTCTTGTGCTTTACTCCGAGGCTGACTCCAGTGGCAGGCATCGGCCTCGAGTCATAATCCTGCATACACGTGTCAATATCCCGACTTGACCCGTTGCATAAGCCCGGGTCAAAGGAAGATCCTGTATATGCACCAATAACCCTCCGCCACGGCCACTGTGCCCCTCCCTACTCCGCTTTCCAACTCCGAGGGGACCACTTCCCCGAAGAAGTGGCTTGTGATGAGGGGTGCTGGGGACGGGAAAATGAATAAACGAAGCGCTGGAAAACTTGTTTGAAAAAAAAGTTCCAATCTCCGCGGTCGTCTAAGATGTCTGGGCAGGGCGGGTCGCGTAAACTATGACACCCGAGTACTGGAAATGGGGCTACCCGGTTCCACCCGTGGCATCACCGGTGCTCGGATTATCCGCTGCACCTGTGCTATCCGGATAGGTTTATGGCGCGCACAGTGCGGGACCGAGGGGCGCTTGCGCCCCTCGAGCGCTCCAGACACGGTGCGCACCCCTCAAACCCGGATACCCCAGATGCATGCCCTTTTTTCGGACATGCACCGTACGACATCAATCGCCAAATTCTTATATAAATGCCCATCACCCGCATGCCGGGGTTTGGTCCCACCTCATACTAAAGATCGAGAACCAAATATATACAAGTCCAGTCTCCGGATTCCAGAGGAGTTCTTTATTTAGTTGTATTGATACGCTTGCTGCCTCTCTGTTTGATATTTGCAGCAGCCCCAAAGTTTTCCTTCCCAAATAATATCCCCGGTCTCTCAAAAATGACCAACGACCTTCTTTCTTATTCCATCATGTTGAATGGGGACAAAGCCATCACCCACGGTTTACCACACATGGCTCCCCTCTCATTGGGGAAACTGGAGGCGGTGCTTTTGCCTCCGTTATCCAGTTACGTGAATTTAACGGAGCGCAATTTAAATTCGTTCAACTCGTATACACAGCGCCCCGTCACGAGCACCGGTGCACCCTCGCTCACGCTGCTGCTGGCCTCGGAACTGCCTCTCCTGTCACCCCGGTTCGGACATGCTGAAGTGTACCGCAGTGGGGCATCGTCGGGATTAGCCACGCCTCGCGCCGACAGCAAGAGTATAGTCCCCGGAACTCCCGACCACGAGCAGCGCAAGCGCCGCCAGCGGCTTGGGCCCTCGTGCGATAACTGCCGTGCTCGAAAAGTCAAGTGCAACGCCGAGGTGCTCTTGTTGAATCGGCACTTTTCTGCTCCGTCGTCAGCCTCAACTTCCGAGGGCAGTTCCTTCGACGATGCCCTCGACGAGGAGTACGCCGAGCTTCTGCATGACCAAAAGGACCAGCTTGGCGCAGGCGCCATGGTCCGCATCAGTGACAACTACATCCTTCTCCTTCTGAACAGCAAACTCATCAAGTTCCGTCCGTGTCTCTCCTGCCGCGGAAAGGGCCTTGATTGCTGCTTCCTGAAGGGCTTCACGAAGGAGGACATTGTGCACAACAAGCGCAGAAGCAGTGGTGACTGCAGCAGCAAGCACCCCGGTTCTGTAGTTTCCTCCGGTGCCGACTCCGACGCATGCGCCAGCAAAATCCTGGCCGGCAGAGTTACCAAACACCGCAGCGATGCTGCCGGCAACCTGCGCAAGAGTCTGTGTGTGGCATGTCGCCGCCGCAAAGTCAAGTGTGTGGTTAACGCCAGAGCCGGACGCTGTGTTGGGTGCATGAAAAAGGACACGGCGTGTCTGTTTGACGCATGAGCACAGGCTGCCACGAGTAATAGAAAATGGTGTTTCAAGATGGCGTTGAAAGCTAAGCAATTTTCAGCCTCAGTGACGGAGAGCTCCGACGTTGGAGCCGGTTCCTGGAGCTACGGACAAGTTATAGATGGGCAGTGCCCTTAATACAAATAGACTAATCAGGCAAGCGTAGGCATAGTGTTTCAAAAGAAAAGAAAGACGGGTGAACGGTCGGCGATTACCGAGTTGCTTTGTTATAATCGGCGGTCTGGACGGGCGAGAGGGGGTGAGATTTTCCCCGCACATTCGTCCTCCATCACCTTGACGGGTTTTGGGGCTTATGTCCGAGTTGCACCACTTTCGATATTCCCGAGCCGAGTAATTTGCTGCCGGTGTTTCGGGCACACGCCGCTTTCTGAGTTCTCCACGATTTCTCCGTATTTGGCGGCCGGCGTTTGATGCCTCCCCTCGATCTTCAATGCAAGCGTCTTAATGCTACATGTCAATGGCTGTGTGCAGTACCCGGGCCCTGTCAATGCGGGATGTCCGCTCTCTAGAATCAAGGTCCGGAGAGACTTTGCCGGCAAAGACAGGAAATTAGTATATATTAAATTCCCAATAGGTTGCAGATGACGCTAGAAGTCGGCCCTGGCGGTATATTGGAGATTGGCGTGTGGCTGGGCTGGCGGTCAAGTTTACCCGCGGTACGTCGTTCTGGCAAGCCCCAGCTGCACAGAAAAGACTCTAGCCAATACTCGCGTTCCCATATGCATCCTGGAGTCACGGCGCCCCTGAACTCCCGTTTTCAGCACGGCTCCACTCGCTATAGCTTAAAAAAAGCAAAAATTTTCGTTGCGTTACAGTGGCCGAGTGGTTAAGGCGACACCCTGCTATACGCAGTCTAGGTGTTGGGCATTGCCTGCGCAGGTTCGAATCCTGTCTGTGACGATATTTTTTTTTTCTTGCCCTCACCCCGCCGGTCGCACGACGTCACGTGCGGCGCTCGGGCTTTGGGTGAATCTCCGATCAAACGCAATATCAGCCGCCGATTCCCCACAAGAAGTGCCGTGCCACGTTCTGAAAGCCGCCGATTTTTTCAGATGGATCCCACAAACGACCCCAACTTCACGCCGCCGTCCAAAAACTCGTTCCAGGAGCCAATCGCAAACTCAGACCAGATCCCCAACAACGGACCCATCCAGCCGCTAGTACTAGCAGACATGGGCAGCGAAGTCGATGCGCCTACGCCCCATCCGCTGGTCAGCACGCAGAAAAAAGACAATTCCAACTACCACCTGAAAATCCCCCGAATCCACACCGCCTTGATCGATTCGTCCAGTGACGACGATGACGGGGTTCGGCCGCCAGTGCCAGCACAAACCACAACGTCGGCGCCACCGGAAAATGACACAATACTGCGCCCGCCGCAGCACACGATTTTGCCGCCCACCATCGAGGTCAAACTGCTGCAGACCGCCGATTTGGAGGAAATGCCCCACGGCATCCAGCGCCAGGCCAAGCTGCTCGAGGAATACAGCTTCCCCACCCACAGGCTCGCCAACACCATGACGGACGACTCCAAATATCCGCTTGTCGTCGTCGCGTGCGGCCTGTTTTCGCCCATCACCTACTTGCACCTTCGCATGTTCGAGATGGCGCTCGACGCCATTTCGGAGCAGACGAGGTTCGAGGTGGTGGGCGGCTACTACTCGCCGGTCAGCGACAACTACAAAAAGCGGGGTCTTGCGCCGGCGTACCACCGCGTGCGCATGTGTGAATTGGCGTGTGAGCGAACTTCGCTGTGGCTCATGGTGGATGCGTGGGAAAGCTTGCAGGCGAAGTACACGCGAACGGCGTTGGTGTTGGACCACTTCAACGACGAAATCAACGTCAAGCGCGGCGGAATCCGCACCAAGTCGGGCGAGTCGCGGGGTGTCAAGATCATGCTTCTTGCGGGCGGCGACCTCATCGAGTCGATGGGGGAGCCGGACGTGTGGGCAGACCAGGACTTGCACCACATTTTGGGCAGATACGGCTGTTTGATTGTCGAGAGAACGGGGCTGGATGTGCGGTCGTTCTTGTTGAGTCACGACATCATGTACGAGCACCGACGGAACGTCTTGGTGATCAAGCAGTTGATCTACAACGACATCTCGTCAACGAAAATCCGCTTGTTTATTCGCCGTGGCATGTCGGTGCAGTACTTGTTGCCCAACTCCGTGATCCGCTACATCCAGGAGCACAAGCTCTACGTGAACGAGACCGAGCCGGTGAAGCAGGTGATGAACGAGAAGAGCGACTGAGTTTGTGTGGGGATTTTCAGTTGGGCGCCGCGCAGCAGCAAGTTCTGGCTGCTTTCACGTGGACGGCGGAATTCTCGGGCTAGGGTCCACCAGCAGTGGAGAACGCTCGGTTGTTATGCGCAGAAGTGACGAAGTAATTGGTTTGCGCAGATTAATGATGTTGAGTCTCGTATGGATAGAATTGACCCATGTGGTGATTGATGGGGACCACCTCTGACCGGGTTCCGGTTAATGGCTGGCTTGTATCCATGGGTGGTCCACCCGGCTGTGCTGCGCACGGTTCGTTAGAAAGGGCATATAGAGAATAGTTATAAGTAATGTTTTGTTGTGAAAGTACGAGGTGGACGTTAGCGTAGAAGCCGCGGTTAGCGAGAGCACGGGGCATATGTACATTGAAGTAATGTTTTGGTTGGAAAGAGTAGTCATGTCAGCTTTTTCTCTCCAACAGCTTCTCCTCTCCCTCCCCCCCAGCTGCTTTTCCAAACCACCGTTAAGCGGTCAAACTGCGCAGGCAACATAAGGTAGCAAAACTTCATTTTGCGGGTATTCTTCAACTCGATTACTTTCCCCTCAAGGAAGTTCAATGCTAGGCGTATTGGCTGGCCCTGCTGTCTCCACACCCGGAGAAAGTTTCCGAGAATCTCCTCCATAGTTAGAGCTTTGTTGGCCATGTGGAGCCAGGTAGCATTACTCGAATCGCTCTTCCACTGAAATGTCACGCCTCCCTGTAAGCGCCGTGAATTTTTTAGTTTCAAGAGCAACACAAATATCGGGAAGAGATTCATCGCCACTATGGCCTTGTCTCCGATTTTGCTGGTGGTCAAAACCGCAAGCCGAGTAGCAAAGAACAAGAAGTAGAACGCAAGGATCGTAGGCAAGAGATAGATCAACATCACAAATGCGAAGGTCCCTAGAAGCAACTTGTCGATGTGGAAATGATCCGCATCCAACGAATCGATTCTGTTGCGTAGGACATTGTACTTCTTGCCTCGGAATAGCTGAACAAGCGACTTTAGCATCTCAAGCTGACGATTGTAGATTTTAGTTGTTGCCAAGTTGAAGAGCGTGATGTGAAGCGTGATGAGATGGATCAAGTCAACCGCAAGAGCAACGACAAATGAGAATCCCAAGTTGCAGGCGCACGAAAAGCAAAAAGACGCAACTCCCAGCAATGGACCTCCATTAGTAATAGCTGTGAACGCCGCTAGTATCACGAACCGCCACGTATGGAGTGTCCAGAGCAACATATCCTCTAGAAAATGGCCCAATTCGTTGTTGAGCTTGAAACCAGCTGGATGGTCAGATCCAATCCACCGAACCAACTCCTCAAGACGGTTAAACACCGCAGCAAGTACCACGTACTGTGCAAAAGAGGCGAGTCTATCTTTGTACGCCACCAACACTTTCTGCACGGTCATGCCTAGTAGAACGTCGTTCACCAGGAGCCATAACAGGTTGTAGAAGTTGATGTAATTGGAGTTCAGGACGTTGCTCTGATGGTTAAATGTGGGAAGATCTAGCCGTTGAAGAAGGCTAATTTTCAGGTTGTCAAAGTAGCACATGACTTGGAACGGAAGGTATGAAAGTTGCCGGAGTCGGAGATCGAACTGCCGAGCAACACATGATAACGTTACTAGTGAGACTCCACGGGCCTCAAAATTCAATACTCGAAGCAAAATCACCGCCACCCATATCACCCAGCTAGCGCTCACGTGAAGCAGATAGAGAAGTGCTCGATTGACTGCCGGAAATAGGTTCAGCCCGGTATCTCCACGCCGTAGTATTCGTCTTACGCTCTGACACGTGTTTATCTTAGCGAGAACCTCCTCTTGAGCCACACAGACAGTTGTCTGCGGAGTCCCCGCAAAATCCACGCCAAACTGCGACTTCGAGAGCATTTCCTCGCCTGTGCTTTGTAGCAAAATTGGCTCCAATGTGAAATACTCTAGATTACGCACGTTTGGAGGTGCAAATGTCACCACCGTCCACGTTGAGCATGCAATGCTCGATTTCACGGTGACTTCGCTAGAAAACCATAACCCGATTGGGCCCAGAATCTCCGAGTAGTCACAATTCAAAGTTCCCACAACCTGTAGCCCAGTATCACTACCTGAACCATCTATGGTAGTCTGGATCACCACGAATGCGTCGCCCATCTTGTAGCCTAGTAGCTTGCCAGACTTGTGGACCAAATCCTGGGGGAAAAACACGTGGTAATGCATCAGCGTGAAAAACTGTCTCTTCTTAGATACTGGGAGCTGTTGTTGAGATTCTGGTAGAACAGTCTGTGCAAGAATTCTCGCCGTGGTGAGGATGAGACGCTGTTGACTGGAGATTCCACGTCCAACGGATGATTCGAGGTAGCCTCTTCCGGTTCTTTATATTTCTGAATAATCACGTCCACTATGAGGTATGTGAGCGCAAAATATGCTGCTAATGCTAGAGTTGTGGCCGCTGCTCTCACAAGTATAGCTGACAGTGGCAGCATGCGGCCTGCATACGGCGCCTAGGAGCCAAAGTATCTAGGAACGAAATCGGCGTGGTTCGTTAATGGCAAATTCTGCGAAAGCTCCGATTATTGAGTAATGCGCAGCTTGAATGCCGAGAGAGGCGGTCAATGCAGAGAGAGGGTTAGGAGTACGAGAATATCCAGCTTTCCCACTCGAAACACAAACCATGTTTCTTGTGGTCAAGGAGCATCAGAGTAAATGCGGATTAAAAAATGTCGTTGTGCATCGCCAAAATCGCACAATTAGAGCGCACCCTGTAAGATGCAACGTCCATGCTACGGTGCCTCCTGGCCTGTGAAGGTGAACCCTCTCACGAAAAACTCGAGTTTCGCAGGTGGTGAATACCCTGTCGTGGCACCACAGAGGCAGTGACCACGCGCTTCTGGGCCTCCTCTTTCTTGAGGATTCGCCTGGCATACACCAACACCAAGACGCACATACCGAACAACCCGGTCATGAAGTAAAATACCGCCTGGGGGAAATCCCACCAAGCCAATGAGTTCTTGTACACCGAAAGAAGCAAGAATGGCACGCATATGCCGAGTAGGTTCTTGAGAAGTGCCATAGCCCCGAAAACTTCACCAATCTTCGATTCTGGATAGTACTTCACAGCAGCCGAAGACATGGCCGGGGCAGCCAACGTCCCAAGAGCAGTGAGGGCAATGCCAAAGAGAAAAGAAGGCCCCGACGGAGCAAAAGCGAGATAGATCATCGCTAGACCGTCCGAGCCGAAAGCAAGCACGGCAGTGGAAAAGTCGACGGCATCGAAATGCTTCTTGTCGACAGAAAGGCCTAGCCGTTTCTGGAACACATTCTTGGTGATCAACGGAGCAAGCACAATAAGCGCCACAGCCTTACACGAGCAGCCCGTGGCCAAGAGGTGGCCCAAATTCTGCGCCGTCCAGCCAAACTGGTAGATACCATAGAGCACGAAGATTTCGCCTAGCGGCATCGCCAAGCTCGTCATGAGACACTCGCAGATGATGAGCACAAGCACCACCCGGCGGTACGTTGGCGCCGACTCGTGGCGCAGCGCGTTGATGGAATCCTTCGGGTACGCCAAAAGGCGAAGCGGCCGCAAGAAGGGGAAAACCGAGAAGAACGAGTAGCTGGAGTTGGCACGCAAAGCTTCCATATTCGGAAGCAGCAGCGACAGCAGCGACCGCAGAAGCGAGCGAGACATTTTGCGGGCCAGTTGCAGTCTCAGCTCGGGCAAAACGAAGATTATCGCCATGGAGAGCGCAAGAAGCACGCTGGCCTCCACGCGGAGCGGCAAAAACTGGAAGCTCTGCAACGACTGCAAACCGGGCGCCATGTCGAGCGCCAGCGCATTGTCAGCATCACCCACAACTTTGGAGTTCCGCGACGACACCAGCAAGAGCAAGTTGCCGAAAAGCGGGCCGGTCAGAAGACCGATAAATAAACACGCCATGGTGAGACCAAGAAAATACGTGCGCTGGTGCGCCTCGGCAATGTCCGAGACGTAGCACAGCGTCAATGTCACGAACGTGATGATGCCGCCGCACAAGTTGGCCACCACCTCGGAAACCACCATCTTGTGGAACTGCAAAAGCGGGTATTTCTGCATTACAAAGAGCCGCATGAACTTGCCGGCCGCCTGCATCACCGGAATGGCCGCTAGGAACGGCTTCCGGCCGTATTTGTCCAGAAGCGGACCCACCATGCCCAGAGCGAAAATCATGGTCACACCGCTGGCCACCGAGTACGCCTGCTGGAGCCCCGACACAAGAACCTGCGTCTGCGCACGGTCACATGATCCAGCGCTCTTGCTCTGGTCCGCCACCGAGTTGCACGCCAACTGGAACTGGATCATTTGGCGCAGCGATTCCGCCATCAGCAGCGAGAACGCAAACACAAACAAGCACAATCCTATGGTGATCACCAGCGGCCTTCGAAGCCAGTGGAACGACTTGTGTGCGTCTCGTTGCTCCCTGAGCCACGAAGCTTCCTCATCCAAATTGTCGTCCTCTCCTCCTACAAGAGCCGAGTATGTGTCGATGGCCGCATGGCCGAGAATAGCGTCTTCTTCCTGGGGCTGACTCTGGAATTTTGCTCCCATTGAGACCGCCGCAATACGAGAAAAAGGTGTTGTTGTGGATGGGGGAGCTTGGAGCCGCACGGAGAAGACGGAGCAATTCCGCTACCCTGCATGGAACACCCGTGCCTCTCGGTCGAGCCGGCGGAGGTTACGGATAAACAGATTGCCAAATTGGGGGCTGTGGTGCGGCGAGAGGTGAGGAAATTTGCGGCGCTGTAGTTTTTGATTCTGCGTGCTCCGCTTTGGTTCTGCCTGCGCGGTCGCCTAAAGTTTGGTGATGGGTACGTTAGACATCGTTGTGGTTTGGAGCCTGGCCGCGAAATTTAGTCCGGTCTGATTACGAAGGAACATAGTTTCAGTCCTGCAGCATAGAAACAGAGTCCGAATCCTGTGGCATCGCAAAGACGACGGTTTGAACCTGGGCGAGCGGAATCTCGGAAACGGGCATAAGAGTTTGCTGACCAACGCTTATCTGCGTGAGCTTCTTGAGGGAGACCCCATGCTTCTCCGGTTCTGTCCTTTAATATTTTGCGTGAACGTTATTGTATAGTGTACTTTTCCCAAACCGCCAGTTCACCTCTTGCACATTCGTCGAGCTGTCCACACCATTATCGTCCCCGCAACGCATCCGGGCGCAAGAACCACGAACGGAAGACCTGCAAATCCAACATGGGTGCCCAACGTGAAGACCTTGCTCAATATCGGCGTGCTCACAATCGCCAATGCGCTCTGTGTAAATGCTAATGCACCGTACAACTCGCCCATTTTGGAAGTCGGATAGAACTTGGCCAACGCAGACAGTAGTCCGGGAGCGGAAAGCACGGAAAACGAGTCCATGGCACAAACACCCAAAAACGTCCACGTTGTCGGCGCAAACGCCCTTGCAAATACCATGACAGCGTTGACCAGCGACGTGCAGAGCAAGAGAGCCGTATCGATCTCGTCCAATACGTAGTCTGAGCTCTGAAAGCCAAGCCCAGGAAGTAGGAATTTGAGAAGAAGCGGCGACACCACGCTGTACATGAACAAGTTGCAAACTCCATTCAAAGCGAAATACCGTGCCAACTGCGGCAGTTCCCAGTGGTACCTGAACACCGTGTACTGCTTGGAGAGCGTGACAACAACCTCTGAAATCATGAGAAGGACGCAGTTGGTGCAGATAAGAAGAGCCACCGCCGAGCGGGCACGATTGTACTTTACTGCGGTTTTCCTGCTGAAGTACAGTTTGGGAAACACCAAGGCATGGAGGGGCGGCGTGGCTCTCCGCCAGAAAGAAAGTGACCTCTCTGCGTTTTCCATTGCTTCCTGAGACTTTTTCTCGTCGCGAACTGACCGCAGTTCGGGTAATAGAACAATGCAGTAGAAAGCGAGAATCGCCAACACCGCGATACCAACGCGGAGGGGAAGAAGATCTCGTCCCGAAACGACACCCAGGAGAATCTGCACATTTGCTGTGTTCCCCTCGTCTGTTTTCTCTCTCTGAAGAATGTTCAGAAGTAGTGGCCCGCCAAGAGTCCCAAAATTCAGGTAGACCATGGCCAACCCCATGGCGTAAGTACGGGTCTTTGGTGTGTTTGTTTCGGCGACATATGCTCTGCATAGCGAATTCAAGCCCTGGAGCCCGCCAAACATCAACGTCACCACCAACCCTGCCCACATGGAAAGCCGGGGCATTCCATCGCTGGAACTCATTGCCCAGTAAATCAACGCCTTCCCCAAAACGGCGGCCACCGCAAATATCAGGAGAAAGATCTTGCGCCCGTAGACATCCAGAAGTTGGCCGATTTTCGCTGCCGTAGCGATTGAGATCACGTGCGTGATGATCTCGTTGCCCATGACGAAGTTGGTCACGATCTTTTGCGCTGCGAGCCGGTCGCATTTGCCGCTTTTGTCAAGACTCTGGCACGCGAGCTTGTAGTATATGAGCTGTTCCAGTGGGCCTGCCACTCCCATACCTAGTTCAAATAGAGCAAGAACCGCTCCGATTTTGGCAACCGTGGGGCGCTTCCAGTAGCTGAGGTCTGTTAGATCAGATCGCCCATAAGTATGGCGATCTATGTTCCTGGAGCTTGCGTCCTCGTCATTTTCATCGACGTCATCGTTATACTCAGCCAACTCAGCATGGTCTGTCGTTTCGTTATCCGTCAGTGCAGGATCTGAGGCCTGATAGGTGAAACGCAAACGCAGAGAAAGTTTCTTGCCGCGGGTCGACGAAATAAGCGGCGTTTCGGAGTCGGGCATGACGTTGAGATTGATGGGTGCAATTGATCCTCGGCATATGCACTACCAAGCGGGAAGCTGTCAGTGGGAGAAAACGGGAGAAGGCAAGAAAGATACGTTTATTTATAGAAATGGCAGTCTTTTCTAGCGTGTACAATTTGAGGATGAACACAACGTCGCCGAAGAACAAAATGTCGGCGCACTGTACTTGAGAACGTCGCTCTCGTCTCGTTACGCCGTGCCATTTGACGCGCCAGCGACAACGTATTGAAAGTCCAGGGATCAAAAAAGAGACGATTTGATTTTCCGAATCGTCAGAAAGTCAATTGCTTGACCCCGGTGACATTTCAACGGCCATCTGCACATTAGCATCCGATAAGGTAATATGCAGGTGATACGTGGAATATCTGGGGTGCATAACTCTGGCATTGAGGAAGAGTCAAGAGCCTATAAATGTTTCACAACGACCGCCAAAATCTGGCTACGTTGCATAATCTCAGTACCAGTGGCGATTTCTCAAGGTGGTAAACAACCCCAGTTTGTAGTACGTAACTACTTGCTGCTTGATCTCGCACCATGGCTACGTTGTCGTTACAGAAGCCTTATCGTTGTCAGCAAAATACAGGCTCACACCAATTAACTTCATGCTACGGTCTCACCGAAAACCAAGCCTAATCTCGTTTGAGACACTCCACCCATCCACGTAGGCGCTGCTCGCGCTAAACTAATAACCTTATAAGTATACAAAACCAAGCCCGACTATATCCTCCGAGTCCAACCCAAAACCATCTAAGGTGCCTTAACGTTCTTAGCCAAATGGCGTGCCACTAACGTAAACAAAATCATGAAAACTACTATCACACCACCGGCGCCAAAAGCGATACCAGGAAAATTATGATCAACGCCCCAGGAGTATATCTTACTGAGGAAAAACGGCGCAATAAGCGAAACGATGCCCTGTGCTAGCGCAATTCCACCGTACAACTCACCACTCTTCGAGGAAGGATAGAATTTCGTGATCGCAGCAGTGACGGAGGGAAAGGTCACAACAGAGCCACTCATCAAGAGCGAAAAAGCGGTGAATGCTTTTGCAGTGGGCACAAGGCATATTCCCAAAAACGAAATGACCAGAAGAAGAAGACCAAACACGGCCACCTGAGACTCGATGCTGTCAAACGTGTTGCTTTGGGTGGTGAACTTGAATCTAGGAAGAATGTTCAGTGTGAGGACAGGCAACACCACAGTCAAAGCCGCAATCGTCAAGAGATTGACACCAACATTGAGCGACGACAAGTTCTCCGTGTTCCAGCCGAATTTGAATATCGCGTACTGCGGGCCCACGAGCGGAGACAATTGTGCCACGAAAATCGCCATGGACTCAATAGTGTTCAAAAAAATCACCGCGACTCTGACTTTTCCAAAGGCATGGTCGTTGTAGCGAGTTTTGAACTCTGGGGGAAACGTCAAAATCTTGAGTGGGCGGAGGAAATTGGCCACGGCGTGACGAATGTGGCCGCCTCTAACATCCGGTCTTGAGTTCATCAGCGAAATAGACGCCGAACGCGAAAGAGACCGGGACTTTTCGGACCTCGACTCGGGGAAAAGCGCCATCAATCCCACCACAAGCCCCAAGAGCATGACGGCAACTCGTAACGGAAGAAGCTCAGACTGAGGTACGTAGTTCTGGTTGGTGGCATCCTGACCCAGCCATCCGTCGGATATTCCCGGCATGGACGGGGCTTTAGGCATGGGATTGTCGAGTTTCCGGCCATAATTTGCCAACACGCCGCTCAAAGTCGACCCCACAACTCCTCCACACGACAAAGCCACTGTAAGCGTACCCAAAGCCGTGGCACGCTCGCGAGACTTGGTGAGATCGGTGATAACGGCCTTGGCCAAACTGCTGGCTCCGGTGGAGCCACCTCCAGCAAGTTGCAAGAAAGAACAGAACCACAACCATCCGACCGGCATACCGGTGGTGTTGGAGATGATGAGGTAGTAGAGCACAAAGCCGACAAATAAGCACACCAGGAAAATAAGCAAGAACCGCTTGCGCCCGTAGATATCCAGCAACTGGCACACCTTGGGCCCAAACACCACCAGGCTGAAGGCGGTGATCACGGTATTCCAGAGAAGAAAGTTGGTGACAATCTGCTGGGTCTGCACAGGGTCACACACCAGGCCAGGCATGTTTTTTGTCAACAGCTGGCACGCGAGTTTGTACAAAACAACAGACAGCGGAGCCTCTATCATGCCCATGGCCACGGCGAGAATAAACAAGATGAAGTTGAGTTTCCACACGGACGGTTGGTGGATCCACTGCTTTGTACGCATCGATTCCATCCAGTCCTTGGTGTCCTCGTCTGAGAACGAATCATTGGCGCCGTTTTGAAGTTCTGGCTCTTCATCTTGTTGTACTGTCTGGAAGAGCCTGGACTCTTCGGTGATGAGTTCCTCGTCGAGAACCGTAGCGAATTCCATAATTTGGCTCTGTGTAGAGAGTGCCAAACGTTCTGTTCTAACCAGATTCCGGGATCGTCGAAGGAGGTCGTAGCTCTAGAGTATAAATGTGTCTGTTGCCTGCATCTCGCTGGAGCCGTTCGCTGCGCGGCTGATTATACACGGAGATACGAGACCACGAAAGACGAGGGGCAAAGAAATGAGCGGGCTGCTTTTTCGCAAAAGAATTTCAGAAGTAAATCGGTGAGGTTATTCTTGTCAATTCCGCCTACCCGTAACTATGTTGACGAGGATCTTCAGTACGGGGCTAGGCGGAAGGAAATGTTCGCATTCAGTAAGATAGCAATGCGGAGGTAGGCAATTGCGTTCTGGAACACAACTTCTCGTATTTCCGGGTTGAACTTTGGGATAGACGTCTGGTATGCCGGGTGTCCCAACCAACCTGGCACCGCTATACTGCCTGAGTCTGTTCTGTAGCGAATTTCAATGACTGAACTAGGGGTATTTGCAACGTTCTATCGCAATTCTGCTGGGTTTTATGAGCTAGACACCTGGAATGGAGAAGTTGATCTCGGGATATTGGGGCATTCTACTTAGCTTCAGTCTGAAGAATTTCGGTTCCGGCAGTTTTCAGATGGTACTTATTTACTCCATGGCCGTCTCCGTAAACTCGGCTCGAATGATAAGCAGTTCTTCTCGATGGGAGTGCAAGCCGAGCTTATGCTTCAAAGCGTGTGGCTGTTCAGCATTCTTAGGCGCTCTTGGAAACAAGCCACATTGTCAAGCAACAACATATTTAGAATTTTTTGCAGGAACTGATCAAAAATGCCTTTTCGCAAGCATGGGTCTGATAGCATAGGGCCTGGGAGTAAGCACTTGAAGAAACAGGGAAACCAAACTTGACGACGGTGCTCTAGCATAACCCGTGAGCACTTCCAATCTACGCAGAATTCTGGATCCCAGAAATACAATAACAGCACATTGGGCTGCCAGCAGCGTGAATCGGCCACGGCGTGTCGGCGCAACATTCACTACGAAGAGCGACTCGGAGTTCGGGCCTTGCTATCTCCTTGCAATCGGTATACCCTTACTAATTGAGCACTTCAATTACTCGAGTTTTGAGTTATCATCCGCATTTCTTGCTTTCTCGTGCTAGGCCGCATTTCTCGTGTTCCGTTGTGCTAGTGCCATTCCGGCTGGCGCCAACGCCGAGTCTGGCCGGTCGTCAAGGAAAAAGAAACGAAGAGGGCCAATTCCTCGCAATTTGTCATCTATAGACCGCAAACCCTGCAATTTCAGACTGTTGAGTAAACGCTCCGCAATGCTCACAGGCTCGATACCGTCCTCAGCCGTAGACGCCCAAGACTGCCGATTTCAAGACAGTAATCTGGATCACATAGGCGAATGCCTCGCTCTTGCGCCTCGTTCATGCAAACCACACCTCCTCCCAAGTTGCCCCGTCTACCATAAGCCCGACACCTCGCCAGATTTCCCGACCATTTGCAGCCGTTGCACGTGACCAGTGGCACCAGCCTCCCTCGGTGGGTCGGCCGCACAGCGCACCCTGGAAATTTCAAAATTCCGGCACCTGGCCGTCTGCCTCCTTCTGACCTCTCCCCCATGTCGCTAGGGCTCGTGCCCTCGCCTGCACACCGCGCGCGCACACCCAGAGAAATTTTCACACCGCACATCCATTTCCAAATCCCAACTCACAGACTACATCCAGCATGTCTTCGCCTGTTTCATTTGATTTGACCGCAGAGGACGCCAAGTTGTTGTTGGCTGCCAACGTCCACTTGGGTTCCAAGAACGTCCAGGTATGTTTCTTCTTCCGCCGGCGCTGTCGCTTCCAAGATTGGACTCAACCATCAAAAGGTCCCCGGCTTCTAAGTCGACAACGACCAGAGAAATTCCGCCCCAGAATACAAAAAAACATAAATCTATTCCCAACCTCATACTAACGCCAGGTCCACAACGAGCCTTACGTCTACAAGACCAGACCCGACGGTGTCAACATCATCGACATCTCCAAGACCTGGGAGAAGATTGTGTTGGCTGCCAGAGTCATTGCTGCCATTCCCAACGCCTCCGACGTTGTGGTGTGCTCTTCTAGAACCTTCGGCCAGAGAGCCGTGTTGAAGTTCGCTGCCCACACCGGTGCCACTCCCATTGCTGGCAGATTCACCCCCGGTAACTTCACCAACTACATCACCAGATCGTTCAAGGAGCCCAGATTGGTGGTTGTGACTGACCCCAGAACCGACGCCCAGGCCATCAAGGAGTCGTCTTACGTCAACATCCCCGTCATTGCTCTTTCCGACGTGGACTCTCCTTCTGAGTACGTTGATGTTGCCATCCCATGTAACAACAAGGGTAAGCACTCCATTGGTTTGATCTGGTGGTTGATTGCCAGAGAGGTTTTGAGATTGAGAGGCATTATCCCCGACAGAGAGACCGAGTGGACTGTGATGCCTGACTTGTACTTCTACAGAGACCCCGAAGAAGTTGAGCAGAACGCTGCTGACGAGACCAGAGCTGCTGCTGGTGAGGAGACCGAGGAGGCTGTGGCCGAGGCCGAGCCTGAGTGGACTGCTGAGACCAACGTTGAGGACTGGGCTGACTCTGGTGTCACTCCTGCTGGTGAGGAGGCTGCTGCGTCTTCGTGGTAAGTTTTGAGTAGAAGGATTGTACGACATAATTGTGGCGATGTAGAAAACGGGCTGCATTTTTTCGGCGATCGGCCCGGGGGCTCACACCATTGTACAATATCTTGAGCATCACTGCAAATACATGTTACTGAGAGAAGAGGTAGAAGGGGGAGGGAGACGAAGAGAGGAAAGGGTATTTTGGCGTGTTTTGGTCGTTCTAGAGATACCTACGACGCTGGAATGCGGTCCAGTTGCATCTAGGTATCCAGCTCGTAGTCTTTATGGCCAGGACGTCTTTGAGCTTCATGCGAGACGTTCTGGCTTTAATGTCGTGCTGCGACCACCTGCGATGGACGGTTAGTTTAAAGAGACACGGCGCATTATCGTGCTTGAAATGATACAGCACCTTTACATTGGTTTCTGGCTTTGATAGAGTTGTCGACGGTTCGGCCGTTTTACCTCTGACGAGCGAAAATTGCCAGGTACCGAAACGACACCGGGCTACTTAAGTCTGGTGCCATTGCTGCTAAAAGCTCCTAATCCTGGCTGACTTGCTTGGGGTGGTCGGTGCAGCAATCGTGCTAGCATTGTGTTCCTTCTCCAGGTCGTGGTCCTGGTTCTGTCCAGATATCATGATCCGCAGCAGCGCAAAACTCTTCCTCTCGCTCATTTCACACGTTTTCCAATCACGACTCAATCTCACATTCTCGCACGCCTCTCTTCCCACGTCCTTGTCTTCCTACTACCGACCGCTTTCCTGCACACTCCATCATGAACTACGACCCGATTCATGACAGGTTTCTGGGCAGCCTGCCCGGCGCCGTCGCGGCAGAATCCGCACCTGGACAGCCTGTAATTCAGTCTCAGGAGCAGAATACCCAGACCCCCAGCGGTGTGTCCATGAAATCGGAGCACGACGAAATCGACGAAGTACCCAGTTCTCCACGTGTGCCCGAGTCACACACCACACGACTTGCGCCTGGCGAATTACCCGCAAACTTTCGTCACGTGCTTGCTGGCGTGAAACACCTCAAAAAGGCCGACGGCGAGCCGTTCTGGAGAAAGGACATCCAGGCCGACTTTCTAGATGCTTTGTTCTCGGACCAGAACGCGGTGTTCACCAACGTTTACACAGACCACGGGCTCGAGAATGTTCCCAATCCGCCTAAACTCACGTTTGCGCAGCTCTACATCCGCACCTTGGCGTCGTCGCTGAAACTGTCCAAGGTGCTTCGAGAACGGCTTCTTGAAGACTTTGAGATGGCGGTGGCCGTCAGCAAGGTCTGTATTTTGGTGAATGCCGGCCGTATGAACACCACTGTTAACTTTGTGCCTGACATGAAGTCCGCTTTGCGCACGTACCACTCCATTCCGTGTCTCCAGTTGGTGACAGATGGACCGCCTTTGCAGTTGCAGGACACCCCGAGACTCAAAACCATCCTCAAGGCTGTCAGTGACAGCCACGACCATTTGGAGACGATTCTTGATGTTTTGGCCCATCCGCAGGCCCAGAAGCCCAATACCAACGTGATCAAGTTGATCTTCCTCATGAGCTCGTTTTTCCAGAATATTCCGTTCCACCACGAAACGGCTGCGTCTGCGGAGCCCGAAAATTCCGCGGCTCCCGAGCGTCTCCGGAATTTGCGTTCTGCGTCGGGACCTCAAAACCGGTTTATGGAGTTCTTCGTGGCTGATGACCTTGAGCCACGTAGCAGGGCGACGAGATTCTTGTGGCTCATGTACACCTACTTGGAAACCTCATTCACGCCCGAGGAAATTGCACTCAACCCATTTGGCGCCAACGCTATTCCAGAACAGGTGGTGTTGCTGGAGGCCGATCAGTACAAGTATGACGTTGACACCGAACGCGAGGTCGAGTTTGCTGCGCAGATGTACCACACGCGGATGTCACATATCTACGAGGACGCGTCCGTTAAAAAGTTGGGAGTCAAAACCAGAAGGGAAAAGTTGACTCGCTTCAAGCGGCCCTTGGATGAAGAACTGCCTTCCCAGGACGATACCGCGGTGATGGAGGATCTTCCCGACGACCCCATTGTGGATGACGATGAAGATAAGCCTGCCGTCTCCAAGAATCCTGATCGCGTGAAGCGGAAAAAGCCCACGCCGCTGGTGGGACTGTTGGTGGACGACAGCAAAAAGCCGCCATTGGATGACCGTGTGCGGTGGGAAAACCCAGAGTTTCCGATCAACGTCGATAGGTTGCAAGAGAAATTCACACCGTGCACCGCAGGTGTTTTCGTGCGGACATTGTCGAGGGATTCTGCTCTCTCGGTTGCGCAGAAGAAGGCCATCGTCAGCAAGTGCAAGCCGTTGATTAACCACGTCAGCAAAGTTGTGCCCGACTTCCGTGCTCGGCGAGCAAAAACAGCCAAGTGGGTGCAGAAATATTTCGACGATACTCGCAAAGCAGGGGGGCTTTTCAGGATGGAGTGGGAAGATGTCCGCCACGACTTGGTGCTCGGCATAGAGTCGTATACGTACCAGCAGTTAGGCAAGTCATTGATAGTGCGCAATCAGGACATACAGATGGCTGACGAAAAGAGGGAACACGGCGATCCTACTCTTCTTCGCACCGAGGACTTCCTTACTGGCATAAACGAGCTCCCCGGTGACAGCGCACCAGTGGATGTCTCCAGCATTGAGAAATTCGGCGCAGGATACCTACCGCTTCACGACTACGACCGAGCCAACGAGAGAACGACCTACGAGCATGACTTGATGAGGGTGGTGGAGCTTGCAGTGGTGCAGAACCCTCAGTTGAGACGGAGCCGGCCAAAGATGATTCGCTTTGATTTTGAGAACGGCGGTGTGCTGTTTTCGTAACGCTGCATAGGGAAATTCTGAGAGGTACCATGGGTTTGCTGGTATGTATGGTGCACGCATGCGCTGGCTCTCGTTTACTGTTGTCTACTTCGTTTTCATCGGCTCCTGTATTCACAATACCTCGACGTGGTCACTCGTAGAGCACGTTCCGTATCATGATTGACACCGCCTTTGACACGCCATGCAGTGTGACAAGTGTCTGGAAAAGCTCGTCCGCATTTGGGAATACATGGTCTCCCTTGAAGATCGTCAAGCGCACGCGAGAGTCTACATTTCCCACTACCACGTCGTCAAGTGCCAAGGCCCAGTCCACTCGCACGTGGCAATTGCTGTCTCCGCGTTGGGTCTTCAATTCCACGTACGGCGTGGTTTGTAGCACGCTCGCGTGTTCCTTCCAGTCCAAGGGTCTCACCACAGTCATCGCCGGTTCTTTCAATATTTCAGCAAATGTGGACACGCGAATGTGCTGGAGCCTAGCCAATGAATGGTAGCTGTATAAGAGCAAGTCGACTTTTCTATGGGGAACGAAGTTGTGCTGGACAACCCGTGTGAAGGATGGACTTATGCGAGACAACACAGGCTCCACCAGGGAGAAATTGGTTATCTGCAACGTGAGAATCTTCTCTTTGCGAACGTTTAGCTCAATCTCAATTGACGGAAGGGTTTCGGCTTCGCATGTGAACTTTATTACCCTAAGGAGGACATCGCCGTCGTGCACGGCAGACGAGGAAATCGACTTAAACTTGATGTACGGCGTAAATCGCGTCACAAGCTCCAATCTCTCTGTCCAGTTTGTTGATGGCAAAACACTCAAGTTCTCGAGAATGAACGCCAGGCCGTCTTCACCGGTGTGGGCTTTGTCCAAATCGCTCTGGTGTAAGAAATGCTCGAGTTTCTGCTTGACGTCATATTCGCGACTTTGCTGTTTATAGTGCTGGAGCGTCTCTCGGAGCCTGTCGACGGATTCTTTCAAGTCATCTCGTCGTTCCAAGAGGCTGTCTCTGGCCTGGACCAACTTGGCTTTTCGTGTTTGAAGCAGAAGCAAGTCTTCTCCCGCTGCGTGCTCGTCGAGCACCGGTTCGGGTGGACTGTCATTGTCCGACATGGCAGATCTGCTTCGCTAGTGCTGTTTGTTGATGGAGTGCATCTAGCGCGAACATCAACCATGGTGTCTGCTCCAGAGTTGAAAAACGTACGTGAAATCGCAAGAGGAACACTGGCATTTGTGGATCCAAATTTCTGCATGAAAAGTGCATGATATTCTTTGAGCTATTCTAACATTCAGTACCTAGAAAAGGAAGTTCTGGTCCAGCTCAACGGCACCCAGAAAATCGAGGGCATTCTCCGAGGCTATGACGTATTTATGAACATTACGCTAGCCAAAGCCTTCAACGTGGACGCCAAGGGAGACCGCACCAGCGTCGGCACTTCCGTGATCCGCGGCAACTCTATCGTGTCCTTGGAACTCAAGGAGAAGTGAGTGTGAATAACGAATACACCAAAAATGACGTATTTCCCAGCGCATACCTACAAAATATTCCTTGCCTTTGCGTCATATCCAAAATGAGATAACGTCCTTTGAGGCGCCTATTTTCTTCCTTGCCTCCTCATCAAGCAAAAGCTGTACTTGTTAATCGTAGCGCTTTGACATCTGCACACCAGCATTCTTATAACCACACTTCTCGTAAAAGCCCACGTTCTGGGCCAGGCAGTCCAAGATGACCTTGTAGCAACCCTTTTCCTTGGCTATGTCGCTCAAACTGGCAATCATCTGGTTTCCGAGCCGTTTTCCCTGTTGTCCAGATGCAACAGCAATATCCTCGATATGGCCGACTTTCCCACATCCGTGGATAAGCTTCCTTTCCACAACAAGCATGCCTGTGGCCACGACGGTGTTGTTTGCGTCCACGATAACTCGCGGATAGTATACCGAGCTTAGCAGATTCCACTCTTCAAGGAGATCAGCAAACAGTGCCAGCGTCACCTCGCCGACTGTGGTGAGCACTTGCAATGTTTCTATATATGCAGCATGGTCTGCTTTTTCAGGAGCACGAATGGAGTAGTTTTCAGGAAGAGGCATGGGGTGCGAATGAGATGAAACGGTGATGGCTGTGAAGAGTGGGGGCGGGGGTGGGGCACCCGCCAGGGTTGAATTTCACGTCATTATCGTGAGGCCTGTCAATGAACTACAAGGGCAAAGACGCTGAGGATTGTTTGCGAGAACGAGTAGAATGTTCGTTTGTTGATGTTGGAGAGGTGATATCTGAGTAGCTGCGGAACGCGTTTTCAACAAAATTTAGGTCGTCACTTGGTCCAATTCTTGCTTCCTGGAGCTATCTGATATTTTGGGGCGAATGCATCGGGTTGTAGGTGTTGTTGATGTTGAAGGACTCGAGCCCACGTTCACACACACACACACACTCTCTCTCTCTCTCTCTCTCTCTCTCTCTCTCTCTCTCTCTCTCTCTCTCGCTTTTTCCTCTCTCACTCTTTCTCCCTCCCTCGCCTTTTTACATCTATATATATATCGTTCATGTTATACATCTTTCTCCAAACCTCCAATCTAACCTACAGTTGACATTCAACACCTATATCTCACGTACTTGGCCACGATTTCGCGCGGGTCCATCAAAACTACGAATCCAACACTAGATTAAAAAAGCAGACCACCATCAGAAGAACCCAAACAACAATACTCCCTATTATTCCGCCTCCCTATTTCCTATATTATGCTAATTTATCTCGGTATGACCTGCGATCTCCACAGCCACCGTCTCAAGGTCCCAACGCCGCACCATGTCGCGGTTCAAGCAACCTCCAATTAAGCCAGACACCCATTCGTATTTCAGATGGTCAAGCAGATCCCACTGCTGGTGGATGGCGTCAATCTTAGCCTTACGCGTCACGTCCACCAACAGCGACATGCCCGCCGACTCGTGGCCCTCAAATACCCAGTCCATGAGACACGCCTGGCGCACTTCCAGGATATTATACTTGCCCGCGGCAATAATTGCACGCAACCGAGGCTCGTAGGGATGCTGGAATGGGAGCCGGCCCGTGACCATGGTGTACACCAACACACCAAGAGCCCAAATGTCGGCCAGAGGCCCCAACGGCGGCGGCAGCGGGTTGAGAAGCTCGGGAGCTGCGTAGGGCAACAGCCCGATGTGCAGATGTGGAAGATCGCTATCGATTTCGCCGCCGATCTGGTGATCTTTGGTGCGGAATTCGTGAAAGTTGGCGAGCTCCAGGCCCAGGTTGATGGTGCCCAGGCCCACCGTTTGCGTTGGCGTGAGGTCCAACGATTGCAACGACGGGCCGTGAGTTCTCGTGAGCAGCAGCACGCCGATCTTGCAGTCGTCAGCGAACAAGTCGAGATGCGGCCCGACGTAAGGCTTCCGAGTTGGGACCGCCGACGAACGCGAGCGCAGCATGAGCGACGAGTCGTCGAGGCGGCTCAGCTTGCGCAGAAGCCGAGGCGGCGCAAACACCCGCAGCATGCCAAAGTCACAGAGCACCATCTTCACGCAGGTGGGGTCCAGGTCGTCCACCAACACGTTTTCGAGCTTGATGTCGCCGTGCACGATGCCGAGGCTATTATGCATGTACGAGAGCGCGTCGACGATCTGGCGGGTGAACTCGGCGGTGGTTCGAAGCCGGTCCTCCTGGTCCACTATCAGAAACGAGACGCCGCCGGTGTTGTCGTCAACGCCGTCGTTGAAGATGCCCCAGCGCAGCACCACCTCAAAAAGCGTGCCGCCGGTGATGCGGTTGGTGAGACAGAAAATCACGTCGTTCTCCTCCACGTGGTCGAGCAACGGCAAGATGTTCGGGTGCTTCATCTGCTGCCAGATGGCGATTTCCTTGCGGAAAACGGCAAGCACCTTGTCATTGGTCACCTTGCCCAGCCGCCCGGCGCTTCTGACGATTTTCAAGGCGCGCACGGTTCCGTCGGATGCCGTGCACTCGCGGATGGTGCCCCAGGCACCGAATCCAATGACCTTGCCGAGCTCGTGCCCAAGCACCTGGGCGCCTTTTTCGTCGACGTTGTTTTTCACCACGCGCTGCATCTTGCGCAAGTCGGCCGACAGCGAGAGGGCAAGAAGCCGCCCCGCGACCGTGGTGGCCGCCGCCGAGTTGCGCCGCGAGCGCCGGAGCATTCCGCTGGCCGACTTTGTGATCAGGCTGTTTTCCGACCGGCGGCCGCCCAGACTCACCGACTCCCGCTCGGCCAACACGCCCTTGGCAAACAACGAGAACTGCAGATAGTCGATCAGATTCAGGTACAGCTCCACGAGCCGCTTGCGTCGCAGATACGGAAGCTGCGCGAAGTTCTGCGGAAGACTCAGAAGAAGCGCCTCGTAGTTGACCTCGCCAGTCTTGGGGTTCACCACTGGCAGCGGACCCTTGAGCTTTTTCGAGGCGTGGCCAGCGAACTCCACCCCCAGCCGGCTCTGGATGGGCTGCGGCGCCACCTGCGCATGCAATTGGTTCAAGTCGAGGTACGAGGCGTCTCGCGATGCTGGCGTCAGCGACTCGGAGGTGTGGGTCCAGTGCAGGAGCACGTCGCCAAAGTCTAGCCCCGGAATATACTCGTCCTCGAGGCCCACGAGGGCGTCGTCGGCGGCGTCTATGTGCAGATCGTGGGATCTGGCGTAGAGGCGGTTTTTGGTTGCGGCGGGAGGAGGCGACATTTTCATGGGCAGCGCCGTCCGCGACGGTCTGACGCGGATGCGGCCGTCGTCGTATAATCTGTGGCCGGTGTCGGCATCGAAGTTGTTGGTCTCTGTCTCGGAGTACGTTCGGGTGAGCTTGTAGTTCCGGAGAGCGTCTAGTGGGTTGGTGGGCGGAATGTGGTCGGCGACGATGGTGGACTGCCGCAGATCCGAGGGTGCGAGGATGGTCGAATTGTCCACCGTGCCCGTGACCACCGACACCTCGGGCCTCAGCTTCAATGGGATTTCCATGCTGGAGGTGGAAGAAAAGAATGAGTGGTACTTCTGCGGAGACGCCGCGTGCAGGACGGCGGACGAGGGTCTGGGGACGGCGGGGCGCAATTGGCTGCCGAAAAGGGACATGGACCGAGTGAGCTGGACGGGGTCGTTCGTTTTTTTTTTTCGCTTTCTGATTTTGCCATGCTGACTCCCTGGCCCACGCCCCTCAGCCTCCGCATCCTGCATGCGTCTGGAGTCAGCCCTCTCACTGCGCAGGTCCCCGCGTGGGGTGCAACTCTGAGGGGAACAGAACAGACGAAACGACCGCTGGGACGGCGAGACCCGCGGCAGAATTTTGGACGGGCCCGGCCGCTCAAACTGGAGGTACGGGTTTTTTGAAGCTGGCGAGCCCAGAGTTCGCCGCGCCGCTACTGCTCTTCGCGCCGCTCATCGGAAACCACCAACGGCGTGAGAAACGGCTCGTGGAGCATGTCCACCGCATCGGGCCGTTTCGTGTAGTCAAACTCAAACGTCTTGTTGAGAAAGCTCTTGCCGTCGGCCGTGCACCACTCCGGCAACTCGGGCCGAGTGTGGGTGCCAATCTTGAAGATCGCTTGCATCTGGCTGAACTTGGGATACGGGTGGTTGCCGGTGAACATTTCCACCACAAGGCAGCCCACCGACCAGATGTCGGCCTTTTTCGTGTACGAAGTCTGTTTGACCACCTCGGGCGCCATCCAGTACACCGAGCCCTGGAGCGATGCTCGGCGTGGAGCCTGGGATCTCGGCGATTCCACCTCGTCGTCGCCGTCGGCGACTTTTTTGGAGATTCCAAAGTCCGAGATTTTCACGGTGCCCTTGATGTCTATCAAGATGTTGGCGCCCTTGATGTCTCGGTGCACGATGTCCATGCTGTGGAGGTACGACAATCCCACAAGCACCTGGCGAATGAAGTTGCGAATGAGCGGCTCCTCAAACGGACCATACAGCTGCAACATCAGATGCACCGACCCGCCCGGCACGTACTCCAAGAAAATGTTGAGGAGATCACCCTGCAGACTCAGGCCGAGGTACCGCACGATGTTCTCGTGGTTGAGTTCCTTGAGCAACGACATCTCGCGGTGGAGCGCATCCACCATGGGTTTGCGGAGATCCTTCTGGCCCAGATTGCCGGGCGAAAGCTGCACCTGTTTCACGGCCATGAGCTCGCCCGTGACAGGGTCCATGCCAAGGAACACCACACCAAAAGAACCAGCACCAATCCGCGCTCCCTGTAACCAATTGCGGCCGGCACTGAAGTCCGACGATACCATGCTGACGCCGTCGTAGGCCGCCAAAAAGTCGTCGTCCTCGTAGAAGTCGCCGTCTCCGTCCTCGTCATCTTCGTCGGATTCCACGCTCATGAGCTCAATGCGCGAGTTGTGGCTTTGCGCCGTGAACAGCGTGGCCACCGACATTCTGCGTCGTGTCTTGACCAACGTCGCCGGGTCCTGAGACTCGCTGACGGTGGAGAGAATGCTGGGTGAATACTCGTTGCTGATGCCCAGCTTGGCGTCATCTAGGAGCGACGCGTTGTACACAAACACGTCGCCAATCGTGCGGCCAGAGCCGTTTGGAGCCGCTGCTCCGCTGCTTTTGCGGTCCAAGTATAGCGACGACCGCACCGACGGTCTGGCACTCGGCACGTTGAGATTCGAGAGGTTGAAGCGGCGCAGCAAGCGGATCAGATGGCGGACGCTGTTGCGGATTGTCTTCTCGAGCTCCTGCAGCTGCGTTTCCGGAAAGTACTGGCCCAAGTTGGACGAGATCAACTCCAGCGGAGGTCGCTGGCCGAAGAAGTTCCGGATCTGCGGAGCTGACACTTTTCTGCCCGCCATTCTCTGCATGATTCGCAACGACTGCTCCGTCGCCGTCAGCGTGGGTTGTTCGTTTTTTGGCGTGAGCATGATCCGGTGTTTCTCGGACCGGTCTGGCGAAAAACAGATGGTGACGAACTCCACGTCGTACAAGCTCGTGACCCGGGGCACGCTGCCAAACCGCGTCGTGTGTACGTACGTGTCGTATTCGTGGTCGCGGCCCTTGACGCCCAATTTCTTGAGGAGCTTTCGCTTGATCAGCTGAGAGTTGAAGCAGCCCTCGACGTTGACTTTTTTGAGTGAGCCGTCCGGAAGAATAAACGTCACCACTCGGCTAGATGGTCCGCTTTCTGTAGAATCTCCCGCCGTAGCCACTTCGGCAATTTCCAAAGAAGTGTTCGTGTCGTTGTCATGGTCGGCCGCTCGCTTTATATCCTCGATGGACACCCTGCTGCGTAGAAGTTCCGCTTTCAAGTCTGCAATGGCAAACTCAAGGCGAAGCCGGTCGCCGAGTTTCGAGATTCCTAGTTCCTTGAGGGCTGGCGTGTCGAGTTCTGGGAGAAGATCGAAGGTGACTTCGTTGTCGACAAACTGCGGAAGGTACTTCAGACAGTTCGCCTTTTCAAGCCATTCCTGAACGTCCGAGAAGTTAGACATGACAGGCGCACGTCGGTGTTGGTCAGCGACTGAAGAAACGAGTGTGGTTGTGTTGGTTGGGGCGGATACAGGAACGTGGAGAAGCGTGAATGAGATGGGAGGAGAGAGAGATGGAGAGAGAGATGGAGAGAGAGAGAGAGAGAGAGAGAGAGAGAGAGAGAGAGAGAGAGCGAAATGCAACGCAAAACTAAGGAATGAGAGTAAATATCATGCTTCCAATTCTGAAGATACAAATCAGCCACGGCTTCGCTCGTTCTCCTCACCGAGCGATCGGTACACACGCCCAATATTATCGGTGGGATCGCATAAGTCTAGACCGAGCGGCTCAAACAACGGCGGGTAAATCGATTTGCGTACTCCAAGCGACGCCATGGAGGCATTGGGCTCATTTTCTGAACATTCCTAAAATGCGATTCAAGATCCCGGGTGTCCAATTCGCTCGCCTCGGGGAACAACCGCATTTCCCGATCAGGCTGGGCACACCCATGGATCCTGTATTTTTGAGCAACCGACATTGGTGAGGCACCGCTCGGCATTCTGTTTCAGATTCTGGCACGGGAATTCCCGGCTGAAACACGGGAAGCTCCTCCAAATATGGAGCGCCGTCGCAGAGTTTGAGTTAAAAAGGAAAGCTTTGGTTACAAAGAGCGCGTTCTCAAACTCGACGGTGACATTTTCCATAACGCCTTCCCAAGCCTTATCAGCATCGGCACCTGCATAGGCGAGCAAGCGAAGTATGCAGCCGAATGCACGACGCGCATATGGCATCTGCTCAACTGAATAGTCACCATAGAAAGAAAGCTGCGAAGTGTGGATTCGAATGCTGGTGAGATCGCCCGCAGTCCAGCACTCGAGCACTCGCTTCCAAGCCACCACACATTTACACCGTAGTCTTAACCTTCCCACCCTCTACCAAAACCTGGTCATCAAACAGCTGGCTCGGATTGTTCTCGGCCCTCTTCCACGTGCGGATTGTCCTTGTGGAACTCTCGATCTCGTACACTCTCATGCGCCGAATGTAGCCGCCATAGCCACCATAGCCGCCCTCTCCACTCCCTCCTCCGTAACAGAGCCACATTTCATGGATCTCGCTTTCCGGCATTTCCTGAGCCTGATTCAAGCAGAAATCGTTGACATGGTCATGCCCCACCAGAGCCACGTGGATGTTGGATTCGGCAAGTTCCTTCCGCATATCGGTAGGATGGCTGGAGGCTGTGATGCCCTCAAGAACCTTGCCCACCATGGGGCCCAGGGAGCGGAACTCCGGAAGCGGGATGTGGAAAAACGCCATCAGGAGCCAATTCTCCGGCTGAACTTTCAGTTCAGCCTTCAATGCCTGTGACTCTCGGCCGAGCCAGATCACCTGCAGCTCTTTGAACCAGTCGTAGCCGCGCTCGTTCTTTGCGGGTGAGTAACTGTGGCTGTCGAGGAAATACATCGCAACCGGCGCGTTTTTGTCGGCGACAGACACCGCGTAGTTTCCGTAGCCGTCTACTGAGTCCGGACCCAAGACGGCAACACAGTACGGCAACGACGCAGCCACCTGCATCATTTCCGGCCGCAGAAGACTGCCCTCGTCGTCGTGGTTGCCGAGGGTGAGCGCGAACGGAATTTTGCGCTCAATGAACGGGCTGACGGCCTTGAGAAGCGCCGTTTCCGAATCGGGCGCCGCATGGCCGAAAACCTGGTCGCCGGTGAGAACCACAAAGTCGGGGTTTTCGATGGAAAGCACGTGCTCCAAAAACTTCAACGTCTGAGGGTCTGCCTCGCAGTGGGCCTTGGAATCTTCAGACACCCGGTCTCTGCACACGCCCACGCCGGTGGAAAAGTGCATGTCGGCCACCTGCAAGATCTTGAATTTTCCAGCGTTGTACTTCAAATCCGGCTGGTATTCCTTGGCCTTGAAATTGACGACGGGGCCGCGGCGAAACGTGATGCGTGGCTTCATGCCCGATCGAGCCGATGACACCGGCACCGACGCCTCCATGAGATCCCAATTGGGCCTTGGATCCACCGCATCGGGGCCGAACAACACCTCCACGCCGGTGATGGCGTTTTTGGTGGTTTTGCTGAAGCACGCCCATATCCGCGGATGGATTTCACGCCAGCCTAGCAGTTTGATCTGATCTGGGGTCACGGGGGCCGGAGCCGGCGCCTGGGCATCGTCGGAGCCCACACCCGACAAGGCAATCTTGTTGAGAATGTACTGCGGCACACACGCCTTGTTTCCTTTCACGGCACAGTCGGTTGAGTTGGCAATGGCCAAGTCGACAATGACCTCGCAGCCTTGCTCGCGGCAGGCGGCAGCGTCGATTTTCTTAAAAACAAGAAACTGCTTGGCGAGCCACGAGTTCAGAAGCTGAAGGTCCTTCAGAAGTTTCTGCCATCCCTCGGGCGCAAGATCGCCATAGGGTCCAGACTGTGGCGCAGGAAGCCCGCAGTTCGGGTCGTTGAAATTGTAGAAGCGGCACGTGGTCACCCGGAGATCCACAAGATACAGCAGGCTCTCGGGCTGGAACTGCGAAAGAATATCGATGGTGGGGAGGTTGATGATCTCGTAGCGGTGGGCAGTGTATAGTAGGAACGAGGCCATGGTGAGAAGAAGCGCCGTGGCGCCAATTGCGCGTTGCAATTTTCGAGGAAACATGGCTGGTGATGCTGAGCCAAGTTTGAAGCAAGTTTGAGACGCCAAAGCGAAGTAAGAGGCTGGAGAAGAGGATACGGGTGCGCGAGAAGATGCAGTCTGACATGAGATGGCATATGGGGCACTGGGATATGGCGCGTGGCAGCGAGCCCAATCTTTCAAGGGCCAGAATTTGGAACTGGCCATGATGCTGGTGTTGTGTAATAGGCGCTGCCGGCACACACAGACTGGCGGAGTTGGAGTTCTTCTTGCCGGCATAGTTGCCGCTTACTCCGAAGTGCCACGATCCAGCTTCGCCACGATCCAGCACCGCCACAGCCGCCGCGGCAACTGCAGCCAGACCGCCTCCACCCAATTGCAACACCCGCCTCCTACATTTGCCACAGTAGCACCAGCACTGCGCCAGCACGTGTATGTGTACTATAAACTCGAAGAACAAGGGGGCCAAAAGCGACACGTCAGCAGACTGCGGCCTAACCCAGTCTCTGCTCTCTCTCCTTTTTCAAGCTCTCCTCGCGAGCCTTTGCCTCCGGCTCCACGGCGGGAAACTGCTCGACATTTGGCACCGCCTTCTTGGTGCCGCCTATAACCACGTTGTGCGGCTTGTTGATCTTGCTGAGCGGCACCTGCTTGCCGCCCATGTTGATAATAACGTCGTCGGGGGTTTTGTCTGACATTGCCGCTAAAATAAGGTACAATGCAAAAGAATAGAGGAGGAAGAATCGCATCATCAGTGGCAAGCTTGCTGCAGGTGTGCGAGCACCCCACATCCCCGCCTGCATGCGCGCTCCTGCACCGAGACGGCGTCTCACCCCAGCATGCTTATTTTAGCGTTGAGAGTATCCTGTAACCACCCACCTCCGAGCAGGATCTTTCCAACCCAGTGCACAATTTGCCGGTGATGTCCGAGACATTTCTCACCTGGGATCTGGCTCAGGTGTCGCACTTTCTCCGCCAGCACCTTGACGCCGACCTCAGCCACGCGTTTATCGAGAACGACATCGACGGCGCACTTTTGCCGTTTCTCACCACCGAGCATCTTCGGGAGCTCGGCATCGGCAACTTGGGCTTGCGGCTTCGTGCCAAAAAAGCCATCAACGAGCTTTTGCTGTCGTCGCTTTCCTCGGGGACATTCGACGACGGCGACATTCGCTTGAGCTCCATCAACATCAACTCCAACTACGTGACCGTCGAGGCGCTCACGCTCTGCCAGCGGCTTTTGAAGGACCTTAATGTGCAGACCACGCCGCGCGAGTCGCCCGAGGTGCTCAAGTTGAGCGAACTGCTCTCGAAGCTCAAGGCCGACTTGAATCCCGTGATCCGTTTGGCCAAGGAGGCCAAGCCGCTTCCGGTGCCGACCTTGGATCCGGGCGTGCTGTCGTCGCTGCCTACGCAGTCCATCGGCTCCACGGTGTCGTGGGCCGAGTCCGTCAATCCGGCTCCCAGTGCTTCGGGAACGTTGACGGCGCCGCCAACAACAACTGCATCAACTTCAACAACCACACCGTCGTCCCTTTCATCGATGGGCCCCGCCAGCGCCGTCAATCTTCCGCTGTCGGGGTCGGCGGCCACGCTCACGTTTCCCAAACTGGCGTCCAACTCGACCTTGCAACGCAACAGATCCAACTCCAGCCCGCGAGAGTCGCATCGCTTCTCGTCCGGGTCGGTGCTCTCCATGGGAGTTGGCAAAGTGGCGGACGTCAAGAATCTCGCCCGCTCGCGGTTCCCGTCACAGCCTCGGTTGGTGGACGCTTCCAGACTGCCGTCTGACGACTACCTGGACAAGCCCAAGCTCCGAAACGGTGCGCCTTCATCGGCATGGGCATCTGCCCTGACAGCCGCCTCCACACAGCCGCTCAAACAGCTCAAGGCGTCCTCGGACGACACCTGTTTGAAGGTGCTACAGCTGGCCATGAAGAGCCACCACATTCCGCGCGAGAACTGGTCCAAGTATGTTTTGGTGGTGTGCTACGGAGACCGCGAGCGCATCTTGAAGCTTACTGAACGGCCTGTGGTGGTGTTCAAGGAGCTCCAGGAGCACGGCCGGAACCCCACCATCATGTTGAGGGAACTAGCGCAGACGGCCAGTTTGCTCGAGTACGAGGATGCGCGGTTGGGCGACGACATCCCAGGTGGCACTCTCTAGGCGATGGGATGGCGAGGTGAAATGGCGAGGTGAAATGGAGGTAAGTAGACGAGATGAGTTGACGTCCCGGATGCCGGCACCACTGCTGTCAGGCATGGCCAGCTAATGAGCGTGTGTATAGCGCAGTCTCTGGACCAATGCCGATGACTAGGCGATAATCTACGCGGCCCGACAGGACGCCGCTACGTATTGTATTACTGGTGTAGGTAGGAGACGTTTCTGTTGTAGAGAGTCGGCAACTCCGCTGCCTGTATGCTATCGTTGGCTGCTCGAAGCTGGTTTGTTAAATCACTAAGGGTCCGCGGACAGCAAAGCGAGATGCCTATTCCGACATGCGTAGAGTTAAATGGAGCGAGTTCGTTGCCTATTAGACGTTGTGACGGACAGCCCCAGAGTAACACTAAATCCAGAGCCAAAACACAGGGCCAAATTAAAATCGGAATCGCCACCCAGCTTGATTCTCTGCTACAATGAGATAGCTCGGGCCAAGTCTACCACTAGCAAGAGCTTGGGTGCGAAAAGTGGTCCAGAACTCAACGCACGCAATCTCCAAAAACCGCCTAGCGAAAACGCCAACCTCCAAATCTCTGCCAACGAAGTAGAACTCCAAAATTACCCGTACGCCCAAATTGCGCCGCAACCCAGTCTCCATTTCAGCCGCTCAGTTCCATTCTGGCCACGACTCCCCATAACAAGCACAATCTGCGCGGCTAGCCTCTGCCTCCACGAATCATAACAACACAGCGCAACACGCTCCGAAATTCCCCACAGCTCTTTTCCGGCGCCCGGCCGTTTCCATGACCGTTCAGGGCTCAAGCCCTGGCGCTCCCACTGCGCGCGCGGCACGTGACGCGCCCGAGCGCCTGCGACTCCGGTAGGAAAAAAATTATTTTTTCACCCCCTCCACTTACCAAAGACATCGTTCCATCATGCCACCAAAATTCGACCCCAATGAAGTTAAGTTCATCTACTTGAGAGCCGTCGGTGGTGAGGTTGGTGCCTCTTCGGCTTTGGCCCCCAAGATCGGTCCTCTTGGTTTGTCCCCAAAGAAGGTTGGTGAAGATATCGCCAAGGCTACCAAGGACTTCAAGGGTATCAAGGTGACTGTCCAGTTGAGAATCCAGAACAGACAGGCCACCGCCTCGGTTGTTCCTGCTGCTTCTTCTCTTGTCATCACTGCCTTGAAGGAGCCCCCAAGAGACCGTAAAAAGGAGAAGAACGTCAAGCACAGCGGAAACATTCCATTGGACCAGATCTTCGAGATCGCCAGACAGATGAGAGAGAAGTCGTTCGGTAAGAACTTGGCCTCTGTCACCAAGGAGATCTTGGGTACTGCCCAGTCTGTGGGTTGCCGTGTCGACTACAAGAACCCTCACGACATCATTGACGCCATCAACAACGGCGAAATCGATGTTCCAGAGAACTGATTGTGTAATAGGGTAATTAACGTCATCTTGAGTGGAGCTGTAGAGTTGGGATGTAGGGAATTGTAGGGAGGGGGTGAAGACGTCGAATGGATAGAAACGTCGTCGATGGCGTTTGCGTGCACTACGGGGATGGGGACTGGCGCTGGCGAGATTGCGGTTTCGGGGTGCTTCCGCTGAGATGCTATTTCGGTGTTTGGTATCCGTCTAACGTTGATTCGCTGGAGCGACCATACTTTGCGCCTTGTGTTCCTAGTGCACACATATCGTGACGACCAGGAACAAACCCTGAGCTACGTAATGAACACCTCGGATTTGGTCGTCTCGCCGCTGTATTTTCCCCAGTCTCTTCGGATCGCAGCCCCCCTCTTCCCTCAGCCGTGCCCGATCGACAGTGCGTGGCCGTGTAAACTCGTCCACAAAAATCGTCTCTGTTCTCCATTCGCCGTTTATTTCCGTTTTCGGCGTCGCTCTTTCTTCTCTCTCGGCCCCCTCCGGCGATTTTGCTCGCCGATCCGCTTCTCCACACCCCGCGCACGTGACGATAACAACCAACTACACCGCCATGTCGGACTCCATAGGTAGGTTCAACCAGCGAAATTTCCAGCATTGCAAGAGCCAAATTCTAACTGCAGACCGCGTTTTTATAAAGGCGATCACCACGATCCGTGCCCTCTCGTCCAGACTGAACCACGGCCTGTTGCCCCGACCCCCCGCCGAGAACAGAGTCAGATTGTACGGACTCTACAAACAGGCCACCGAGGGCAATGTCGAGGGCATCATGGCGAGACCCGAGGGCTACACTATCGAAGACGAGGGCGCCAAACGCAAATGGGACGCCTGGAAAAGAGAACAGGGGCTTCTGAGAACAGAGGCAAAACGCCAGTACATCTTGTATCTTATCGACACAATGCGGGTATATGCTAGCGGCACCATAGAGGCACGTGAACTTCTCGCCGAATTGGAATATCTTTGGAATCAGATCAAGGACGTTGACTATCTGGACGAGGACGACCCCAGACACAAGCAACAGTACCCCGTAGCGCCGGCACTGAGCATTGATCCGTCGGACCGATACTCGACAGGGACGCCGTGGCCGGCCCAGTCCACTTATCTGGCGCTGGTTGTGCCTAATTTCCAGCTGCACCGGTCGAATTTGGAGCAGATCTATCTGCATTCTCGCAAGGGAACCCAGGTATCTCTCAACGAGTACGTGAGGCCACAGCCGCAGGGCACGAGAAGCATTCGCAACCTGAGACAGTCTGTGCAACTGTTGCCTCCTAGAAACCAAGACGAGAATCCTCAGGCAACCATGGAAGAGTTTCGGGAGTGGCAGGGAGAGATCAATTCGGTGGTCAACAAACTCAGCAAGGAGTTTAAAACCCGGCGTCTGTTTGGCAACCCGTTCCATCATCACAGTGAGAGCGAAAGCGAGCCAGATACCGATGCGCGTGAAGTGCTCAAGCGGCGGGTTATTGAGTTTGCGCGGCGCCTAGGGTGGCATGCGTTGAACTTTTTGAAAAACCTACTGGTGAGTCTTGTGGCGCTTTTGTTTTTGGTGTGGTGTGTGAAGAGAAACGTGGTGGTGGAGCGGACGGTCGTGAAGCAGCAGCTTGAGGGCGCACGGCGCAAAAAGGAGTTGGTGATCAATATGGTGATCAACACTGACGAGAATAAGTGGTTTGTGCGGTTGCTCTCGCTTGTGAATTCGTTTGTGGGATTTGTATGAGGGGGGAGATGAGGTTATGGGTATATGAATGAACAGCATCAAGTGCGATGGGGTAGGAAGGGGTGGACGGGGAATTTGGGGCAATTAGCGGATTGGAGTGGCGAGAGAGGGAGAGAAAGCTAGAGGAAGAGAAAGCTAGAGGGAGAGAAAGCTAGAGGGAGAGAAAGCTAGAGGGAGAGAAAGCTAGAGGGAGAGAAAGCTAGAGGGAGAGAAAGCTAGAGGGAGAGAAAGCTAGAGGGAGAGAAAGCTAGAGGGAGAGAAAGCTAGAGGGAGAGAAAGCTAGAGGGAGAGAAAGCTAGAGGGAGAGAAAGCTAGAGGGGAGAGAATGCTAGACGGGAGAGGTGGCCGGTGAAGGTTGAACAAGGACCAGCACACCGAGAGAGTTAAAGACAGCTGGAAAGTACGGTAAGCGTTGAGACAGCAGACGAGGGTTGCTAGGGCGGGTTATTCGTGTAGTTGTGTCGGAGATTGCGTAATGCGATTGAGACAGACGTATGGACTGAAGAGAGATTGAGTGTTGAGCTAGCGGGCTGGAAGATATAATAGCAAGAGGGGACTGAATAATAGTGGTACTGAATAAATAGCAAGAGTAATTTGAATAGCAAGATGGGTAGGAAGAGTGGTGGATGAATAGCAAGAGGGTTCTAAATGAATAGTCGTACTGAAAGAGTAGAAGAGTGGCTCTGAACGAGAAGCAAGAGGGGTCTGAATGAGAAGAGGGGTCTGAATGAATAGTAAATAGCAAGATACAGCGGTGATTTAAAGGAGATGCGGGCTGTAGAATGAGGACCGACTGAGCACCCGCTGATTCGGTCATGGCTGGACGAGGTGCGGCTGGAGATGAGCGAGGCATGGCGACGGTGACGGAGGTTATGACCGCCAAACAGACCGAGAGGAGACGCCCGTAGCAGGCCATCCACTAAAGACAGAAATGGGCTCCAGTATCGGAGTCAGACTGGCCAGTAGGCCATAAGAACAGACCGAAGCAGCAGAAGACAGACCGCGAAGCCACTGAACGCACCCCAGCCGCCGGCAAGAACAGAAAACAGAAAACAGAAAACAGAGACAGAAAACAGAAAACAGAAACAGAGAATCGCAAGCCGCCGCAAGGCGTGCTCTCTTTCGAGTGTAGCATCGCCAACCAGCCAGCAGCCCCGGCAGCAACTCACAGCACGCAGCGCCGGCGCCGCCAAAGCCGGCGCCGCCAAAGCCGCCACGGCCGTTTCTGTCGGCTCCTTTTTTCTCGCGCCCATTCTCGCGCCCTTCTCGCTCTTCCGCCTCCTCCTCTTCTCCTCTCCTGCACCTTACCTCATCTCATCATCATGGACATCCATCGGTGCCGGTTTGTCGACTACACGCCGCACACGGTGACGGCGCTTGCGTTCTCGCACGCCAGCACAGTCTCCAAGCCCGCGCCCGCGTCGCTCCGCCTCGCGGTGGGCCGCGCCAACGGCGACATCGAGATCTGGGACCCCCGCCACAACTGGTCCCACCACTTCACCATCCCCGGCGCGCGCGGCCGCGCCATCGAGGGCCTCGTGTGGGCCGCGGCGGCCGGCGAGCAGCCGCGGTTGTTCAGCATCGGCGGGCTGACGCACGTGACCGAGTGGGACCTCCACACCCGCCGTCCGGCGGCCGTCTACGACGCCAACGCCGGCGTGGCGTGGTGCGTGGACGCCAACGCCGCAGGCACGCAGCTCGCGGTGGGCTGCGACGACGGCGCCGTGGTGTTGGTGGACATCCGCGGCGGCCGCGGCGTGTTGGAGCACGGGCGCATGCTCCAGAAACAGGAGCTGCGGGTGCTCGGCGTGCGGTTCTGCGGCGACGACGCCGTGGTGGGCGGGTGCGCGGACGGCCGCGTGCGCGTGTGGGACACCGCCGCCGCCAGCCACGGCCGCATCGTGGCGCTGCCCCGCGTGGACCGCTCCGAGTCCGAGCAGACGGTGGTGTGGCTGATCGCGGCGTTTCCCGAGCGCGGCCAGTTTGCGCTGGGCGACCTGACGGGCGCCGTCAAGATATGGGACATGGCCTCGTTCTCCGTGGTCCACAGCTTCGCGGTGCACGACGCCGACGTGTTGGCGTTGGCGCGCGATGCGCTGGGGTCGCGGCTCTGGACCGCGGGCATCGACCGCAAGATCCACCAGTTCAGCGGCTTGGCCGACGGCGGCGCGCCGTTCCGCTGGGTCCACAACGCGCTGCGGCTTCTCCACGCCAACGACGTGCGTGCGGTGGCGGTGGCCGACTTTGCCGGCCACGGCGTGGTGGTCAGCGGCGGCGTGGAGCGGCTGCTCATCGTGCAGCCCGCGGCGCGCTTTGCGCACGGCCGCTTCCGCAAGCTCATGCTCTCGCAGCAGGTGTCCAACGTGGAGATCGCGGCCGCCTCCAACACCATCGCCATGTTCCACGACCAGGGCGTCAAGGTGTGGCGCGTGCGCGGCGGGCGCCACCGGCTCGTGGCGCGGCTCCGCATGGCCGACGACGACAACGTCGTGGGCGTCAGCGTGGGCGACCCGCACCTCGGCCGCGCGGTGCTTGCGGTGGCCACCATCCACGCCGTCAAGTTGTTCTGGTTGCGCGACACGCCGGACGGCCGCGGCGTGGCCGTGGCCAAGATCAGAGACCCCGACTTTGACGCCGTCGTGCCCGGCGCCAAGGCCGTGGTCGTGTACGGCGCCCACAAGCTCGTGGTGCACACCGCCGACGACGAGCTCTACAAGTTCACGGTGGGCGCGGCGCAGGTGACGCTCGACGACGAGATCGACGGCGTGGACTCGTACGACTCGCCGTCGCGCGGGCTCTACGCGTCGGCCATTCGCCACGTGGTGGTGGCGCCCGACTTCTCGTGCGTGGTGGTGCTGTTCTACGACCGCCACATCGAGGTGCGGCCGCTCGAGCGCTCGTTTGCGGCGTACGTGCTCGCCACGCCCGCCAGCGCCGTGCAGCTCATGCTGGTCACGCCCAACAACACGTTGGCGGCGTTGACCGAGGACGCCCGGCTCTACGAGTTCAATCTCGACAGCCAGTCGGCGCGGCTCCTCACGCCGTGGTCGCAGCGCAATTCCGAGGTCATGCCGTTGGACTTTCTCCGCATGGACGACAAGCCGCAGGGCTTGTTCTGCCACGGCGCCCGCGTGTGGGTGTACGGCAGCCGCCACCTTGCGTTCTTCGACTTGGGCGTCGACTTCACGGTGCCCAAGAACTACGCGCAGCTCGCCAGCAAGCGCGCGCACGACGGCTTGGCTGTGGGCGGCGGTGCCGACGACGACGGCGCCGACGATGTGGCCGACGATCTGGTCGCCCACCCCCTGGCCAGCGTCGCCGACGAGAGCGACGACGACATGGCGGACGACGACAAGCGCGTGGCGTTCTGGTTCACCCAAAAGTACCGGCCCATTTTGAAGGCCGCTCCGTTTGGCGACCACGACATCGCGGTGGTTGAAAGAGAGGCGTTTGCGTTGCCCACCACCAGCGCCTTTGAGGCGCCGGCAAGAATCAGATAGGGGTGGGCCGCTTAATAGAGGAAATGAAAAACAGAAAACGGGGCGTTTCGAGCAATGTAGTCTGATCTGCCCGCCAGCTGGGCATGGAGCCGCCAAAATTGCAGAGTCCCCGACACAACGAACGGTTGCAAGGTGGTGGGAGTTCCAAACCAGCGTTGCCCCGGCGTTGATAGTCAGGAGTGCAATTTCAGTGTCATCTTGTGCGGCCAAATAAACTCTACACCACGCACCAGGGTGCTGCTCCGCTGCCTACGCTTGCTTGGCGGCGGTCGCATGAAAATGCTCCGCCTCGCGTTCCCGGCCCGTTCTACATCCGCGCCACCTCTCTACATCCGCACCACCTCTCTTCCATTCGTTGCTCCACTAAAGCTCCGGCACGATCCTGGCGCCCTGGAAGAACACGCGCGCCGCCGAACCAAGCCCCATGAGACACTTCTGCGGCCTGTCTCCGTCCTTGTCTTCGCCTCGAAGTCCGCCGCCCTTCTTGCCGCCAAACTCCTTCTTGTACAAGTGCTCGTAGACGTCGGGAAACGTCGCGTGCGGCTCAAAAGTCTGAATGTAGAGCCCATCCTGCGGGTCTTTCGAGTACTTGTAGAACATCTCCACGTGCCTCTTGACCTCGTCGTGGATTCTCTGCGGCAAGCCCTCGGGCGCGTCTCCGCCCACATACAACAAGTAGTCTGCGAGGCCCTCGATGATCAATTGCGTCCAGTACGAGGGGTCTCTCCAGTACCGTAATTCGTCAGGGTAGTCCCTGTCGTAGAACGGCGAGTTGTGGTTGATGGCGGCTTCCGCCAACCCGTTGGCAATGTCCTTCCACTTCTGGTCGCCAGTGATCTTGTACAAGTGGGCGGCTGCCGACAACGTGGTGCCGGTATTGTAGGTAATCTTGACCTCATCAACCTTGCCATCGCCGGGGTGGTAGCCGTCCTTGATACACTTGTCGCCCGGGTCCTGAAGCGTCTTGATTTGCCAGTCAATGCATTTGGCTGCAAAATCAACGTAGGTTGCCGCCTCCAGAGGGATGAATTGCGACAACTGCAAACACGCCTTTGCCACTTCCGCAGTCGTGCACGCATTCACGTACTCCTTGGAAACATGCCATTTCACTCCGCCCCCTTTGTCCCACCCACTCATCAAGAACCTCACCAATTCACGGCCCAGATCCAAGTATCTTTTCTCCCCCGTAACCTCGTACGCGGTGATGATTGCACTGGCAACCTGCGCGTCGTCATCGTAGTAGATGTCCATGTCGTTGCCGCCGTTTTCCGCTGCCGAATAACCCTTTACGTGGTTGTTCTTGTACTTTGCGAACGACTCAATTGCAGGGGCAATAAGCGGCTTGAGCTCAGGATAGATCCGTGCACCATCTACCACGGCCTGCGCAGCCACAGAAACCGCCCACACCACGAATCTGTCGTTATTGTAGCAGCCAGTGCACTTTTTGGGTGCCACAAAGGTTCTGTGGCGGGAATTGTAGAACATAAGCCACATGCCGCGCGTCACATAGTATCCTTCCAAGTTGGGATTTTGAAGAGTCATGGTAGAAAATCAACAATTGAGGATCTGACCCGAAAGTAGTTGCTGATAGACTATCTGCGATGTGGAATAAGATTGCTGCGTCTGGTCATGTGCGCTGTGTGCAGGACCATCGCTTGGCCCACGAGGGGGGCACCGGCCGTTGAAGCGCGGGAAATTGTTTCTGGGATGTGTGTAGTTTGTGCCGTGAATCTGAAGACGTCTTAGTGGTTGTTTTTGGAGAGGCCGTTGATTTTTGAGGGTCTTGCGTTTAGCTGCGAAAAGGCTCCACCGTGCGAAGCCAAGAACTCGGCGGAGTAGATACAGTGGGTACGGGTGTTGTGGAAAAGAAAGAATGACTTCTGGGTAGGCGAAGCAGGTTATGGTCATATTTCGCCGTTTGTAATACTTCGGAACCGGGCTTGAGGAGAGTAATTGCACCTTCTGGACGCCAATGCAAGCTCAGAGGGTGCTCAGGTCGCTTCGACGGCCCCAGCTTGCCTATAAACTCTAGTAGTGTTTTTTTCCCTTGAAAACGAGGTTTTACCTGGTGAATGGCACTTTTTAACTTCCTAGATCGCCATCGAGTGCGTGGAAATACACCGAGGGAGCTGGTGACGCCAAATTTCTCAATAGAGCCTCCAAAAAACAAAAAACCGCAGTAAATATGCAAAAGGTACAACAAGAGACATAAAAACCGCTGGAAATGACATTTATAAATCAATATAATGGCTATAGTAATCCAGGTATTACATTTATTAAAAGTGGCTCTGTGGCCGAGCGGTCTAAGGCGGCAGACTCAAGTTCTGTTATCGTAAGATGCGCGTGTTCGAATCACGCCGGAGTCATCATTTTTTTTGCATTTTTGTCAGGAACCCCACCAACAGCAGTGTTAACGGATTGCCAAACGCCGCCAAAAGTCGGGACGAGTCAGCCCCATTTTAAGCGATTTTACTCCCTATCAGACACACCTACGTGTTTAAATACCAAATGCTCGATTAGTTGGAGGGCTTTCTCACAATATATAACATCATAGGGGTGAACAACTTCTGTCTTCCACCCTCAACCAAGTTAACAGCAGCATCCTCAAGGGCACCGGTGACCTGCTTGGAGCCCTTGGGAGACAAACCAATCTTCTCCAACATACCCACCATCTCGGTGGTGATGAATCTACCAACGCGAGAAGTTCTGAAAACAGTGAAGTAGTCGCTAAGACTCTGCACGTACTTCATCTCACCAGCCAAGGGGTAGTACCAGGGGATTTCGTCGTCGACATCAGCCATGTCCTTGGCGTACTCAATCTCGAACCCAACATTCTTCAAGGCCTGCTCAGCAACATCTCTCTTATACATCTTAGGGATACCATCGCCAACCTCAATACCGTAGGCGATCTTACGGTGCTCCTCGTTGGTTTCGTCATACTTGTCGGTCATGACCCACTCGTAGACACCGAAAACTCCACCGGGCTTCAAGACCTTGTAGATTTCAGAGTACACACCCTCCAAAACAGGTGCGTGAACGGTAGCCTCGATGGCGTACACAGCGTCGAAAGTGTTGGGCTCAAAGTCCATCTGCATGAAGTCACCCTTGACAAACGACAACTTGTGGTCCAAGTGGTACTTCTTGGAGTAGTGCTCAGCTCTCTCAATCTGGTAGTCGTTGTTGTTCAAACCCACGATCGAGCAGTCGGTGAAACGACAGATCTCTCTGGCGGGACCACCAACACCACATCCCACATCCAACACCTTCATATCGGCGGAGATGTTCATCTTGTGGGCCAAGTAGTGCTCGTGTCTGGCGGTGGCCTGTCTGAAGGCCTCACCTCTGTAGTAACGAGAAAAGTGGAAAGAAGATCCCCATCCGTACTCGTAAAAGTCAGTCACAAGATTGTAGTAGTGCGAGGTCAACTTGGAGTAGTCGTTCAATCTTTTGTCTTCGTCGTCCTTGGACACACCGCCGTCCCAGTGCTTGAAGTAGCCCTCGTTGGCGACTTCAGATGCGTTCTTGGACTTGGACATAAGGGCAGCGAGTCCGGTCTTCTTGAAGGAGTCGCCATGCAACGCCTTGGCGAAGTCCTTGTCTTTTTTGTGATCCTTCTCAGCAATCTGCACTGGCATGTTGAATAGTTTAATGGGGCAAAATCTGCGAGTGTTGAACTGGTGTAAAATCGAGCTGGCTCAAGAGATTTTATCTCCACGCGCGCCGCGACACTCTCGTTCCCTCGTATACTTTGCAGGTCGTATAGACGCGCGTTAATCCCAGCCGCCGTGTGCAGGACCAAAATCAACACCTGCTCCTAGAGACTCAGTCGTCCATGGGTACGTCATAGTCTTCATGGTCCTCGGCGTCGAGAAACTCGTCAATCTCGCCAAGCTCCCGGGCTACCGCGTCGGCCTCCTCCGCCGCATCGGCAGCGGCATCGGCATCGGTATCTTCGTCACGTGCCGCGGGACTGGGCTCTTTTTCATGTTGGGTGTCGCTCACGGAGCTGGCACGTGACCGCACATCGGGACTAGCCGTAGCGGTGCGGATTCGGGCCTCGGTTTCGACAGCGGAAGCCAATAACTCCGCCACGGTGGACTCAAATTTGGCGAATCCTTTTATCGCCGACGTGTCAAGGTGGAAGTCTGGCTTTGTCAGGTTTTCCTCTAGAATTTGTTTAGTGTCTTCGATGGCGGCGTGAAGACCCTGGAGGTGTTCAGATCCGAGGGCAGGCGAGAGACGTAGTTTGGGCAAGTTCAGCAATATGGCCCTCTTCACGACTCGCGGAGAATCCTGGTCCACAATTTGCAAAAATTTCATGGCTTGCCAGAAGTGCGACGGATTTTTGGCAATTTCCTCCGGTTGGGCTCGTCCTACTAGGGCGGGATCTCCCCAGTTTATGAGCTGCAGTAATACCGTCTGGCACAGCGGAAGATTTCCAAGCTCGTAGTACTCGCTTCCGTTTCTGTACATCCTGTAGAAGCAGTCGCCGCTGACCATGCTCAATTTCTTCTGGTGACCCTCGTGACTCCACGCATACACCGGCAAGCAGAAGGCAAGAATCTGCTTCAAGTCGGTGTTGCTATTGTTGATGGGGTTGAAGTAGGAAATGAGCAAAATTTCGAGGAGCTTGCTTTCCTGTCCGCTGTCTTCCCCGTCGCCGATTTCGCCGAATTCTTGAAGAAGGTCGGCTAAAAGGAGCTTGCACAAGCCCTCGGCGACGACGGCTTGAAGATTCGGCATGTCGTAGCTTTTGATCAAGCTATAGAACAATCGGGCAAGAGAGAGCGAGTCCACCGCATCCTCGGCGTCGTCGTCCAAAATCTCAACGCCGTGGGTGGATAGGATGTCAAAGACAATTTTGGTGGAGAGGACCTTGAGCTGCTCGTCCTGCGCCTTTGAGGCCGTCATTCCGAAGAATTTGAGGTTCGACTTGCCCATTCCCTTGTCAATAAGCGAGAGTAGCCCTAGAGTCTGGTAGCCTAAGAGCCTGATCCTTTCATTGGCGCTGTTTGAGATAGCAGGACGAATCAACGTCTCAATCAACGTCTCAATCTGGTAGATGTTGGACGAGGGATCGTTCAAGATCTCCAAGTAGTGCCGAAGAACAAGCAAGCACTGGATCATCAAGCTTTCCTCCGGCAACAGCGGAGCCGTCTTCCGGCGCTTGTTGGAATCCGCAATCTGCGAGTCTAGATCACCTTGAGATTCGTCATCACTTGCAAAGTCGTCACCAACAAGCATCGAAGCTGCAGAAACGAACGTCTCGTCAGCCTCGTCCAAAGACGAGTCTCTGATATCGGTGATGATCTCCGTGCACAACGACGAGAAATAGCTCTCGTCGTTTGAGCTTTTGCGCAAGATACTTACGCACGTGCTGATGAGCTTGTCGCTGAGATTACCTGCGGTGAGTGCATTTCTCACGATGGGCATGACACGTCTTGTTCCGGCCACATCGGCGAAGTCGGCGGCCTGAATGATGAGAAGTAGCTGGTTGATAATGAACTCAAGCTCCTGGATTTGTTCGTCAAACGGAAGATATTCCTCTTCCAAGTCTCCGGTTTTCTCCTCGTAAGACTCCCGCTCGTTGGCCTGGTGCCTGAGTTTGGTAGCAACGTCTTCTGCATACGCCCTCTGAATCTTGATCTGCTCTGAAACCTCCTCGGCTGCGGAGATCGACTCATCTAGTGTGTTCTGCAACGTTTTGTACTCCATTCTCAGCTCAGAGAGTTCGTGATCCTCGTCGGCGCTCAACGCGCCTTTTGACTTTTTCGCAGTGAGCTTTTGTACCGTGTCTCTCTTGGTCTTCAACTGGTGCTTCGTTTCGCTAATCCGCGACTTGAGCTGCGTCAAATAGTGCTCCTCTTTGGCGACCTTGCGTGTGATTTCCTGCTGCGTAGCGGATGTTTCCTTCAAGAGCGAGGAAAAGCGTATTTTCTTGTTTTCGTGCGCTTTGTATCTCTCGACGAGGTCGGAATTGGAATCAACAATCAGCGCCCTAAGCTTGAGGTAGTCCTCCAAGATGTGTGCCAATTTGATCAACTCGGGGATGTTTTTTTCAATGTTGTCGTAGAGCTCTAGTTTCAAGCACTGCTCATAGTAGACACGGATGAACAAGGCCTTTTCGACGGTAAGTTCTCTCCAGGAGTCGTCGGCGATTTCCAAGTTCTCCAAGGTCTCGCGGTTTTGCGTGAATAGTACTTCAATCACCGATTCCGCCACATCGCTGTTGATGACATGAAGCTGCTCAAGCAAGCGCAACACGTCGTTACTGGAATGCTCAAGCCAAGTCGAGGAGAGCATTTTGGTTGTGGCCTGACGAACCGACTCGTCGCGATCATTGAGGCCCCAGCTCAACACCTTGTCTCTTGCATCGATGTCGATGTCGCGGAAACAGTCGATTTCCTTGAGGATCCTCAGGTACACCAATCGCCTGTTGATCGCATTGGTGTCCCTGGACCTTTCCAACAACAACGGCACCACGCGCTTGGATTTGGAGAGATTAAGAAGGGCAGCTCGGCGCGCCTCGGCCGACTCGTCGTGCCTCAATGTGCTTAGAAGAGACGAAGTTGCCGACGCCATCAGCAAATCGGACTCGTCGTCTTGGAAGAACTGAAAACGCGAGATAGCGACGACGGCTTGGATGCGTACTATTGGCTCCTTGTCCTGTAGTCGGCGCGACAACGAGAACTGTAGTGCCTTGAAGAGTTGCTCGTCGATTTCGGTGATGTAGTTGACCAAGTAGGCAAGAAGCTGGACGACCCGGAAACGCACCTCCTTGAATCTGGACTCGATGCCTCGGAGTAGGTGCCGAAGAAGAAGATCCACAAACTCAAGCAGCACGCTTTCGTTTTCATCGTCGTCATTTGGCCGCGGAGTGCCGGATTCCGCTTCCTCGTTCAACATGGTAGCGACAAAGCTGGAGCAGAACTTGACGATTCTGTCGGCGGAGGTCACGCCCTTCTTGGACTTCAAGATTTTGGATATCATTTTGAGCACATGGAAGTTGAATTCCTCCTCGTATCCGAGGCTCACGGCTCTGATCTGGATGTTGCGTAGGAACATGACCAACTTGCGATGGCCAGAGAGCGATAGCTGGGCATCGTGGAACACGTGACACGTTGCATTTATGACCTCGTCTAGGGTGGAGAATTTTTTGATCTGCTTGAGCGTTGGTTTGGGCAACACGTCCATATCTGTGGAGTAGAGGTAAACAAGGCAGGTACAGGATGGTGCGGCGCGATGGATAAAGCGGGAAGATGAGCATCCGGATTGTTGATCGACTGGGAGGCTGAAAAAGAAGATAGGGGAAAAAAAAGATCGAGAACTGATGAGCGCCAATTTGGAGAACGATCCGCTCTGTTCCTTTTAGGCTTTTGGTGTTTGGAGTCCTCTTCAACATATGGGAAGGGAGGTCCAAAAGACGATGCAAAGACCGCTGAATAGCACGCACGAAACCCCGGAATCAAAACGCCGCAATCTCAGTTGACGCCTATTTCCCCACCCTCCGCACTCCGACGCGGACATTCCCGCGTGCCCCTCTCCAACTCCATCGCCAGACAGCGTTCCTGCACTCACCACATGGCCAAAATGGCACACAGCATTCTGCCCGACGCCAACACAGCGCGCCCCGCGGGCGTCGTGGATGTCACCACCCGATTTTTCGAGGCGGTGGAAAACATGGCGCCCGGCAAAGTCGCCAAAAGTCCCTACTTCCAGATGGTGGACGGCGCCCGTGCCGTCGAGGTTGGAAACCGGCGTCTTGACACGTCACTCACGCAATTGGGCCGCGAGGAAATCGGCTTCGACTGCTCAACGCCGCAAGACATAGACACCGTGATTTCTGTCATGGACGAGCTTCTCATACGCACAATGTGCTGGCTCGAGGGCCTGTCGCTACTGGTGACGGTGCTCAGCTGCCGGTACGTGGCCACGTTTTTGGCCAACTTCATGGGCGGCTCCAAGGTGCAGAGCGTGACGTTTGAGACGCCGCGGTTGGCAAAACGGCCGCCTGGAGGCCCGCTGGCCGCCGACGAAACGTCACGTGACACCGCCGTCAACGTGGTGCTCCGGGCGTACGTGGCGGGCTTGTGCAAGTTTCTCGGCACCGTCAAGTTTGTGGCGTCGCAAGTTCTCTACGACGAGGAGGACCTCATCATGCGCGCCATGGACTTCGACTTGCTAGCGCTGGTGCTGCCGACAGAGGTGACGGCGATTCTAGACGCGGCGATGGCGGCGGCCGAGCAGGAAGCGCTGTTTGCGGCGGCGCTACCCTATCTCCGCTTTGTCCGCTGTCTTGTGGAGACAGACACCTTGGTGGACGCCGAGATCGACTTGTACAGCGACAACGTCGACGGCTTCAGTGGCGAATTTCTTCTGGTGGCCGGCAAGCAGCTCCAGCACATTGCCGACGCGGCACCGGCGCTCAAAATCCCGCCCGGCACCTTCTCCAAATTCGTCCAGGTCGACTGCAACAACAAGCACATTCCGTTCGACCTAGCCACCATGGATCGTGCCAAAGCCATGGCGCGATTCGGCGACCTCGTGCGCGAGACGCAGTTTTTTCTCTCGGCCATCCAGTCCGTGAAGTCTGCCGGCCAGTTGACCGCCTTTCTCCAGTACGCAGTGGATGGGTCGTCGTGGACGGTGTTTTCACGAGGACTCTTCCAGCTTTTTCTCCTCCGAGACGACAAGTCCATTGCTGGTCTGGACGAGTCGGTGTGGCTGACCAGTCTCAAGATCATGGAGGGCTTGTGTCTTGCTGGAAACGGCGTCATGAGCCTGACGGGGTGGGAAAGTGCTGATCTTCTTGCACGCTTCAACCAGCTCACCGACTCGATGGAGCAGTGCATGTTCTACGGCATGTGCCGCTCGGCGCACAATCCGTCGCGCCAGCGGCAGCTTCTCAACAAGGACATCTCCATTCTCGATACGCTCCAGGCTAACGCCGAGTCGTTGGAGATCGAGCTCTACGATAACGGAATAGGCGACCGTTTTCACCCGCAGATTGAGCAGCCGGCGCTTGGCCTTGGCCTGTTTTTGTATTTCTACAAGTTGCAAGTCATGGTGGAGTTCACGCTCTCGGGATTTGCTCTTGACGTGTACCACGCCAGCGAGGCGCCGGCCACGTTCTGGTTCACGTCGTACCTATGCAAGCATCTTGAGTTTCATGTGAGTCGCCGCATTCGTGAAATCAATGTCGGCAAGCAGGCCAGCGTCGTGTCGATGGAGAAGAAGGTCAAGAAGGCCAAGGCACGGCCAAAGAAGGAGGAGTTGAAGCAGGAGTTGCGCAAATTGGAGGCTTTGGTGCCGCAGCTCGCCGACAACATTTCATACATAGACGGCTTTGTTCTTCCCCAGGTGCGAGGATTGCAACTTCTAGCGTCGGCGGTGCATTCTTTGCTTTTGCTTTACTCGGTGTCCGGTGCTCCGGAGCCTGAGTTCTCAACGCTCAGCACACCACGTCTCACCTACATGTTGAGATTCAAGCCGTATGCCAGTGTGGGAACTCCAGAAACTCCGACGTACGACGAGTACATCGGGTCAGTGGCGCCGGTCAAAAACTTGAAAAACGTGCACCACAACTTGCGCACGAGCAAGATAAACATGATTGGCTCGCAGATTAAGACTGAACTCAGCCAGGCATTGGCGCATTTCAACGCGGTGTTGGCGGCAGTTCGGACCGAGTCCGGCGCCGTGAAAAACGTGGTTTCGCCCGCGGCCAAGCCGGCCATCGAGGCCCATTTCACCAACTTGGCTAAAACTTGCATTATGTATCTGTTGGAGCTCGGCCGGCTATTGAAAAGAGAGACGGGAGAAAAGTGCACTGTGAAGCAGAAACCGGGCGCCCACCGCTGGTTCCCGATATACTACCTTGAAGAGAGCTAGACAAAGTTACGAGAGCCTCCAGCGCTTCGTCTGGTGGCCCAGCCCGCGCTGAGTGTGTTTCCAAATACGCATACTCTGGGAAACATCCAGGGGCTTAAGTGCACAGCGTTCTCGGGCCGAGATTGCGCTCATCAAAAAGACGAACGCCATTGCCACCAGACTGAATGCAGAGATCCTCAGCCGCTCGGCTGACCCATTTTTTTGAGGTGAGACACTCGGAAAATCTTCAAGCTCCACTTGAAAAACCTTGCGCCGTAGTCCGACTGCAACTTGGCGCCATTGGGCATCAGGTCGAAATGACCAGCGCCATGTCACCCCACGGAAAGCCAATTTATTGGTGTTCGGTTGCGGTCCAGACCATACTGCACTCAAAGCGTCGTTGCGAGCACAAATGGAGCTAAGGTTTAGTCGCAAGAGGTGTCTAATTTGTCAGCATACGATATAGAAAATACACAAGAGAACGTGAATTTACAATTTGGCGATTCTCAATGCGGCCAAAAGAGATTATATGCTTCCGTAGGTTTTTCGAATACCCGCGAAGAAAACCCTCCATGCTTTCCCCGTTTTGTCACTACCTCCGTCGGGCTCGGAACGCACTAATCATGCAGGCCCAAAATCCGAGGGTTCGGATTTGCCACCCCTGTCATATAAGTAACCGCCCGATTCCTCAGCCGCGTCATCCGTAACAGCATTGTTTTTTTCTTCGGTTCGAAAAATCCGGAAGCTTTCAAAGAACCTAGTACGGACCGCACGTCGCATCCATTCCAGCAAGCTCACTTCCGATACTTCAGCCTGCTGACTAATTCATCGTCCCCACCATTTGGTCCCATCCTGCTAGTCTTCCCTCTATAGCAAACTCCCCATCGCACCAGAGAACATTCGTATCCAGTAAATAATCTATCAGAATCACAATTCCCATAATGGCAGACACAAAGAGAGCACATGCTGACCTCTCGTCGGTGTCGCCCCAGCCGGAGAAGGAGCTGAGCAAGAGAGGCAGAAAGCCCATTGATACAGAGCCCAAGTCGAAGAGGACTGCCCAGAATAGAGCTGCCCAGCGTGCATACAGAGAAAGAAAGGAGCGCAAAATGAAGGACTTGGAGGACAAGGTGGCGCTGTTGGAGGATGAGAGAACGAAGGCAACCACGGAGCTGGACCTTCTACGGGCGCAGGTCGAGCTATTGAAAAAGGAGCTTTCTCGGTTCAGGGGCAACACGGATTTATCAGACTTGAAGTTGCCGCAGTCCGTGCCCACGGCCACAAACAGTAGTGTCAAGAAGGAAATCAAGCTGCCCGCTGACAATGTTTTCGAGAGAGAGTATAGTCTTGGATTCCCCTGGGCCAACCAGCAGTCTGAGCCAAACTTGGGAAACAACAAGGCGGATGCGGTTCCTGATTTGGTGAGTGGGTCGTCTTCCTCCACTTCCCCGCTCGATAATAGTGTTCTCGTGTCGCCAGACAGCAACACCAGCGACTCGTTTAACAACCTCCGCACCTCTTTGAGTCCTCAGAACCAGTTCAACACAACTTCGGACTTTGACGAGAAGCTAGATCCGTTTTGTGTGACTCTTGGTGAGGCGTGTGGCACGAAGCAGCAGCCAGTGCCCAAATACAGGCGCACGAGTCAACTAGCGGCCCTTGAGAATAAGACGCTGTCGAGAGCGGGTGACTCGCCCCTGTGGAGCGCGTTATCTCCGTTCCACGCGGCGCTAACCCCAAACGAGAACTTGTCGGATCCGTTCTTCGCTGGACTGGGAAGCAGCACCAGCAACGACAACGACCCGTTGTCTTTCCTCAACGACAACAACTTTGACGTCTCATTGGCGTTTGGAAATGCTACAAACGACTTTATCAACAAGAGCGACGACGTCGAAGACCCACTTGCAAGACTTACGACCGAGGAGTCGATTTACGACCCCATCGGCAGCGTCAATACCGACTTCAATTTCAACGAGTTTGTGAAGAGCAGCCTCCCGTCGGAGGCCAGCTCCGGAAGCAGTGTCTCGGGCATGAAATCGGGGTCTTCCATAACCAGTTTCGGCAGTGGCCACGGCCAGAAGGGAGTGGACGCAGAGGGGCAGCAGGATGTTGTTCCTGCGCCTGAGAAGGTTATGAGATGTCTGGAGATTTGGGACCGCATTACGTCGCATCCCCGTTACTCCGACATTGATATTGACGGCTTGTGTTACGAGTTGAAGAGCAAGGCGAAGTGTTCGGAAAAGGGCGTTGTCATTGACGCCAAGGATGTGAACAGCTTGATTGCCCGCTCAGCGCTCAACCATTAACGATTTTTTTTTTGTATTTCATGTACGGGAATGAAAATTTGACGAGAAGTTGTAGAAGGAGCCACCAAATGGCGTTGTTGGAGAGAAAGAGAAGGGTTGGAGTGAAATAGAAGTGACAGCACTAAAATTGAGCTGTTCCAGTTTTTGACCGCAAAATTTCGTCTTCCACCCAGCGAAGTCGCTGTCGGGTTGCACCTTTTTCCTGCACTTGCGCGACCAATCACACCTCCATCTTTCTAAGACATCAACCATGTCGACATCGATCTTCAGAACTATCAAGAACATATCGGCCTCTGGTATCAAGAGAGCCGCGTGGCAGATTCAGAACCACAACGACACAAAAAGAGGATGGTTAGTCGGCACCGACGACTGGGGTAACAAGTACTACGAAACAGACATCCCTGAAGAAATCCACTTGAGAACCAGATGGGTGGAGTATGCCGACTGGGGCATTGACATCTCTCGTGTGGAGCCAGGTTGGCATTTCTGGTTGGGTTACGGAACCAACACGCCTCCAAACAAGTTGACGGATGCTCAGAAGTCTGAGAGAGCGTACCCATTGCCAGAAAAACACAAGGAGAATATGACGGGATCGCGCGGGGCTTACGTTCCCTACAACACGGCCAAACCCAAGTTTTCGTCCTGGCAGCCGGTGGTGAGCGAGAGAGTTTGATGGGATAATTCAGCATAATACATACGACATGAGGAGATGTAGCGAGAATGTAGAGAGGGTTGAGCACCGCTGGTTTTGAGAACTGAGAATTTTGAACATTGGGGATCTAGGTTTCGAGGAGAATGGGGATATTCGACAGTACCTATGAGGAGATGTAGAGAGAGAGTATTGGGAGAATGGAAAACTGACACTATTTGAGAACTCAGAGTATAGAAACTGAGAGTAAAAAGAACTGAGAGTATTGAGGACTGAGAACTCTGAACACTGAAGATGTAGGTGTTGAAAAATCGGGGATAGTCGAGAGTACCTCCGTCCTGGAATTAGCCTATTCCGCAGTGGGCCGGCTGGTGGATGATGGACTAGTTACCTCGCTGCAGTCAGAAGGAAAAAAAAAAACGCCGAAGAAATTCATTTTACCAGGTGCGCCCACAGCTTTTTCGGACCGCTTTTTGCGTGGAACTTCGGCAGCGACGGCCATGCATCGATCAGGCACGGAATTCTCGATTCGAGTCATCATGCCATCGCATCTCGGCCGCTCATCGGCAAAACGAAAATGCCGATAACGAGAAAAGACAACGTTCCAGCCGGTGAAAGAAAAGGGAAAAAACAGTAAAGAAGAAAAAATTTCACAGCCTCCACGCCAGCTCTCCCGCCGCCTCTAATTTCTCGCTCTCACACTTCTTCTTCTCACCACTCGCACCATGTCTCTTCCCACCCTAGCAGCCGATGCGGTGCTAAAGCAGTCGGTGCCGGTTCCAGACGACTTCGAGGAAGTCAAGGGAATCGACTACTCCCAGGACCTGGCCTACAACATGCGTGCACGTGACTTGATCGACTCCATGAAAACCATGGGTTTCCAGGCGTCGTCGGTGGCCCAGGCATGCGAGATTATCGACGAAATGAGCGAGTGGCGAGGCGTGCACAAGGACACGTTGGACGAACACAAACGCACCGGCGAGTTCGACGACCACGGCTTCCAGAAGGCCACCATTTTCATGGGCTTCACCTCCAACTTGATCTCGCTGGGGCTCAGAGACACGCTCCGGTATCTTTTGCAGCACAAGAAGGTCAGCGCCGTAGTGTCGTCTGCAGGAGGCATCGAGGAGGATCTTATCAAGGTGTTGGCGCCGACTTACATGGGCGATTTTGCACTTGGCGGCCGCGGCTTGAGAGACCAGGGCCTCAACCGGATCGGCAACTTGTTGGTGCCCAACGACAACTACTGCAAGTTCGAGGAGTGGATTGTGCCTGTGCTTGACGAGATTCTCGCCGAGCAGCAGAGCGAGGCCGCCAAACTCAAGCCCGAAGAAGTGCTTGGCGCCGAGAGTGCCGCAGTGTGGACTCCGTCGCGGATTATCGACCGCTTGGGCCAGGAAATCGGCAAGGTTCCTGGAGGCGAGCTGTCGGTGCTCTACTGGGCCCACAAGAACAAGATTCCCATCTTTTGTCCGGCGTTGACCGACGGCTCCATTGGCGACATGTTGTTCTTCCACACGTTCAAGGCGTCGCCCGAGAGACTTCGCCTCGACATTGTGTCGGACATACGGCGCATTAACTCGCTATCGATGGACGCCACTCGCGCAGGAATGCTTATTTTGGGCGGAGGGCTTATCAAGCATCACATCTGCAATGCGTGCCTCATGCGTAACGGAGCCGACTGGGCCGTCTACATCAACACGGGGCAGGAATTCGACGGATCCGATGCCGGCGCTCGGCCCGACGAGGCGGTGTCGTGGGGCAAAATCAAGGCTGATGCCAAGTCCGTCAAGGTGTACGCCGATGTGACGGTGGTGTGGCCGCTCATTGTTGCCGCCACGTTTGCGAGAACGAGGCCGGTCGGCGCTGGTAAATAGTGTACAGAAACGACGATCGGACTTTGACATTTGCAGAAAGCGCAACGAGATCGGAGAGATAAGAGCGAGGGTAGGAGCTGCAAAGATGAGGGCAACGGAGATCCAGCAAAGCGGAGATAAGGCCGAATGGAGATCCAGGAAACGATCCGGCGAGGGCAAAATAGAAGCCACTCCTCGCTGATGCCCTTGAATGGCGGAAAACACGCGGACGTCACAACTCGCCAGATAAGATGCGGCGAGGTGGGGCACGCGGGGCACCTCCCAGCGTGGCAGAAACCGGCCTGCCGCCAGCTCAGACTGGCGCTGTTTTCCTGCATCAGGGGCCCGATTGTGGCCGTTTCGTTTTCCGCTCGCGAATCTGAGCAGTGGCAATTCCGTCGACGGCTTCGTAATTGATAAGAACGAGAAGGCGGCGAAACCATTGGCTCCGCAGAAACGCAGACGCCCCCTTTGGATTAAAAATTGCCAATTGCGTAGTGCTGGATGCAAAAAAAAATTCTAAGCCTTGCCAATTCTCTCGCCTCGCTGCCCGCTCCGGCGGCTGGCTGCACGGCTCCATTCCGCACTCCACAATCCACACTGCCTCTCACTTTGTCGCCACATACTACTCGTTCTTCATGGCCGAAAACAGCAAACTCTCCTCCGCGTTGAAGGAGGCTCTCAAAGACTCGTCTCCCGAAGAAATTGAACAAATTCTTCAGAAACTCACTGTTGCGGCCTCTCCACCCACCTCGTACTCGGAGTCGTACTTCACGGGCCACGCCACCAAGTACATCGACTTCACGTACACCAGCCCAACAATTTACCACGTGGTGGCAAATTTCGGCACACAGTTGGAAAAAGCCGGTTTCAAGCACCTTTCCGAGACGCAATCGTGGGCCGACCTCCAGCCCGGCAAGTACTACACCACCAGAAACGGCACCAACTTGGCTGCGTTTGTGGTGGGGCCCGATTGGCAGCCATCCCACGGCATTGGCGCCGTCGGTCTGCACATAGACTCGCTTACCGTCGTTTTGAAGCCGTCGTCGCTCAAGGCCCAGAAGGAGGGCTACGATCTTTTGGGGGTGGCGCCGTACGCGGGCACGCTCGGTGACTTGTGGTGGGACAGAGACTTGGGGTTGGGCGGCCGCGTGCTCGTGCGCGACGGTGGCAAAATCGTCTCCAAGTTGGTGGACTCGACGCCCCACCCCATCGCCAAGATTCCCACTTTGGCGCCCCATTTCGGCGCCCCCGCAGTTGGGCCGTTCAACAAGGAGACCCAGGCGGTGCCGGTGGTGGGCTTCTCGATCGAGGAGGAGCCGGCCACCGCCGCCGAAAAGAAGGCTCCCCTCTACGGCAAACACTCGTTGTCGCTCTTGAGATACGTGGCCGCCTCGTTGGGTGTCGCGGTCCAGGACATTCTCTCGTGGGACTTGCAGCTCTACGACGTGCAGAAGGGCGCGGTTGGCGGTTTGAAGAACGACCTTCTTTTCGCTCCCCGAGTCGACGACCGCATCTGCTCGTACGCGGCGCTCAACGCTCTTATCGAGACTGCGCAAGCCGGCAAAGTCCCTGCTGACGCCTTTTCGATTGTCGCCTTGTACGACAACGAGGAGGTGGGTTCTGGCACCCGCCAGGGCGCTCGCGGTGGTCTTCTTGAGGCCGTGGTCACCAGAGTGGTGTCTCTGCAGTACTACGGCGGCGAAAAGCCCGACGACGACCTCAAGGTTGTGTACGGCAACTCCATCATCCTCTCCGCCGACGTGAACCACTTGGTGAACCCCAACTTTTCCGACGTCTATTTGGAGCACCACAAGCCCGTTCCCAACACGGGTGTTGCGCTTGCCTTGGACCCCAACGGCCACATGGTGACTGACGCCATTGGCCAGGCTTTGGTGGAGGAGTTGGGCCGCATCAACGGCGACAAAATCCAGAGATTCCAGATCAGAAACGACTCTCGCTCGGGTGGCACCATTGGCCCCTACCTTGCCACGCAGACGGGTGCACGCACGATTGACTTGGGCATTCCGCAGTTGTCGATGCATTCGATTCGTGCCACTGTGGGAGCCAAGGACGTTGGGTTGGGAACGAAGTTCTTTGCGGGCTTCTTTGCGAAATGGGCCGAGGTCTACGCGCAGTTCGACGACTTGTAAGTAGAAAACGTGGCAAATCTAGAAGTCCCCTGCGGCGGCTGTCTCGTTCGCATCACTGTTGGTGACGTGTATGGAGTTTCCACCTGGGGCCGATGGCTGCGCACAGGCGAGTCATCAAGACGAAAAAAAAATGGCAGCCCCAAAATTAATACAAGCCCCTTTTCATATTCCTGTCGTAATGTTGATCTTTATCGTATCTGCCGTGGCATTTCCGGTTTCCGTCACCTGTCTTCACTGAGGGACTGCACGTAGCTTCACTCTACACCCCATTCAGCTTCACATTGCCATGAGTACGTCGCCAAATAAAGCCCATTGCTACATAATGCCGCCAGTTTTACTAACCTTAAGCACCACCCAAAAAGATGTCGCTTCTGGAGTTTTTCTCCAATGAATGTACGTCAGTCCAGTCCTCCTCTCAACATATTCCCTTACTAATTTCAGCTTACGGCGGATCGTGGGCAGACGAAGAATTCGACATGGCATCGATTTCTGTGCCAATTGAAAAGAACAAGAATCGGCCTTTTCACGCTGAACAGCCCCCGTCCAGATTCTCTTCCTCGTTTGGAGGCAGACACAACTTCCTAGACCAGGGCCCCCCATACATTGTGAAAATGCTGAACATCCCTCTCAGTGGCGATAACGGATTTATCGAGGACTTGTTTCGTAGCAGGTTCTCGCAGTTTGCGAAATGCAAGATCTTGGTGGACCCATCGCAGAGTCTGCTTGAAACGGGAGTAGTGAAAAAAGTTGCATTCGTGGAATTGAAGTCGTTCGCAGACCAGACGAGAATTCTCAAGTGGCAGGACGTTGTCTACGGTGGCCTGCGCCGCGTGATTATCGAGCAGGCCGACTTTGAAGATTTCAAATACTGCATTGCGTTCAACCAGCAGAACGAGGCCAAACTACAAGCCATTGAGCAAAACCGCCTCTCTGGCCATCATGGATTCCACAATGGCCACCGGGGTGGGCCTCCAAATGGAGCTCCCCCGGTAAGGATATATCAGGGAGAATCTGGGGGTAGTGTGCTTCGAGATTTACCAGAGCTAGGACACAAAACCGGCTCTGGCCCAGCCGAACAGCATACAGCACCGCATCCCAGATCTAATCCTTTTGGGCTGGCAAAACCCGTGGATGTAGTTTCGAGACAGCATGAAATCGAGAAACACTTGGTCAACGTTAACCCGACAACAACGCGGCTGGCAATAGCCGAAAATCCCCCGAAGAAGAAAGATGAGCCCGCAAATCAACATCGCTCAACCACTACACACAGCCTGCAACCTGCCAATGCTTCAAAATCTGGGCTCATCCCAGCATCTATCCCCCTGTCTGTTTACGGATCCCCCCATAGCATGGCCTCCATATTGAGCGCAGGTTCGGGCAACCAATCGATTTCAAACAAAACGTCCAGAGTTCTGACTCCTCCGGTCAAGAAATCCACTGTTCTTATCAAGAAACCTGCCGTGGTGAAAACGTCGGAAGACCAGGTGCTGGCCGGAGCTACCCCGTCAGCTGAATCCGCAGGAGATCAAGCAACGGATGATTTGAAAGTACAAGAAGCTAAAAAGTCTTCGTCACCGAATCAGGATGCTCGGCCTGGAAGCACAACTGAAGAGCCTCGCCCCAACTTCAAGAAGAATCTCAAGCAGATGGCTGAAAATAGGGCAGCGAAATTAGCGAACTCCAAAACCTCCAAAACCTCCAAAGACTCTAGATCGACAAGGAGTTCCATCAAAGCGAGTGAGGGAGACAGAGAACGGGCTCCACGAAGAGGGTCCTCTAATAATCGAGAGCGGCGATCGAATCACGCCTCAGCCCCAAGCAAAGAGCACGGAGAGGAGAAAGAGAAACCCGAACACATCAGAAAGCCGAGAAGACAATCTACCGCCTCGTCGCGGAATGAAAATACCGCCTCTTCTCAAACCTCAGCAAGCGGGGATGTGGAAACTGCCAGTGAGAGAGCATCAAAACTCCGTGCAAATCTGCAGCAAAGGGTTGCCACTGCTGAATCGAGGTCTCAGTTGAGGCCTGAAGGAGGCCGGAAGCCCGACAAGCCCGGTTCAAGGAAGTTGCGCGTTCTGAGGTCCGAGGGGTTTGCTTCCTCTGAGAATACATCAGATAATGGGGGCCCAGGTCGTTCAACAGAGGCCCGCTCCAGAAACGAAAAAGAAACTAGTCTGAGTGAAGGGAAAATCGTCAAAGATGTTCAGCACAACGATCACGCGCCTAAAAATCATGAAAAACCAAGAGGTCAAGAAAAGGCTGCTGACAGAAAGAAGACACGTCGCCCGAGTTCTACCGCCCTGGAGCCCCGGCAAGTGAAACTACCAGGGGCGGTTTCGGATCAGCGTAATCCGGAAGAGAATCTCCATCTTACAGGGAAATCTGGAAACCGGGAAAGCCACAAGCTCACCAAACCTCGGCCAGAGAAACCACGTCCTTCGAGGAAACCCCGTGGCTCGGAGAAACCTGAGCCCGCGAAGGCTGAGTCGGAGAAGTCTGGGCCTGAGAAATCAAAACCCGAGAAAACTCAGCCTAGCAAGTCCGGAAATCGCAAGCCGGGCCCCAAAAAACCTACTCTGGAGAAGCCTGGCAAAGAAAAACGACAGGCCCCCGAGAAAGATGCCAAGATAAACGGCTCGGAGAAAGACGATGTGGCCACGACCGTTGCCAAAGTAGATCAGACTATGCCGAAAGACAGCGGCCGCAAGAAGAGTCATTCCAAAGGCTCTGGCGCCGATCCTGGCGCCGATGAGTCAAAGTAATTCCGTGTTGCAGCGCCAAGATACGCAGGGGCGCAGGTTGTCACGCAGACTCTGGTTGGGGTTCTTGTTTTTATCTACGAGCAGTATCCTGCAGTCTGAATCTAGTGAGATTTTTGAATAGATGACGACATGGCCGTACAGATTTGTATTTGGTTGCGAAGAGCCTTTGCATGCTCCCCTGTATATTGTCCTGCATTATCCCCGTGGGGAAGCGCCGGCCCGCGTCAAGGTTGTCATCACCCGAGAAGTGGGGCGGCGTGGGGACCGCCGGTAACATTACCGAAAATGGACGTGAGGCTCACGCAAATCCCTGACTGGCAGCTCTCAGTATGCATAGCCTGTATTGGGCCCCGTGCCTTTTCGTACATGGCAACCCGGCTACATTGAATATCCTGTTGAACGTAAAATTATTAGCAACTTATTAAACTCTTAGCCGTTAACTAGACTTTCTCGACGTGGTCAACAGATCCCTTCAGTCTAACCGCTTTGATGGTGACTTCTGGAGCCTCGTCGCCAAACACCTTAGCCACTTCCTCCAAGGTGTAACCAGACGTCTCAGGGAAAGTGAAGATGACGACAACGAGCTCGACAGCAAGAATACAGCAGTAGACAATGTAGTACTTCCACTGGATGGCGTCCATGGCAATGGAGTTGACGAAACCGTTGTACACCAAAACCAAAGACATGACGAACTGCATGATCATAAGACCCTTGGCTCTGTGGGAGTAGGGCAAGATCTCGGTAGCGTACAAAAATGGCAAACCGTTCAAGCCAATGTCGTAGAACATGTAGTAGATGAAGATCATGGCAAGCACACCGTTGGCGAAACTCTTGTCCTCAAAGTTACGCTGCTGGTTAACCGCAGAAAGCGCCGTCCAAAGAATGTAGGACACCAACATACCAGCCACCGAGGTGATGAACATAGTTCTACGCTTGAATCTGTAAGACACAGAGGCAAACACGGCACAAAGCACGAAGTTGTAGATCATAAGACATCCGTTAATCTGAAGCTGCTTCGTTGCCAGGGTGATACCAATCGACTCAAGCACCTTGACCAAGTAGTAGGAAACAAGACCGTTACCGGAAAGCTGCATCATGGTTGGAATGGCGCAGATCAAGAAGAGTCTCTTTCTGAAACTCTTGATCTTGAAAAAGTCCCCGTACGAAGCGTGGGTTTGCTGTCTCTCCATCTCCAAGGCAGCCTCGATTTCTCTGAGCTCGGCATCGATGAATTCCTGGTCCTGGATGTCGTTAGAGTCGCCAATGTGGAACTTCAGCAACACCTGTCTAGCCAAATCGGACTTGCCCTTGGCAACGTAGTATCTGGGAGATTCGGGAACCATCCAGAAGAAAACCAACTGGACGGCAGGAAGCGCAGCCTGGAGGTATGAAGGGATGGACCAAGAGGCCTTGCCATCGATGTTTCTGGTTCCGTAAGTCACCCAAGAGGCCACAATAGCACCCAAGTACCAACAGATGTTGTAGCAGAAAGTGGAAACCTCTCTGTGGGGAGGATAGGCAATCTCGGAAATCAAGGCGGGAGCACCGATGGCAGCCAACATGGAGCCGAAACCAAGAATAAATCTGGTGCCAAGGAAGAATCCGTAACTGTTCGAGACACCCTGCAAAATACCACCGACCACGGTGATGAACTGGCCAACAAAGATAATCTTCCATCTTCCGTACTTGTCGTTCAAGTAAGGTGCAAAGGGAAGCGCGGCGATAGAACCGAACAAAGTTCCGTTACTCAAAGCACCAAGAATGGCGCCCTTGGGGTGACCCATTTCACGTTGCCAGTGCTGCAACGACTGCAAACCGTTAAGCATAGAACCATCGTAACCGTTGTTGGTAGAGGTAAGGGTGATGAGGAAAATGGCCCAGATCAACTTCCACAAGTAGCCGACCTTGTAAAAGGGCCTTTGCTCGCGGATGAGGTCGCTAAGTTTGACCTCCACCACCTCGGGCTCTTCGAAGGTGGCGGGCACCTTCTCAATCAGCGAGTTGCTATGAGACATGTCGAAGTAGTTTTCTTATTATCGATTCCCTGTGTTTTCTTGAAGGATTCAATGAATGAACTGGAGAACAGAATCTGGGGGAATGTCTCCATATTAAGTACTGCGTCGTGCGTCACATTGAGAGTGTATCCGATCTGCGGAATACTCTACACGCCGCGTCTCCGCACTGCAGATTTTCCCCACGTCTGCCGGAAAACTTGGGGTAACACCGCGAAGCATTCCAAATTCGGAATCGTAACCTTCGAAGTCCAAAAATACGATGCGGGGGTGGCCACGCGCGCGGCTATCCTGCAAACCGGGGTACATGAAGTGCCCGCACTGGGAAGGCTTCCGCAGTGGGGGTGGGGAAAAAAATTGTTTGGGGGAGGCGTTACCAGCGTGGCTGCCAGCCGGATGTGCGGAGGTAGGTGACCAAGGTTGATGGAAGATACAACTGGACCAGGCCATTCGGATTTGTTTTCCTTCTAGAGAGAGAAATATATGCACGAGTCGGCATGTTGCGCAGGATGCGATGAAACGAGGCTGGCGTGATCTTTCAAAAATGCCTTCTTGGTTTTCCTTGTACGCGGAGTGGGGTCTGCTAATCCCCAGTATCTACAGCCGGCCCACAGCGTGAATATGGCTGCTCGGAAATGCAGCCGGCGCATGATTCGCTTCTGAACAAACCAGGCCTCCCATTTCGGCGAAACGCCTGATCGCAAGTCGAGTGCATCGCTTTAGGCAATGTACCGCAGGAAGAGTCCCAAAATGGAAGTGCTATTCGAGGCAGCCAAGATTACAGGACCAATTCGCCTGTGATGCTGGAGGTGTCTTCGGCGTAGGATATTCTCTTTCGTAAGCGCAACTCCTGTTTACTCAACGTCTTTAGTTTTGAGGAGTAGATTTTGTGATATCTTGTATATGACGATGGGGCGGCTGTGCTTTGTTGGGGAACCGGAATACATCCGCTGGGAAAAGCCCCGGCTACGAACATTCCTGACATTCATGTGTTTTTCAGAGTTTTTTTACCAGTAATTAATTAGCTGGAATTTGTTTCTGGCACAAGTTATTACGCATGGAATGTCTACGCCTCGGTAAGCGTTCCGAGTCCATGTGAGCAATCACGCTGGTGCTCAGAATCCGGCGCTTCCGTTCAATTTCCAATTATCAAGTTATTTGGCCCTTCAGTTCGACGACTCTTTAACTTGCCACACCACAGAAATGCTTCAAATTTCGTTCACCGGCCTTCTGAATCTTCATCTGCTACGACAATCCCAGCAGCCTGACCCCCGCCACGCCCCCCACGGTCCGTTCAACAATATTTTCACTCATACCCAAGACTCCAAGAATCTACTGAGATAAATTTTACCAGATAACCTTTTGTTGTGAACTTCACACTATAGTTCCCTCAAGTTGCTACATCTTGAGTTCGGGATGGGGCTGAAAGGCAGGGCTAAGACGATACGGCAAAATTCTTGCTGATGATTTTCACCAGTTTAATTTGTTACCTTTGCATACACAAACCCGCTGTCGTCTGTTGTCTAGTATTCGACTCTCTGCTGAAGACAGTCGAATGCCCAACGTCAGCAGTCAGCCCACCACATTTTTTCCGAGTTCCAAAATTATATAAGAAAAGTATATAGTGTTTAAATATTCGAAGACATCACATGTTGTTAAGTTTCGAATTTTGCGTAACCGTTGCCCTCCCTCTTTACAGGGGGAATTGGCAAGTGAGTAGTTAACCACATGCATCTGCTCAAAATAAAGCTTGTCCACTGTCACTAAACTGTAATTTCTTTCGAGATTTATTCTTTATCCATGCCAAAGATTTTAGGTAATCATTCGGTCGGTTCGGTGTCCAGTGACCCGAGGAGATTCTACTCGCGTCGGGCGCTAATTCTGGCACATTTAGCACTACTTCTATTCTGACTCCAGTCTTTTTGGTTTCAAGTCTTTCCTCGTATGTGATATTTACTTCACGATTGATATATCTGCCTCGGAACTTCCAATGCTGGGCATTCTGCCGTCGCAATAGCTAGTCACTTGGCGAAAATTCAAAAACGACGAATAGGCAACAAATTTTGCATTATGAGATATCATAAGCTCTGCAAATTCAAGCAACCCGTTCCCGGGCGAGAAATGCCTGGAACTCGATCATCCACGCTTCCAACAAATGCTCCCGTATGGGAAGTAACGAAGAATTCCCATGCGGCGCTTCCAGCAACTAGGCATGATCCCAAGCCGTCTAAACTGCAGAGCTTTTTATTTCCGCCGTTCCATTACCGTGTACACAACCATCTCATCTTCCTACAGCATCCTACCTACAGCATCTTCACGTACCAATTTCAGTGATATTACAAAATGCCACTATCCTTCAACAGATTCTCCAATATTGTCTCTTTTACCGCAGCAAACACCAACTGAATGTTGGAAGTGTCTGTGGCCTGCGTAACGTGTGGATACACGTTGAGTCCAGACCTGTTCACCTGCGTGAAGCGCCATAGAATGTATTTCACAGCCTTATTGATATTGTCTCCGCCATTATAGTCCGGGAAATGTTTTTCCAAGGGCAGATAAGGCAACTTCTGCGCAAACACATCTATCTTGTTCAAAAACAAAACTACCGATGTGCGAGAAAACCACCGCGAGTTCACCACCGAGTCAAAGAGCGCCAACGATTCCTCGAGTCTGTTCTGGGTGTTTTCCTCCAACAAGACCTGGTCGTACTCGGAAAGCGCCACGCAAAAGATGATAAGTGTCACATTGTCAAAACAATGGATCCATTTTTTGCGTTCTGACCGTTGTCCGCCCACATCAAACATGTGGATATTAAGCCCGCCCATGGGGAACCGGAAATCGAATATTCCCGACGTCTTTTTCCTTGTCCGGAGAATGTCGGCTTGTGTGGGAATGTACCCAGGTTGGGCAATGCGGTCAATGTTGCTGAGAAAGTAGTCCGTGGAGTCGATGAGATAGAAGTCTGCCTGGTGTTGTTTTGTGAAGTCGAGAACTTCAGGTAATGCGTACAACAGCTTGATTTTGTCCGCAATCGCCATGTCGAACTGCTCCTCAGTATCGACAGAAACCTCGTAGTCCAAAATGTCATTGAGGTCGTCATACGATAAGACGTGCTTGCGCGGCCGCTCCTCGCCATCCAACACCACTTGTGAGCCCTGAGGCGCTATCAAGTCCGAGCTTAAGTCGATTATGGCATTGATGATGTTCTTGACACAGTCAAGGACGTTCTTGTACACGAACGGCTTGTACTCGTAGGCCTCGGCATCCGTGAATCCATTTTTGTGTAGAATTTTCATCTGCTTGACAATGGTGGATTTTCCGCTCTCGCCGGACCCAAGAAGTAGGATCTTCAGTTCCTTCTCCAGGGTCTGGGGCATGGCGTGGTCGGTTCCATTTTTTTCGTCTTTGTACTCATTGGATATGTCGCTCAGACCAGCACCAGCCGAGGAATTGTTGCGTCCGTTTTTGGCAACCGCCTGACCTGTCAGTGTAGCTCGTTTGGTTCCGTTGTTGACTGCAACTTGTTGTCCTGCCCTACTTTGCTGAGGGGCACTGCCCGATTGGCTTTGTGGACTCTCTTTGGAAGCACACAATCCCATGTTGCTGGCTGCAATTGGTGTTTTTGACTAAATATCGGGGGTGGTGAGTTGATGGATTAATGCTCCTGAAGGGAGGAAGTATTGAAGGCAGAATATTCGACAGTTGCAAAGAATTGAATCAGCGTCTGAATTACCCTGCTGCCTGCTTAATACAGTAAGCCTCTCAAAGGCAATACTGTGAAGAAAGAAATGGAGTTATCGAATTCAAAAGGCGGAACTGAGCAGGATGACCTCACCTGTGCTCAGTAATCGCGCGGGCTGGCCGGGTGCACGGGTGCGCTACGGGGCGATGACACTATGTCGGTTCGGGCAGAAAATACACGAGGTCTAGAGGGAGTGCGCGGGAGAAGACGCAGAATCTTGTGTAGATTATATCTCCGGGCTCTGAGGAGCTGTGGAATGCTGTAATTTGGTATCGCCCCCAGGAGCCCGATCGGAAAATCTCGTCCATCAATCTATGAAAATCGTTTGCAGATCCTCCAAGGTACCGGACATGCATGATTTGAGATTCCGCAGTCACTATTGGCGTTGTCAGAAACACCATTTGCGGGAAAAACGTCAACGCTCATGTCAGCCCGGAGATCCAATGGGCCGCTCTAGATTCTAAATAGCCGCCTTGCGTTGGCACCGAAGGTCGCGCAGCGACTAAATGGCTTGCCCGGGTGTCTCGCGACGGTTCGTAAACAGAAATTAACTCAGCGCGTCCACCGGTCTCAATTTTTCCGCTTAGCCCTTCTCTGGCTCAGTAGCCGAGTCCTCTTTCCTCGGCTCTCCATCCTTTTGCGTTGCGGAGGCGTCATTCTCCATATTCTCTCCCTCATCCTGGTTTATCTCGGCTTGCTTCACTGGTGTCTCAGACGATACGACACCCGCTTCTCCGTTCTGGCTCTTCAGCTCCTCAGTAGCATCTTTTTGTAAGTCGAATGGGGTTTGAGAAAGCGATACATCAGTGGGGGGGAAGTCCATAGTGTACGGAGGCGCCCGAGGCTGCGTGTTGGGAGCCAGAGTCTCTTTTGCTCCGCTCTTGAGCTCTGCTAAACGTTTACGCTCCTCTCTTCTTCTTTTCTTCGTCTCAAACTCGTGCCACTCGCCTTCGAGCGATTCCATGAACGTCAAGGGCTCCGGTTGAGGCTCGTTATGAAAGTAGGGATGCTCAAGAGCTTCCGAAGCAGTGAGTCGTTTGGATGGATAGAGCTCAAGCAACTTTGTAGCTAGGTCGAAACTGTCTTCGCTCATCTGGGCCTTGAATCTTTCCTCAAACTGAGATCTGCGATTAATGCGAGGCTTCAACATCTCGAACCAAGGAAGGTTCTCAATATCCGGCCAGCTTTCCGCAGATGGGGTACCCATTATTTCGAATATTTTGAACAACTGCGAGATCTCCTCAGTTCCTTGAAAGGTTGCCATTTTCAAGTAGAGTTCCATCAAAAGACACCCAATTCCCCAGATGTCCACCTCTCGGCCATAATTGGTGGATCCCAAGAGCAACTCGGGCGGCCTGTACCAGATCGTAATAACCCTGTTGGTGTAATCGGGTGAATCGCCATCTCCAAGAACCTTCATCGTTCTCGCGAGCCCAAAGTCCGCAATTTTGAGAACACCTTTGGAATCAAGAAGAATATTCGATCCTTTGATGTCACGGTGTATGATTCTTCGCTCGTGCAAATACTTGAGACCTTCGACGAGCTGTTTGAAAATCATCTTTCGATGACCCTCCGTAAGTTTGAGGTCCGGATGTGTGAGAAGCCCCGTCAAGTCGTGATCTAAGTAGTCGAACACCATATATATCTGGTTATGTTCGACCATCATTTCAAGAAGCCCCACGACGTTAGGGTGGTCGAAGCTTTGTAACAACTTAATCTCACGTATGGCTGTGATCGGGAATCCCTCACGCTCGCTCTCGAGCCTAAGTTTCTTCAATGCAACAAATTCGCTCGTGAATTGATTTCTCGCCTTGTAAACCTTGCCGTAAGTTCCCTCACCAACCTGCTGCACGCGCTCGTAGACTTCTGCTTCCCTCATCATGTAGAGGGAATAAATTTGCAGGTTGTCAAGTCTAGGAGGTTTGTTGCGCTTCTTCGGTGTCTGCTCCTTTTTGCCGTTATTGGGTCTCTTGTCGTTGGCGGCCCGGTCAAGGTTTTTATCTCCCGACAAGTTGGGACCCGTAGGAGCTCTAAAAGGTCGGCTATCGTGACCCCGGTCTTTTGCAGCACCTCGGTCGTCGCCTCGGTCGTCTTCTCTTTCGTCGCCTCCTCGTCCACGAGCATTGGGTGCACCACCTGACTGGCGATCTCCAGACCGATCACTGGGGCCCCTTTCATTACCGCGTCTTGCGCGGCCACCTCTTTGCAGATTGCTCGGCCCAGGTCGTCCATCTGGAGGACCAGGTCTTCTGTCTTGCATTCCAGGGCCAGGAGGGGGTCTTTTGGGAGGCCCGGCGCGGGGAATATGCTCGTCGGGGCGTCTTCGGTCGGCATCTCGCCTCTGAAAATTTTCTTCTCTCTCTGAGTTTGCTCTCTCTTTGCTGACGAAGTCTCTTCGTTTATTTGGGAAGCTGCCTGAGTCGGGCATCGACCGTTTGAAAACGTCCAGCTGCGCTTCCAAGCCTCCTGGGCGGTCGCGTGCATTCTCACGTATTTCGGAGCTGCGAGGTCCACCTCCTGCGTTGCGTGGACCGAAGTTCCTTCTGTTGGCTCCACCGCCACCTGGAGCGGTATTGCGGTTGGCACGAGGGCCCTGCGGAGGTCTGTATCGATCTGACATTATCCGCCCTCGTTATAGTTTGACTCAAATGATAGTCACGGAAGGTAAACGAGAAAGAATTCACAAATACGTGTGGTGGCCTTTACACCGAAGATGAGACGCTGGTACGCGGACCCTAAAGATGAGAGAGGTCTCAAGACCAGATGCGGTGTATGCAGGATGGATGCCACTGGGAGTGTTACTGGCGCCCGTATGACTATTGCAAATATGTGGAAGAGGAGAAAGCATCTCGCAAAATTCAAGATGAACGTGAACACCTGGTGTGTGTGGTGGCTCAGTCTGTTGCGGCCTTTGGTCTACGGTGCCTAGTCATACGGGACGCAGCAAGCACTCGCCCCAGAAAGGGCAGCGACGTCTCAATCAGTCTGTGCTTGATAATCTCAGTGATCCTGATGAGCCCGCATACAACAAAATTGAGTTTTGACAGTTCGACGAGTTCGAACATGTCATGTGCCGCTCATGCACCAATTCACGCCACGGAATGGGTGTCGAACTATCTCCCTAAGCATAGAACATTTTGGAGCCACTATGCGGCATCTTGCAAAATGAACAGATATTCTGATCTAGGCTTAAATACAGCGCACGGGCTCAGAAAAATTGGTTGGGACTAAGCAGCGAATTGTCCACATATTTAGGCCAGAAATCTCTCTAGCGAGGACCTGAATCTGGTGCAACTGTACAAATACACAAATAGGGGGAAATCGCCTTTGACATCCACATCTTGCTCTCATTGTCAGGTAAGCCGTGGCTCAATTCCGAGAATACCCCGTCCACATCACCCACTCACAATCACTCCCCGTGAATCCCCACCATATGAAATATGTCCTTACCATAGCAAAATAGAAATAATGAAGGCTGCTGCTGCGAGAAGTAGTTGGTTCTATCTTCTAACGGTCATGCGCATAAAGTTGAAGGTAAAATGGCCCAGGGGGCAAAAGATGGCAGTGTGCAGCACCTCCCCATTTAAACATTGAATAGTCCTACGATAAACGCCACAGAATGGTATGAAGACTCCGCAGACTCACGCGCTTGAATAAGTAGATTGAGGAAACTTTTCTGCAGTTTGTATCTAACATTAGGGATTCGTTGGAAAAAGCATTCATATAGGATTTGACTTGGTGGTGCTCTCGGCCTTTTTGGCGGGGGTTCGCCGTAACACCGGCTTGACGTATGTTTTCAAAGTGTGAATAATATCTAGAAAATCACTAACTTAAGGCCTAGACTCGAATCAATTCCTAGCGACTCTGCCCAGCTGTACACTCGCATGTACTTGAACGTGGGGGAGCGTGTTTTCGACTACGCATCGGCGTATCTTGGATCGTCTGAATACTTCGCTAGAAGATAAGGCGGCGTGTTGGCATCGCCCTAGTCTATTTAATCTAGCTGGGCACCAGAGATGAGTCTGGTAGCCTAGGTCGAGTTGGAACTCGCAAATTATGTATGTAGCTAAGAGTTAACTATCTATCTGCTTCTTCAGTATCATTTGAGCTTGTATTATATTGAGCCTTCGCTCGGGAATAAAAATTGGTGGCTGCATTGTGTGACGGGCGCACTCTTTACTCGACTGTCACGGACTTGGCCAAGTTTCTGGGAAAGTCCACGTCGATGCCACGGTTGACGGCCAACCAGTACGACATCAACTGCATGGGAATCACGTTCAAAAGGCCCTGCAAACAGTCGACTGTCAAAGGCACGTGAAGTGTGGCATAGGCCTTGTCTTGCATGACGTTGTCACCTTCGTTGCAAATGACAATGGGGCGGCCGTCTCTGGCAGTCACCTGCTCAATGGCACTCATCACCTTGGGGAACAAAGAGTCACGTGTGGCAAAGGCAATGATAGGCAAGTCGTGGTCCACCAACGCCAACACACCGTGTTTGAGTTCGCCGGCCAACACACCCTCGGAATGCATGTAGGAGATTTCCTTGATCTTCAAGGCGCCTTCAAGAGCAGTAGCGTGCTGGAAGCCTCGGCCAAGCAACAACAACGACTTCTGCTTGTCCAAGAAATCTCTGCACAACTGCTTGATCTTGTCCTCCAACGCCAACACCTTCTTGATCTGCTCGGGAATGTGCTTGAGGCCCTGGATGATCTCGATGTGGCGCTCTCTCTTGGAGATGGAGTCGTTGGAAAGAGAGAGGGCAATCATCACCAAGGCAATGTACTGCGACGTATAAGCCTTGGTGGAGGCAACACCGATTTCTGGGCCCGCGTTGATGTGAACACCGCAGTGGGTCTGTCTCGACATGGACGAGCCGACCGAGTTGACCACACCTACCGTAAGAGCACCTCTTTCAATACAGTACTGCAACGCCATCATGGAGTCGGCGGTTTCTCCGGACTGCGACACGAACACACATGTGTCGTCTCTGAACACCGGCGACTTTCTGTCCAAGAAGTCCGAGGCCAACTCCACGGAGACGGGGATTTCCGTCAACTCTTCAAACGTCGAGCGCGTCGCCAAACACGAGTGGTAGGATGTGCCGCACGCGATCATGATGATTCTTCTGCACCGGCGGATTGTGGTGAGCCACTGCTTGAGACCGCCCAAGTTGACGGAGTTGTTCTCAAAGTCCACTCTTCCTCTCATGGTGTTGAACGTCGAGTCGGGCTGCTCAAAGATCTCCTTCTGCATGAAGTGCTCGTAGGGCCCCTTCATGATCTCGTTCAACTCCATCTCAAGCGTCTGGATGGGACGCACGGTGGACTCGCCAGCAGCCGAGTTTTTGGCACGGTGGATGTGCAACTCGCCGTCGTAGATGTGGGCAATGTCGTCATCCTCCAAGAACAACACCTTCTTGGTGTGCTGGATGACCGACGAAGGGTCGGACGACAAGAAAAACTCCACCGGCGTGGGGAGGCCGTCCTCGGCGAAAAACGCCCGCGACTGCGAGGTGCGCAAGTTGGACTCGCCGCCGTTGACGTGCGGAGTCACAAAAGTGTCCTGGTTTTCGGGAAACTCAATGTCAACGAAATCCACCTTCAACTTGCGCTCCGTCTTGACACCCACCAACAACGGAGATCCCTTTCTGGTGCCGCAGACCTCGCCGGGGAAATGCGACAGCTTCACCAACAAACCGTACGAGCCTTCCAACTCGTACAACACCTGCTTCGTCAACTCGTTGAAATCGAGGTCTTCGTGGGCCGCCAACGACGCGTCGTAGATGTGTTTGAACAACTTGGCGATGCACTCTGTGTCGGTCTCAGACTCGAACTGGAAGCCCTTCAGCAACAAGAGCGTCTTCAACTCGCGGTAGTTGGTGATGATACCGTTGTGGACCACCACAAACTCGCCGGTGGGGTCGGATCTGTGGGGGTGGCAATTGCTGATTTCCGGGGGTCCGTGCGTGGCCCAACGAGTGTGGGCGATTCCCACGTGGTTGTCGAACACCTGGTTTCTGTCGACATTCTGCTTGATGATCAGATCACGCAAGGCAGCTACTTTACCGGGGCATTTCACGATGATGTTCTCGCCCTTTTCCTTGCCATCTACAGCAATGCCGGCGCTGTCGTATCCTCTGTACTCCAATCTGGAAAGGCCTTCGATGAGGCTGTCCACGATCTCGCCTCTTGTTTTCTCAACGAGAAAGTTGACGTATCCGAAAATTCCACTGTGGTTAGTAAGGCGAGTCAAGAGGTAAAATGAGCGAGACGATGAGAACGCGTGGCTGATCTCGGGTAGCAGCAAATTCAAGGGCCAGAATCCGTGTCATTTCGTGCTGAGCCTTGGAGAAACGGCGTTGTCCGATCTGACACGTCTTCACATGGCGAGAATCCTTGGGGAGTTCCGGCGCTCGATGTCGTGAATTTCGAAAACATACCACATGGGCTGATTTGCAAAAGAAGCTTACAACCAAGAAGAAGGAGTAGTGGGGGGTGCGAGAAGTATCTGTGAGTTTGCAAGTATATTTAGGTGCCCCACGGTGAGCCTGCGCTGCGCACCCCTCCTACCCGGATGGAAGTCGCCATTACCCTTCCCGATTGGGAACAATTGTAAATAGGGCCGGCGTTTATTCGTAGAATAAAAACGGCATGCGTGGAACGTTCCGTGACAATAAGGTGGAGGTCCGGACGGGGCGATCCGAGGGGTTTGTGACCCCCGGATCTGCATCGGTTCCGGGCCAGGGTGGGGGCATCGAGAATCTGCCGTTGTTGTCGAGACCACGATTTGCGTCCTGGCTGGGCTGAAACGCGGCGAGGTTCTATTTTTGGCCCGTTGATCTCGCTGGTCTGCGCCGCCGTTTCGTACTGACATGGGCTGGCCCGCTGTGCCTCGTCACGTGCCGCACGAGGGCCGACGAGCGTGTTTTGGCGAAAGCGAGATCGAGAATTTTGGCGGTGTTTTATTTTCTAGCAGGGTTGCTATGCTGGATTGGGGGAGGCGATGGTTTTTCCGGTCACCTGCTGAATTCTCGCCTATGCGTAGCCTTGCAGGGCTCGTGATTGGAACAGGTGCAGATCGTGGGTATCGGGGCTTAGAAGAGACCCGGACGGTGAGGCGGTGTTGAAAAGTGACGATGCACAGAACGCTGGATCGGCTAGACGATGGAATTGGAGACAAACACGCGACGCGATGAGTTGAGAGTACGAGGTGCTGAGAATGTGGTGGATGTGAGAGATTGGTGGCTTTGGGTATACAAGGCGCTGGCTACGTAGAAGGGCTGTGGATCTTAGACAGCCCGACTGTGATTCTGGCGGGTCTGGCTCTTGTTCTGGCCCGATGTTGATGCGAATTTGGTGAGACGGCATCCATGTCGTTCCGCCTTCCCCAGCGGCTTCTGTTCTCTCGTCTGCACCACCCACTCGGAGAAATCTGCCCGATTTTTCTCGCCCTCGTCGCTCCTCTTGTCCCTCCGAATCTCAGCCGTATCCTTTCGTCATCCGCTCGTCCCATCATCGGGTCGTCACATTGTGTCGCACCCACCGCCAGACTGCACACATGCTCAACCTCTTCAAGCCGGTGGCTCTACGAATCGCCACGCCGCGTGCCTCCGCTCTTCCCCGCCTCGCCCGCTCCCTCTCGGTGGCTCCGCCCAAAATCCCCAAAAAAAAGACCCAGCTTTCCGCCCTCCGCCGCGCAAACCAGAAGGAGTCGCACGAGTCGCGGTCGGTGATTCTCTCGCTTCTCACCAAGTCGGCGTCGCGGCAGGTGGAGCCCGGCGAATTGCAGCAGTACCTACGCCCCGTGACAGCAGTCACAATTGGCGAGAGCATCGACCTCGCCGTGGTGGCTGAAGCCCTCGCCCGGCGCGGCGTCGACGTGGTCAGCGTGTTCGACAACGAGGTGCTCGTGTACAAAAACGAGGCGGCCGGCGCCGAGCCCGCCGACGTCATGGTCCTCTCCAACGGCACCGTCGTGGCCTGGGGCGCCACCGAGCCGCAGATGGCCGCCCAGGTGCTTGGTCACGTGACCGCGGCGGTGGGCGACCGCCACGCGCCCGAGCTGGAGGAAATGGACTACGTGGAGGTCGGCGGCAGCACGGCCAGCCTGTTCATGCAGGGCGACGTGTTGGTCGTGCAGGGCGACGACGGCCAGCGCCGGCTTCTCGAGATGGCGGCGTTTGCGGTGGGGCTCTCGCGGCTGACGCGGCTCCTGGCGTTGGAGGAGGTGCTCGAGCGGTACGTGGCCATCACGCGCAAAAACAGCGAGACCATGTCGCACGGCCGGCGCGTGGAGGCGTCGGAGGCCGACATTTTGCAGCTCACGGGCCAGTTGTTCCTTCTCCGCGGCAAGCTCAACCTCTACCTGGAGCTCATCGAGACGCCGGACATCTACTGGCTGGAGCCGTCGCTCGAGAAAATCTACGACCTGGTGTCGCGGCGGCTCGACATTGCGTTGCGCATCGCCATCATGAACCGCAAGTTGGACTACGTGACGGAGGAGCAGCGCGCGCTCTTGAGCGTGATGAACGAGAAGAAGAGCACGCGCTTGGAGTGGATCATCATCGTGTTGATCATGGTCGAGGTGGCGTTCGAGACGGTGCACTTTGGCGAGCACTACTGGGGCCGCGCACGTGACGCAGCCGTGGTCACGTGACGCTTATCGCCGGCACGTGCGGCCGGGTCACGTGCGCCGCCCCCCCGCGGGCCAATCGGTCGCGCCCGCTGCTTATCACCCGCCGCGTGCAGGCATGACTCAGGGCATCACGTGCGCCGATAGCGGCGAATGCTTGGCGCGACCTGGCCCCGGCGGCGTCGTTTGGACAGTTGCGCCGCCAGACACGCTGGGGGCCGGCGTGCTCGACCCCGGGCGCCCTGGTCCGCACGCTGCGTGTTTTTCCGGCCCCTCGCGCCCCGCCTGCTTCCTCCCTGTTTCCCCATCCGGCCACCCGACCCATCGCCTGCACTTGCGATGAGCCATAAGCGAGTCACGGCTGTATGCAGGCGCATTGCTCCATTGTCGCCCCAGGCGCTATATATACGTGGAAGAATCGTAGCACCACCGAATTCGGCAACAGCAACGAATTCTGTTATCGGAGGGTCCCTTTGGTGACAAGAAAAGAAAGAAAAAAGGAGCGCCAGCAACCCACACAAAATAGACAGCGCCCCAGCTTTCCGCAAAACCCTTGACATTTGCACAGGCATCTCGGCCCACACACTTCATCGGCCACAACCCTCGACATGGTTCTTCCCTCGAAAAGAAAGGTTTTCACGGAAAACGCAGAGTACAATGACAGCTACCTTCTTTTGTTCACCATCGCCTCGCTGATCATCTGGATCATGGTGCCCGGTTTGGCGTTTCTCTACTCGGGCTTGGCCCGCAGAAAGTCGGCGCTTTCCATGATCTGGATCGTCATCATGGCCGGCTTTATTGGCACGTTCCAGTGGTATTTCTGGGGCTACTCGCTCGCATTCTCATCGCTGGCCAACAACTTCATCGGCAACTTGGACGCTTTCGGGCTCAAGCATGTGGTGGGAAGAGCATCGCTGGACTCGGAGTACCCGGAGCTTGCCTTCACGATTTTCCAGATGCAGTTTTTGCTAGTGACATTGGCCATTTTGGCCGGTGCTCTCGTCGCGGAAAGAGGCCGTTTTTTGCCCTCCATCATCTTCCTCTTTTGCTGGGCCACCGTGGTGTACTGCCCGGTGGTGTACTGGATTTGGGGCGGCGGCTGGGCCTCGTCGTGGCGAGGCGGAGTTCTTGACTACGCCGGAGGCGGCCCGGTGGAGATTTTGTCGGGTGTTTCTGCGTTCGTCTACTCAGCTTTTCTCGGCCGCAGACACCAGGATCTCATGATCAACTACCGTCCGCACAACATATCGACAGTGTTCCTCGGCACATGCCTTTTGTATGTCGGCTGGTTGTTTTTCAACGGCTTTTCGTGCGCCAACGCCTCGGTCAAGGTGGCCTACTCCATGCTCAACACCCACCTTGCCGGAGCGTTTGGCGCCATAGCTTGGTGTTTGATGGACTTCCGGCTTGAGAAGAAGTGGCTGATGGTGGCGGTGTGCTCGGGGTGTATTTCCGGGCTTGTTGCCGCCACGCCGTCGTCGGGAATGATTCCGCTTTGGGCGTCGGTGATTCTTGGAATCGTGGCCGGCGTGGTGTGCAACTTTGCCACTAAGCTCAAGTACCTCTGTCACGTGGACGATTCTCTTGATGTCTTGGCGGAGCACGGAATCGCAGGAATGGTGGGTCTCATCTTCAACGGCGTTTTCGGGTCGGCCACGGTCATTGGCTACGATGGAGTCACCGACCATATGGGCGGCTGGCTTGACCACAACTGGAAACAGCTTTATATCCAGATTGTCTACATTTTGGCCACCACCGCCTATTCTGCGGGTGTGACTGCGGTGTTATGTTTTGTTATCGATCACATTCCCGGATGTAAGCTCAGAGTGGCCTACGAGTCGGAGGAGATTGGTGTTGATGAGGATCAGATAGGTGAATTTGCCTATGACTACGTTGAGGTTCGCAGAGACTTCCTTGACTGGGGAAACCCTCTGGAAAGACAGACTGTGGCTGATGAGTCTGGTGAGCCTCAGGTGTACCAAGCGCAGGCTGTTCTGGAAGAGTCCACCCAGGACCCTCTGCCTAGCGAAGGAGAAAAACACGATTAGCATAATTAAGGAATATACAGACATCTTAGGTGTGCAGTAGGTTTGTTGGACAGCCAATGGGTACACGCCAGAGTGGTGCCATAAAGACAGTGGTGGAATATGTTGGCGATAGTTCGTAGCTTTGCTGGTGAGAGGGGCATGCGTCCAAGTAAAGTCAACAATTTGGAATCATCGCGATGTGGTCGGTCAGCAGTGCCTAGTCGCCAGTCTGGCTCGCTTTGTTGAAATCGTCAAAGCACAACCAAACGAGACTTCAGTAGAGTAAGAGTGGCGGGATGATGCGTCAATACTAGCATCGAAGAAATTTCGAACACGGCTCCACCACTGGCCAAACATTCTGTCACCCTTCCCCCATTAGAACCATGGGATACTTTGCCACCGACGGCATGCTCTTAACTGTAAAATCCTTGAACGGTGCTGCCTAGGCTTGCTGTGTTTTCGAATCTCAGAAGTCGCTCGTTAAAATCGTGCCGCCAATGTTTTCGTGGGCTGTAGCATCGAGGCACAAGGTGACGGGATCCGCAAGATCAAAGCGCAAAGTCGCCAAAAAAAATAAAGCCGTAGCCGTCTGACCCACATCAATTTGCCTAAAATGCTTTCAAGCGCAATATCTCCACGAGGTGGCGTTGCTTCTATGCTCAGAACATTCGATGATTGGGGGTCCACGCACGGCTGAACCTCGGGCCGGTCCAGGGCCGGTCCCGGGCCGGTGAAAGCTGCCTGGGGTAGAGAACGATGTAATGTTTTGAACTGATCGAGAAATTCTGGAAGCGAAAGGTTTCTCATTCTCGGTCCACAAGACAGATGGGATCCGTTTTTGGTTCAGCACGAAACATGTGCGTGGCTGCGAAACGAGTCTGAAGGCACAAGAACCCAGAAAATCAGAAAACGCCAAATACAAGAAGCTAAAGACAGTTGCAGATTGAGAAATACACAGAGAACAATCCACCACATTCCCCCGCCACGCTGCTGGCGCGACCTTGTAAGCGTCCGGCGCCAGGGCGTAAATCAAGTGGGGGCGGGGGAGGGGCACTGAGGTCAGCCTGGCATCTAGTCTCCAGCGCTTAGTCTCGCTGTATTGCCATGCGCTCTTTCGTCGCCTTTCGTGGCCCTCGCCTCGCGTTCCACATTGGGAACTGTTTCTCCGGGTTTCCGCTCGGGATGGCGGTCACGTGCAGTGTGGGGCAGCGGTGGTGGATTCCGAGGACAGCCAGCGCCAAAGTTCCGGTGGGAAAAGCCCAAGCTGGCGGGCTTTTTCTTCTCGCCCACAGCCGCAAAAGAGTTTCCCCCCCTAGAATATCCCGCACCCTTCCGCCGTCTCACGCCGGCCCCGCTGCTTGTTTTTGCGTTGCGCCTGTTCCGCTTCTCCGGCGACCTGCACACGACTCGAAAAATTTCCTGACTCACCGGATTTCTACTACTTATTCCAGCCACTTGTTGTTTCTGCCGCCAACAAAGTTCGCCTCTTTCTGCCAGCTCCAGCACAACTCACCCACCCAGCTGCCACAGAATGCTCAGATCAGCACGCAGTCCGGCCATCCGGCGTCTTTTCGCCGCTAGATCGGCCCATGCCATCAGAACAATCACCAAAAGCAGCAGCCAGGCCGCCACGATGACCGCGGCCGAGCCCAGAAGACCACAGCCTGCTCCTGCATTTGACCAGGAAATCCAGGAGCCCACGAAACAGCCCAGACGCTCGCTGGGCATGGACGACTCTTTCATCGGTCTCACGGGAGGAGAGATTTTCCACGAGATGATGTTGCGCCACAAGGTCGACACCGTGTTCGGCTATGCGGGAGGCGCGATTTTGCCGGTGTTTGACGCCATCTACAACTCGGATAAATTCAAGTTCGTGTTGCCTCGCCACGAGCAGGGAGCAGGCCACATGGCCGAAGGATACGCTCGTGCGACAGGAAAACCCGGCGTGATTGTCGTCACTTCGGGCCCCGGCGCCACCAACGTCATCACACCCATGCAGGACGCTCTTATGGACGGTGTGCCGTTGGTGGTGTTCACCGGCCAGGTGCCCACCACCTCCATCGGTACCGACTCGTTCCAGGAGGCCGACGTGATTGGAATCTCGCGCCCGTGCACCAAGTGGAACGTGATGGTGAAAAACGTGGCCGAGTTGCCCAAGAGAATCAACGAGGCGTTTGAGATCGCCACCACCGGCCGGCCCGGCCCTGTGTTGGTGGACTTGCCCAAGGACGTCACCGCCTCGATTCTCAGGGAGGCCATTCCCATCAACACCACGCTCCCGCTGAATGCGTTGACCCAGATCACCAAAAGGTACACCACGAAATTCACCTCCGAGGCCATCGAGCGCGCCGCCGACTTGCTCAACAAGGCCAAGAAGCCCATCATCTACGCCGGAGCCGGTGTGCTCAATAACGAAAAGGGCCCGGCGCTTCTCAAGGAGTTGGCGGACAAGGCCAACATCCCGGTTACCACCACCATCCAGGGTCTCGGCGCCTACGACCAGAGGGAGGAAAAGTCGCTTGACTTCTTGGGAATGCACGGCTCGGCGGCCGCCAACACCGCCATCCAGCAGGCCGACTTGATTCTCGCGCTCGGCGCTCGTTTTGACGACCGGGTGACCGGAAACGTCAGCCTCTTTGCTCCCGTTGCTCGCGAGGCCGCGGCCCACGGCCGAGGCGGAATCATCCACTTCGAAATCAGCCCCAAAAACATCAACAAGGTAGTGGAGGCCACCGAGGCCATCGAGGGCGACCTCACGCGCAATCTTGCCGCGTTCCTTCCTCTTGTCAAGCCCGTCAAAGAGCGTCCCGAGTGGATGTCGCAGATCAAGGCCTGGAAAGCGCAGTACCCCTACGCCTACATGACGGAAACGCCCGGCCTGTTGATCAAGCCCCAGACGGTGATCCGCGAGATCGCCGAGCAGAGTTCCACCTACGACAAGGAGGTCATTGTCACCACCGGCGTGGGCCAGCACCAGATGTGGGCGGCACAGCATTTCACGTGGACGAAACCTCGTACCTTCATCACCTCGGGTGGTTTGGGCACCATGGGCTTCGGTCTTCCTGCCGCCATTGGTGCGCAGGTCGGCCGTCCCGACGCCATTGTCATTGACATTGACGGAGACGCTTCGTTCAACATGACGCTTATGGAGTTGTCGTCTGCGGTGCAGGCCGGTGCGCCGGTGAAAATCTGTGTGCTCAATAACGAGGAGCAGGGCATGGTCACACAGTGGCAGTCGCTTTTCTACGAGCACAGATACTCCCACACCCACCAGTCCAACCCCGACTTCATGAAGTTGGCCGAGTCGATGGGCGTCACGGGAATCAGAGTGCTGACGCAGGAGGAGATGAAGGAGGGCGTGAAGAAGTTCCTTGACTGCACCACGCCGGTGCTCATGGAGGTGATTGTCGAGAAGAAGGTGCCTGTGTTGCCCATGGTGCCTGGAGGAAAGGCGTTGGATGACTTCATTGTTTACGACGAGGAGGTTGAAAGACAGGAGAAGATTTTGCGTGCCGAGAGAACGGGTGGCAAGCACTAGGGCAGGTCCGAATAAAACTTACTGGAGCTACGTGTAGAGAAAGAGGCAGAAACTGGTAGGCGGGAGGCAGAAACTGGTAGGCGGGAGGCAGAAACTTGGCGACGATCTGGGTACGAAGAATGAGTTTGGTTGCAGAAACAGAATTCTGGGTCCGCGAAATAATCTCTATCTTGGAGACTTTGGGATCACTCGACCTGGGGTCATTTTCTCATGCAAGGGCCCGACCTCACCACGGCCGCCAACGCGAAAACAGCATACCCACAGACGAGCAGCCTAGCACAATTCGAAAGCGAGCCTCGATCGAAAAATCTCATTTTTCCACCTTTTTGAAATCTACATTCGCTGGATTTTGCACATGTCCAGCCTTGCATGTCAATGAGCCCACCGGGGGACGATGTGTAGCCTGATGTGGGGATGGCTTGCCCGGGTCTTATTCCCGAACTTCTGTCCAGATCAGACTTCTGATCTTCACTGGAAGTGATCTTTCATTCTATTGTGGGTTTCTGCCAATCCTGCATCTTCTCGAATCGGCCCTGTGGGCCTATCGTTTTTCCTCCGTTTGCTTTGTCCGGGGTAACCAGTGCCCCCACATTATGGAGACATAGCACCTAAAAAACGCACTTCATTGGACGGAATGAGGCGCAAGCCGTATCGTAAATACACTGTCCTTCTTTTACCATCTCAAGAAAAATTATTTTCGCTAGTCTTCTCCTCTTTTTCGTCGTCCTGTCTTCCTCTGTTGTTTTTCCGTACATCCGAGGTACCGTTTTCTGGGGTAATCGCGCTGCGCACCAACCATTCCTTTTCCCCGGGTTTCCACCTACAATGTCGGAACAGTCAAAGTCCAACAAGCTGCTCATAGCCACCAATATAGGGTGGCGTGTGTCTCAGGCATGCGACAGATGTCGACAGAAGAAAATCAAATGTGACGGAGCAAAACCGTGTGGCGGATGTTCGGCGATTGGCTTCGAATGCACAACTTCAGACAAGTTGTCCAGAAGAGCATTTCCCAAGGGATACACAGTGAACCTAGAAAAAAGGGTGAAGGAGCTAGAAGACGAGAATATTGCATTGAAAGAGCAGATACGACATGGCCTGGGCAGCGTGGCCTCTTCAACCCAGATGATGGTTGCCCCAGAACGAGAACCAAGACAAGAGGAATCTGAAAAATCGGTGGCAATGACAAACCAGAAGCACACCATTCAGATCAACAACCCGATTGACCAGATCTTCAATTTGGACAAGAAGGGCATCGTCATTGGCAACGACAACCTCAACTTCGAATCGCAGTTCAACAGGCTCCTCATAAACTTGAACTTGCCGTTTTTGAAAATCACGAATTCTCACAACTACTTGTTGAACGATCCAGACTCCTACCTCTTCCACCCATCCTACTCGTCCTTCAACGAGTTTCACAACAAAGACCTCGAAATCATCTACAACCCCTTGACCGTTCATGGCCACACCGGTGTGGCTGCAGATGGCACTATGGTGAACAATGAGCTTCCCAGAGATGTGTACGACCTTTTCATCAAACTCATCAACAACTTCAAGAAGATTTTCAACTCGAAGAAAGAGCTTGATAGTCAAGTGGCACAGTATTTTCTTAACTACAACACGTTCATTCCGATTTTTGACTACAAGAGCTTCATGGACAGCTATGACTCGTTTCACACCATGTACCCGTTTATGTTCACATATGACGATGCCACCATCAACGGCTTCAACATTAGCACCAACGACTACCACGTCGTGAATGAGCATTTGATGACGGTGATTCAAGTATACGCCATGGTTTTCATGAACGACCCATCCTTGAATCTCAACTTGCTCTTGAATCACCTGTACCCTAACTATGCCATCAAGTTCAAGAAGGAAAAAGACAGCGAGCTGATCATCCGCTCGCTCTATGACTTTCTCCCGTACCTAAATGCGTTTTATGTCTCGATGGCGCAGCTTCAGACCTATTTGTTGTTCTTCTACTACTCGCTCTTGACCAACAACAAGGAGAAGTCGTTGATGTTGTCCGCCCTCATTAATGCCTACATTGGAATTCTCGGCATCAACCTCAACTCCAATAATTTATTCTTCAACGACTTGAGCTTGTCGATTCAGCAAAGGCGAGACCGGGTCAAGCTCTTTTGGGGATTCAAGGTACTTCTCAAGTGCTTCAACTTGAAGTTTGGCTTTAAGCCATCTATCAACACCACCGTCATCAATCCCGTCACTATTGACCGCTATTTCAAGTTGACGCCGGAGAAGCTCAGCACTTTGCTTGACGTGTCACCCAACCTGAGCCTCGATCTCCTATTCCAGACTCTTCTCAAGCCCAGCGTGGAGTTTTTGAATCTCATGAACATTATAATTCCGTCGTCATTTTCGCCTAATTACTACCAGTACTTGAAGCAGGACCGCAACGGCGAGAGCCCCCAAAAGAAACCTCCACATCCCAGCAATCTCGACTGGATCTTGAACGATGATGACGGCGACGGAAACGACGGAAACTTAAACTACAACTATGCACAATTTCTTACCATTGACAAGAATTTGTCCAACTGGAGGTATTCGCTCAAAGAGAAGACGTTGAATCTCATTCCGCTTTCACAAGTGATGAGGCTTCCTGCGCTTTCATCGGTCCAAGATACCTCTCTCTATCACCGAATCACGTTTGACGGAGAAAATCCACTGGTCAATGGTTTGACTGACGAAGGGCTTTTGAACTTCGCAAACACCGGAGTGATTGACACCAACACCGCCGCGCAGTTGGTTCGGATTCAGCTCAACTTTCACTACCTTCTCATCAGATCCAACAACTACATCAACTTTGTTATTGACCGTGAGCTCACACACAACTACTACGTGAAGATTGCCAACATCTCTCGTGAGTTGTTGGCCTACTTTCTCCTTGTTTTCGAGCACGTCGGGAAAGCCGAAATTGCTCTGCAAGCAAATCTCTATGATGGAGAGGAGTTCTTCGACTCTAGGAGAATTGCTGCTGGCAGCGCACTTTCTCCAGAAATTGGCATCGATGTTGACGAGGATGGATTTGTGATAAACGACTTCTCTGTCAAGAGAAGAAAGGTGCAGGCCAACAACCCCGTCAAGAAAACGGCCCGAGTTCTTCCCATGTCCCCATTCAACGCCATGCTCAACGGGCTTTCCTTGACCATTGTGAACTTGAAGAAGCTGATAGTGCTCCAGATGCTCTACTTGCTCATTTGCTCTTTGAAGATCGCCAAAAAGGGCGGTGTGATGAGCAACGACACGGTGCGGACTCTCAACCGCAGCATATCCTTATTTATTCGCATCTTTATCAACTATCAGCCGAATGTGAACAAGTTCATGAAGACCAAGAAGGTCAAGGAAGACGATTTGTTCAAGCGCATCATTAACGACGAGCTCAAGGATGAGTTTCTCAAGGACAACAAAGAAGACAGCGACGAGGAGGATGGTGACAATGAGATCGACTGGGACGATGAGGATCTCGACGAGGACTTGAAATATTTGAAGACACTCAAGTACATCAAGTACAAGACCAACATGCTCTACGAGCGGTCGCAAGCGAAGCGGCAGATGCAGATGGACATCAAGGATCCCATCAGAAAGAGCCAAACACCCGGGTTGAATCCGATGCCGCTTCCGCCCTTGGGTCCCTCACCATCGTATACGCCCACACCCATGTCGTCGAAACTGTTTCCTGAGACGTCAGCAGCACGGCCATACTACGAAGAGAACGCCGAGGTCAAGAAGGAGAAGCTTGCGACGGAGTTGATCAACTTGCGAAACGGCAGCTGGTACGGCCAGAAGCAGTAGGGAAACGTTCAGCCGAGACGGCCCGTACTGGAATAGGAGAAATAGAATGAAGTGAATTGGGCGTCGAGAAAATACTCTCTATATGGGGTACAAGCCTGTATTCTTCCCGTTGTGTCTATCATTACTCTGGGCCGTCGATGATGCACTTAACGGCACCCGATCCGGCACGCACGGTGTCGTAGGCCTTGATGGCGTCCTTGAAGGCAAATCTGTGCGTGATCAATGCCTCGAAGTCAATCAATGCATTCTCCTTGCCGTTTTTGTAGTTTTCGTCGAGAATGCTCACCGAAGTCTTGTAGTCGTTGTATCCGTAGCGGAAAGATCCAAACAACGTCAACTCCTTCGTGGCGAATTCCGTGATGGGGAACTTCACGTAGGAGCCGGCATTGCCCACCTGGACAAACCGGCCCGAGGGCTTGAGTGCAAGAACACCCTGCTGGATGCACACCTCAGCACCAGTGCACTCCAACACCACGTCGGGGCGAGAACCAGCAGGCAATGCCTCGGAAAGCAGTTTTGCGGACGTTTTGGAGTTGAAGGTATGAGTTGCCGCTCCAATTGACTTGGCCATTTCGAGCTTGGTGTCGAAAACATCCACGACGGTGACGGAAGCAGCACCGAATTTTCTGGCCACCGCCGCAGCAAGAAGACCCACGGGCCCAGCACCAAACACGACCACGTGATCGCCAAATGTGACGCTGGCCAACCGCGACGCATGCACTCCCACCGTCAATGGCTCAACCATGGCACCCAATTCGAGAGAAACGTGGTCGGGCAATTTGACTAAAAAGTCCTCGGGACTCTTGTAGTATTTACACAAAGTTCCGGGAGGGTTTGGCTCGCCCTCCTTGGAATTGGGGGTGGCGGCAAACGCCATGTGGGGGCACAAGTTGTACTTTCCTGCCTTGTACTCGTCACTCAATCTGGAGGGCACACCGGGCTCAATGGCCACCTTGTCGCCAACCTTGACCAGGGTGACGGCCGAGCCGACTTTGGTGACAATTCCCGAAGATTCGTGGCCAAGCACCATGGGCTTGGTGAGCACAAAGTCGCCAATTTTTCCGTGGGCATAGTAGTGGATGTCAGAGCCACAGATGCCGGTTTTCTTGACTTCCACGAGAACCTCGTGGGGGGCAGTGATCTCTGGGGCAGGGTAATCCTCGAAGGAGATATCGTCAATCTTGTTGAGCACGAGAGAGGGGTTGGACATGGAAAATTAGTGAGCCGGTGTGGGATGGGGTGACCCGTAGTTTATATAGCGCCCCAAATGCGGGGGCGGGGCACTGCTCAATGCGGAAGCGGTGAGCGGGCCAATGCTCGGGAGAATAAGAAAACACGCCTTGGATGAAAAAAATTTTGCACTACCGGTTTCTTTGAAGACGCCTGGCTGGCTGGAACTAGCCTGTGCCGCTTTCGTGCGGCAAATGCGAGGAGCAGTCTGACACCGGCAGCTTTAGATCAGCCCTGGAAGTGAATTGCGGAAGTTTTCAATCCTGGCCATCCTGCAAAGAAATTATAACATACGTTTGCAAAATACTATACTACTGCAATCGAAAATGGCTGCCATCACAAGATCGGCAAAGATATTCACTTAAACTTTCAAGGATTCAACGACTCAACCCAAACTTCCCCGCAGTCATCAAAGCGATGTCCCAAAATCCCGTTTACCCACCTTTTCCCAAATCAAGGCCCGCCTCAATCCAACTCTTCCGCAATCAACTTTTCGTCACTAGGGTCCCGGTGGGAAACCATAGTAGAACTTCCATATTCATTAATTTCCGAGTAGCCTGACGACTTCCCCTCGTCTTCCCAATCCTCGTCAGTCTCGCTCTCCTCGAAATCAGTAGTTTCGGGCGTAGTGGCCTCTGAATCTGCGCTTGACTCGAAATCTGCCAATTCTCCGTCTCTCATCGAACACGCCATCTTGATCTTGTTCTTCTCGACCCTTTCATTGAGAACATCAGCACCTTTCTGTAAAATCCCGGCTGTAATTTCCATAAGCTTGTCTTTATTGGACACGAGTGCCACAGTGCCACCGACTACTGCACCAATAAGGAGAGCACTTTTGACGGATGCTGCTAGGAATAATGGCATGGTTGAGGAGTGATGTAGAGGGTGGTGGCAAGGACGAGATCCGCACGTGACCGATAAGGAAAGTTATACGAAGGAAGGGGGAGGTCACTGGGGATAACTGATTTTTGGGGAAAGTTGTTGCATTTGGCCTCTATCTGCCATGAGATTGTTATGCTGCCGGTGAGTTACATACTAGAGTAGCAAGTGCTTAGTTGATTCCAGACCTGTCACCACCATCAAGGGATGTTCGCTTCGATCGATTTGGTCGTGTTTCTGTGTTCCATGGAACTGCTTTTGATTCGATTTTCTGCTTGGATGTCGTAATGCCAAATTAGGCTTCGTTCTCCCTCGTTTAAGCTAACGATGAGATCGAAGTTCAGAGCCAGCTAACCGTCGGATACATATATTTCTGGTTTACGAAATTTATCAGAATAAACAAGGTCTGGACAGCTTAGAGGTGGTTTGAATTCAGATCGAGGGCTATGGGGGCCAAAGACTTGGGCTATTCGATTTCCCACGGCCTTTTTATAGTCCCACATAGCGCTGTTAGTTTCGTGAGATAAACTCTATCTTAAAATACCATTCAAATTCAGCATTCGTGAAATTACTCTACCGCTAGAGTCACCTTTATCTTTCGATTGCATCGGCTCATTTGCAGTCGTTTACATCTCTCCCAATTCACTAGCCCCACACTATACAGAAGTGGGCACTCTCTCAGATTGCACGTGCTAAAATCTGCAATAGGGAACTCAGCCACAGCAGGAAGAGAATTGTCAACGCAATAGTGGTAGGGAGCACTGGCGTAGCGCAAAATCTCAATGGCGCCACACAGCAACAACTAGCACTTCCTCGTATGGCCAGTCTGAAATGTCTTGGAAATCAGTCTGAAATATCTTGGAAACCACAACCTCGAACCCGGCTTGAAACCGGCTCGTACCTGACCGGATCAGTAGTCACGTGACCGAATGCTTCTACTTCTTGAACAGCCATATAACTCAGATAAGCACTGTGCTCGTTGGGCTTATCTTACTGCAGACACTCAATTCTCTACGGCGAAAGCCACTGATATTTCGAGAGTTCTTTCTCTAATTGAAGTGCTGTTTTTCACGATGTAGCCACCGCGTATCCAACGACCTTGCTAATGGATGTGGAGTGTAGTCCGAATGTCGGTCATATTCACCTGCGCTTTCGCACATGCGCGTCATGCGCGGTGGCACAGAAAATGCCTGGCTGACCACTTTGGTCACGTGACTCAACCCGAGCTGGAATTTACGTGACACACCGCCATGGCCCCTGAACAATGGCTGTGGCTTTACGTAATGTTATGCAGTAATAGGCTTTTTCAGGTCGATGCGACGTTCTCACATTATTATGATTTTTTATAAAATTTAATTTGACTATTAAAAACCCGAACAAAGCACATGCTATCGTAGAATTTCCCATATGCAGTACATTAAAATTCGATTACCGAGATTAACAAACTGGAGCAGGAAATTACGCAAGGTGGTTTCGTGGTCTAGTCGGTTATGGCATCTGCTTAACACGCAGAACGTCCCCAGTTCGATCCTGGGCGAAATCATTTTTTTTTTCGTTGTGGAATGTCCCGGCGTGCCATCGCAGCCTCAAAAGTACCAAAAATTCTCGCGAGAATCCAACTTTCCAGGAGCACAACCATTCTAAAATTTTGTCTTGTTTTCAAGGAAGGGCGGACCGAGGATTGGGGTTTCTGCGATTGCGCCCTAGGTGCAGGAATACATCTTCTCCACATTTCCAGCCCGCACCGTGCGCCCCAGTCCCCCTTCCCCATATATAAGGTACCCCTAATTCGAGGGGCCGCCACCGTCCGCGGTTTCTACTCTTATAATTCAAGCAGAAAGCCTATAAATATTCAAATCCATAATTTTAACACAGCCACCGCATCTTCAATCTACGCAAATTCAATTAGCATAAACCATGTCCTCATTCACCAAATTCATTGACAACTGGAAAAACCAGAGAGCTTCGTGGGCCGCCCCTGAGCCCACATTGCACCCTGCGGTTCGTGACGATACTGCTATGATGGCACCAATTGCCCCTCCACTCGTACCGACAAAGCGTCGTTGGAGTTACTCAACTCAGCTTCACGAGGGTTCGTTGCATGGCGACAGCGACCACTTGATGTTGGGCTTGTGAGATGGTGACCACTGGTGGTGATCATTGATTTTTGTACAAGAGACAAGTGATATACGAATACATGACCTGATGAGAACAAAGTTGTTGTAAAGAGGCAAAGAGGCTCGCTTCCTCTCGTTGAGCTCAAGCCTGTTTGGAGCGTTTCACTGTGTGTGATTCCGAGTAAGGTAGCCTTAAGCACAGTTATCCATAGTTTGTAGTCATTATTATGTACCTTTTCGTTGTTTTAGATGTCACTAATTGCGCTTCAATCCTCGTAAAACGAGGTCAAGTTTCTTATGCTGCGGAGGCTTGGAAGCCCACGAGCCCATCTCCACGATGAGCTCATTTTCGGGATCAAGCTCATTGACAATTTCAAAAATACCGTCGCTGGCAATCTGTCTGATCCTAGCATCTGCATGCTTAGAGGCCAAGAAGCATAAACGGGCGCGAGCCTTGAGATGAATGTCGTTGTCCAAGTACTCCGTGCTTCCAAGATGCTGAAGCACGCGGATGGTTAACTCATAGCGGGTAATGTTTTTCACTCCAATCTGTAAATTGTACGCTCGCACAAACAACGGTTCGTAGTTGAATGGAACGGGAACGATTCCAGCATCCATGATCTGGCTGATAACCTTGAGAACGCAGTGGATAATTTTCTGTTCTCTTTGTGACATCTTGGGTGGCGTCTTTAGAAGCAGAAAAAGCGTTTTCAAGGTCTTATCGGTCTCTTGACGCATGAGCAGCAACACCGCTCTGAAGCTCGCATTAACGAGCAGGGATGAACCAGTGGTTGCTCCAGCCGACTGGGCGAATCCTGACCAAAACGCCACAGGATCCAAATTTTCGGATTTGTAGAGCGCACAGTAATCTGCAAAGTAGAGCAGGTAGTCGCTCATATAGCGATCATAGTGCTCTGCGTAGGCTGAGTTATTTAGTGCTCGACATAATAGCTCAAACGCTAAGCGTCGGATTTTATCCATAGCTTCCCCGGAGAGCCGTATAAGTCGATGAAGCAACGGTTCACCGAGCAGAAAATACGGTGACAGATCTTTAAAAATCAACTGGAGCGCTTCGATCCTCACTTTCAGTCCCACATCTCCCTGGGTTGAAAGCGTGTAGTCGTCGAGCAACGCACAGAACTGATCAGGTCTCTGGGATAGAAAAGACACATGTTTGTCAAAACTCCCGACTATGGTCTTCCTGGTGTCAATGTCCACGTTGGCGTCCAATGCTATGCTGAGATAGGATTCAAGCTGGGCGTCAGAAAGAACAAGAAGGGAAGCTGGCTGCGCGAGCAAAACGTTCCCGAGCTCAAGGAACCTGAAAATCTGATGAATTTGATTTTCGTCGAGCTTCACCCCTCGCAAAACGTTCGAGAGCGCGTGCTCCAATTCTGGAGTGTGCTTCATTCTGCTGATAGACATCAAATTGTCAAAGTGGTCAGGCTGAAAGTTTCCACTGATGTAGTTCAAATACGCTTCTCCAACGCCCACAGTATGATGATGCCTGTCTACGACAAAGGCGTCCATAATTTGGCTGAAACTCCGCTGCCTATTCGAGCTGAGAAGGCCGCGATGCATAAGCTCCGAGAGCGGGTGGATGCAATGTGGATCGGTGCTCAATTTCAGAATAAGAACATCAACAAAATCAGTAATATTCATCAGCTCTGCGAAAATCTTGAGTTTGGCCTCTTCTGTCAGCGTCTCGAGCCTGCAAAGGTGGGAAGATGCAAGTTTGCGTAGGGAGAACGGATACCCAGAGCCGAGAGTCTCATCCATTAGACGCCCCATAAATATCTCTTTCGCGAAGCCAAACGCAACAAGGGTGTGGATGAATTCGTGCGAGGTCTCCAACGACGAAACTTGCTGAACCCTCAAGTCCTCGATAAATCGCACAGACCATTCTCCCGCATCGCTAGGAAGAAAATTCTGTCCTTCTACAAGAAAAGAAAGACCGATTCTTCCGACAAACTCCTGCAACACCGCAATAGCGCATCTTCTCACCGTGAAGTCGGGATCGAAAACAATCACCCTGAGAAGATCAGCAAATAGGAGTCCAAGTGCTTCTGAGTCCGACCCAACGTGATCCAAACTATTGTACTCCCTAACGACTGCCCACGCACAGAACGATGCTGCATCTCTGAGCTGAGTCGTGCGAGCACTCTGCTCCTCTCTCAATGTCATGAAGTGCCGCGCAATGAAGAGCGTCTTCAAGCGCCAATTTTTGTCAGCAGCATGGAAAAGATGCAAGAATCCAAGGTAAAGGAGTACAATGTGGCATCTAGCCACCAGCAAATTTGCGCTGTCGATGGTTCCGGTCTCGAAACTATCGGTGTTCAACGCAGGTATTCGGAGCTGACAAACCATGAACTGAGTGATTTGAAATGCATAGTTTGCAGCATACTTCCCCACCAGCGCTGTCAATTTTGCGACATTCTTTGCAGTAGTCTCTCGAAGTCCCGAGTCGGCGTAGTTGGATAGGCTTGCCATGACACTGTTGACAAGGGTGTCGATTATCTCGGCCACTCCATCAAATTGTTGTTCGGAGCAGTAGATAGCTCCAATTTTGGCGCACACCTTCACTAGATACCTCACATTGATGAGGTTGGCGGGACTTCCTCCGTGTTTGAGGACCGAAATTTCATAGTTGACAATCTCGCCATGAACTTGCAGGGCTAGGCTGAATCGGAGCGACCCGAGATCTCCCCCAAGAACTTTGTTCATTACCATGAGCGCGCCCAACCTGGAGTTTTCCGGCTCCCCAACCCACGTCGAAAAGAGCGAACTTAAATACTCTTCCAAAAGAGGCCGCTGGTCAGTTCTCGTCAAAAGATTGCTCATCAAACGTGCAGCAGATTTTTGTCTTCGAGAGGCACTGGAATGGGCAGCCAAGTGAGAAAGAGCAGCATTCATTATCTCGTGAGAGAGAGTGGGTCTGACCGTGGCCAATGGGAACGGCACCAAGGCCAAATGCGAGAGCCACAAAAGAAAAACCTGAGCTTCATCTTCTGAGCCTGGATTTTTCACGTGTGCCAATAATTCGTGTAAGAGGTACACGTCTGACGAAAGGTACTGAGAACAGTAGGCGTCACCTCTGACCTGGCCCAAGACAGTGAGCACCCTGGCCAATTGGGCTGAAAACGCATTATTGTTTCTTTTGCATTGTAGTAGTAGCTGGGAGAGCCGGCTAACGTAGTCTTCTAGGTGATTGTCAAGTAGAGTGGGAAACACCTCGTATTCATGGAATAACGACGGGAGTTTCGCTGCTTGTTTGGCGGAAAGTGGACTCCCGTTGATGACATGATCTTCATATTTGTTGACAAGGTCCTGAATTTCCTGGCGGAGGCGGACTGACTTCACCACTGTTTGGCTCATGGGAGTGCATACGACTCAGAGGTGATAAGGTTTTGGTGAATGACGGGAGGGACTCACTGGAAATTCGATGCGAGGCGACACAGGAGGAAAATTTCGGGCATTTTACTGGGATGAAACAAATACCTCTTTTTTTTCTTCAATGGAGCTTCACACTTCACATGCCGGCGTGTTTCCAGGAGTGACCTTAGAAGGGCCGTGGCCAGTGTGCAAATCCGTAGACCAGACTAGATTCACATGAATTAGCCTGCTGGAATTATCCCAACCCTCCTCCGTTATGCTGCATTTTCTCCTTCTCTGTCGTTTTCTTGCACCTCCATCTGGTGTACGGGGGTATTCTCAACTTTTCACTTACCGCCAACTATGTCAACTCCCCAGATGTTCTACAGAGTCAAGCAGCTTAGGTCTACGATCGGTATGCCTCCGATTGTACGCAAAAATATGGCGGCTCTAGGTTTGCGCAAGATCAACAACGTTGTCTACCAGAGAGTATCCCCTGCTACTGCTCACCGTCTTCGACAGGTTAAAGAGTTGATTTCCATTGATTTGTTGAACGAGAGTCAGACGGAAGAACTGAAGCTTGAGGATGCTAAGAAGTTTCCCGCCGGATTCCAGAAAATCGGAGAATTGTGAAGAGGGGGACCCACTAGTACAAAGATGGAGATGAGACTTATACTGGGTTGTACCTCTGATGCCACCCCAAGTTGCGGAATCCAGAACATGCTTCTCTCTCCTCAAAAGTGTCCATTAATGGACCCATGCCACTCCTGTCTGGCAAAGCTTTCACTGAGTCAACCCTCTTTATAGTTGAGGGAACCTCGGAGCCTAAAACGGGCTATGTAAATAAACAAGGAAGGTTAGAAAGTGTAGGCTATGCGGTTTTTTTTTCGTCGAGTGCTACTTGGATCTTGTTTTTATTTTTCCAGCTTGACGTCTCTAAGTTTTGTGTGGGGATCTGTTTAGTAGTACCACCTGAAATGATCATCCACGCTCTTCGTGAGATCGAGTTCTGAATGGGCGCCTGGCAATCCACGCTTTTCAAAAATCGTGGTCTATAATGGCCACATTTCCGCTTCTTCTAAGATGTGAAATTTTGGCCCGCTAGTAGTTGAGGTGCATGATAACCGAAGTAGTCGGCCACCCACCACGACTATCGCAAATTATCTACTTCATCAAGAGAAACAGAAACTTATTTTCTGCCATTTGACTGCATTACAGATATGGATGAAGTTACGCCGTCGAAACTCTACGTTCTCGCCTTATAGCCGCCGAGTGTGCTTAAGTGCACCAGGAGCCGCCGTAGACCAGTCACCGTAAAATATCTGGAGTTGCTTTTTTGTGACTGGGGGGAAATTTTCCTCCCTAAGCCGCCAGTTTTCACCCCTGCTTTGGCACCCCTCCCATTGGTGGGACTCGCACTGCACACAGGTCGACATCGGGCGATTTTCTTTCCAATCACGAACCGTGGAATACAGGCCACTTCCACACATTCACCGGCCACGCTTTCTTATTTTACCAAATTTAATAGCCCAATTTATAAACCGGCTCCAATTTATTCAAGTCCATTGCCCACATATTCATTCCGACCATGTATGTTAGAGCGACTCTGAGAAACAAGGTCATGTCCTCACTTTTCTCGTCTACATTCGCTGTGTGCTTTGTGCTTGTGGGGGCTAACTCGGTGCTTCCGTGCCCAGTGGATAGTCTCCATGGCAACGACGCCGTAGTTGACGAGAGATTGAAGATTCTAGCCCAGAAGAAGCAAGACGAGATAAGCGAAGTCTGAGATACCAGATTAGGATCAACAACGAAACGCTAGAGATACATAGGTTTACAGAACGACGGGAGGGAAATTGCGGTCCATTTTTCACTCCATTTGATGCACCATACAGTTTCAGCTGGTGTTTTGCATTCACCCAAGCCCTCTCCTCGTCTGGAACGAACGACCGCGTCTGGCAGTGCCGACCGGTCGCAGCATGTACATTGATCATGAGCAGAGAGCTCAAAATGCATATTAACACCGAAGTCTGGGTGCCGTTTTGTAGCACGTGACGATGAACACGTGACACTTATTTCGTAGGACACCTGAAGTTATCCAGTTGCCGGAAGTCAAGCGCCGAGACGTGGCATGTTACCACCTTAGTTATGAAGTTATTCTAGGCTTCTCAGCTTCACTGTGGTGATGCCCAAGTGGTTGCAGTGCATCGCTAATAACTGGCCCCCTCTAGTAGTTTGTGTTCAGCACTTGGTTGCACTTATTTAGGCTCATATAGTTATCATTGAGATTTGTTCTTTATTATTTCTCCTCCTGGCCCCGCCTCGTGGTGCCTCGTCTACGTAGCCAAAATTCAATATCACTTCCCGATCGGGCGGTTTCCCAAACACTACACAACAACCCCTCTGGCACAGCACTCCTAAACGCAACAACCAACTGCTCCGTCTTTCAAAAATGTCACCATATACGTTTCCTAGAGCCCCCTCTGCGGAGCCAGATACCCAATTTTCCAAAGAAGCCGCAATCAGCCAGAACTTAGAAATGGGCCCTTCACCTCCTGCGGTGAAACCAACTGCAAGTTACGAAATCTACGTCAAGGAATGCAGTTCAGCCTCAGCAACACCAGAGAGTCTCAAGATCCCAATTGATGACCCTCTTGACGATATCCTCCAGGCATGCGAGGCCCAGCTAGATGCTCACATTTTGCAATTACCTTCTGAATACGAAGCAAAACAAAAATTGCCTACGCCAATGACGGAACTCAAAATTGTGAAGGGTAAAAGGCATAACCACGTGCTTGAACGGCTCGACACTAACTTGGACTTGAACGTGGCGCACGGCGGTACCAAGACACCCGTCAAAGGACGCCGAGTCATTAGCATCAAAAAATCCAAGGGGAATCTTCGGCAGGCTATCCAGAAAAATACACAAAGGGAAGTCTTTGATGAGGACCCACTTGCATGTCACGCTGAGAACATCATGAGGATGGCAATGGATACCACAGCGTTTGGGTCTTTCAACAACAGCTTTTCGTCGACATTTTCAAACATGCTTGACGAGGACAGCTTCCTTGCCAAAAAAGGACCAGGTCTCAACAAAGAGAAAGCCACGAGAATTGAGATCAACGCCCAGGACTTGGAAACTGCCATCAATGATACCCTCGCTTGAGCTCCCCAAGAAGGAAGACAAAAGAATACCTGAGATTTGCTATTTACTCGATAACTAGAACACGACTCAAGCTGTCACAATCGCGCCGGTCGATCTCGTCAAACAAGATGTCATTGTCTGTCTCGCCAACTTCAATATTGTGAGACCTTGAGAATCCATTTTCCTCCCACACTTTTGAAAGATCGCCCATGTCCCCAGAAATCACTTCCACAAGCCTCTGCAGAGATTCATTGGCGTTTTTGTGCTCGACAATTCTCATCACAATCGACGGACGAAGTTCTCCGTACAAGCTCAAGTGGTCGTAAACGTACGACTCGAGAAGAAGATTGTACTGGGTCCCGCGAAGACTTGAAAGAATTAGGTACTCCAAATTGCGCCTGCTGATCAGTTCCTTGAGGTAACTATGCAAATAAAGCCCACATCTTCGGGCTGCTGCGGAAGACGATATCGACTTGAAGAGGATATCGTACAGATCGCTGTCAAGGTACTCAGACACATCGGTGTGCTGCTGGACAGTTGAGAGAAACGTAACAACACTTGAAAAATTCTGGTATTTGGTCAAGTGGTTTAACATGCAGTTGATGAATATGACGATAGTGGACTTGCTCAAAAGTAACGCATGGAGAAGTTGCTTCGACGAAAACAGCCGAAGCTCTTCAAGTGAGAACAATGGATTGTGAAGATCAGACCATCCTAAGGAGAGGTGATGCGAGATGCTTTCCGAGAAGTCTTTGTACGAGTATTCGTGCAGACGGCCGGAGAAGCTCTCAATTACGTCCAAAATTCGAGAAAATGATTGGTCGTCACCATTTCTGTAGCAGTATGCCTGGACTATTTTCGCCAACAAATCCTTGTCGAGATTTTTTTCACCACGCATCGCTTTATGAATGTAGTGCCATTCAATTAGTCCCAACGTGTTGTTGACATCGCCGTTTGTGGCAAATGTGTGGAGTATTGCAGATAGAGTTGTCTCTGACATGGAAGCAAGTACTGGGTTGGCTTCTTCGGCCTCTGTGACCTTGTTTGTGAGGACAACTTCCTCAGACAGTAGTGCGGTGGCCGATCTCATGATGATAGTGGTATAAATAAAGGTGACAAGAGCAGCGTGATTTACTTGAAGACCAAGAGAGAGATAATTGGTCCACAGTTTGTGCAGCAACTCGAGACCTTGTGGCACCGCCATTTGAAGGGCTTCGACCAATAAATCACAGTCTCGAAGGAGGCACATTGCGTCGAGTAGCTTGGCTATAGGGAGGTAATTGATGCAGTCGTTATGGTCGTAATTCCGCGCACAATTCTCGAACATCTCGAATGCCTTGTGATATTGCTCGGAGTTGATAAGCACATGGAGCATCGATCCAGAGAGTTTGAGGTCCCAGACGGGAGAGCCGTGAAGAACACCCATGGGTCTGTACACGGTGTGCAATGACTGTAGAAGCGTAAAGTCGTCACAGTTTCTAAACGACCGGAAAAGTTGATCGGCAAGGTATTCCGTTTCTTCCTTATCTAGAGTCAACTCCTGGATCACCTCGGCAATTAGCGAAAGACAGTCGCGGGCATCGCTCAGGTTTGCTAAGTGGTAAATAAAGAGCAAATAGATCAGCTTTGTCTGAAATCGGCGCCGCAGCGGGTCGTTTTTCACCGCCCTAACGATGTCTCTGGCCTGGATGAATCGACCACCGCAGACATTGAGAAAAAGCGCCCGCTCCACCTCCTCGGGGGATGCAGATACGATATTTCCACTCTTAGGGCTCCTCAGTTGCTTGTTGAAACTGGCACTTAGCGTTTTCGCCTCAGAAGCCAATGATGGTGAAACATGTGGTAGAAGGAGGGCGAGGGGAGTGTCAGGGCGGCCGGCGGCGGCGCGTAGGCGAGCAAAATATGAGCCTACAGCACGAGTTGACATCGCCAATCAACGGCTGAATTTTAAGGCGGACTTGAGGCGTGAAACCAGTCTTTCCGTCAGTTCGGTGGATGCAGGCACTTGAGTTGGCCCGGAACGAGAGCTGGTTTCACCGTAAAAATTTCGTATGAGCGGATCGTTTTCACCCTGCAGACATTGAGGTAAATCAAGTTTTTATTATGGCCACTGGCCTGAATTGAGAAACGTAAACTTGGTCATCTCATCATGCATTGCATTGCGTGAGCAGCATCTTCTGTATGGCAAAGATGCATGCCAGCTCTGGGGCTCAGCGAGAAGAATAATACACTTTTATTATTTTGAGATATCGAATCTGCAGTCATGATTGGTGGGGAGGCAATTGGCTCGTGTAGAGCCGGGGCGGCCATAGAAAGTACCGGACGTTGAAGCAACAACTATTGCAAATATCGAGAGCCTACAAACGCATGCTGCATTATTTCTAACTCATCGGACTCATAGATTCTGCCTCTCCCCTTGTCAGTCGGTTTCGAGCCCAAGCATCTCAGTGCCTTTCGTGGAACTTGCCATCTCATCTCACTCACATTGATACATCCTATCTCATGCTACAACATCGCCTAGCCCGCCACATGGCCACTGCCAGCCAGAAAAACGCCCCCAATCCGCTCAGAATATTCGACAAATCGGCGAAGGTGCTCCAAAAATCTCGTGCCGCCCGCGATCCGCTTGCGTCTCGCAAGGCTGACTATCTTCGGGATGAAATGGCCGTCCGTACCATTGAAAGATTGGCATTCATCACACGCGATTTCTCAAGGCTTCTTGATCTAGGCGCCGGTCTGGGCCCGTTGCTCCGCCACATGTGCACCGAGAGCAAACCTTTGAGCTCCGACGAGCAAGAGATAGCGATGGTGAAACAGCTTAACGAAGACAAGAAGAAAGTGAGAGAGAAAATCAAGGATCTCGTGATGGTGGACTCTTCAGAACCACTTCTTTACAGAGATGCTGACCAGCCGTTGGACCACACGTTTCCCGGCAGTGTCACTAGAGTAGTGGGAGACGAGGAAGGCTTCGATGTCGAATGTCTCCAGGAGCAGAGCTCTTACGATGCCGTGGTTTCGAACCTTTCGATGCATTGGATTAACGACCTTCCTGCGGCATTGCAGCGCATCAGTGGTCTTCTCAAGCCCGACGGACTTTTCATGGGGACGCTTTTTGGCGGAGACACTCTTTTTGAGCTTCGGACGTCATTGCAGTTGGCAGAACTCGAACGCAGGGGTGGCATGTCGCCTCGTGTCTCGCCGTTAGTGCACATCAACGACGTGGGCCTGCTCTTGAACCGCGCGGGATTCAGCATGCTAACGATTGACTCTGAGGATGTGGTTGTAGGCGGGTATCCCGACATTGTGGCACTCTTGAGCGATTTGCAGGCCATGGGCGAACAGAATGCCTTGATTTCGCGAGCCACTACGTTGCCTAGGGAGGTGCTTTTAGCTGCGAACGAGATCTACAAGGCTCTTCACGGTGAGGCGGATGAAAACGGTGTTGTGACGCTTCCGGCAACATTCTCGGTGATTTCCATGATTGGCTGGAAAAAGGATGCCTCGCAGCCGCAGCCGTTGGCCCGTGGCTCTGCACAAGTCAACTTGAAGGATGTCCTTTAGGTTGACGTGAAGATGAGAGAAAAACAGCATGATTTTGGTCTGAGTAGTTCAAATCCATTCCGAGGTTCCGTCTGTGGGTGTTTCTTTTTATGGCTTTCGGCAAAAAATGTGTCACTTCAAAGTAATCATCCGGAGTGACAGTATCGCCTCTTGCTGAAAGGATGTTCTACCTACGTACCGCGTCCCACCTGTTCATAGATAATCTGCTAACCTTGTACCAAATGACTCTTCGTGCATATAGGCGAAAAAACGAGTCCAAGGTGGATTTTGAGCGTGTTTCACGCGATATTTGCGCTTTCGGAGTTCGTGATAGTTCGATGCTATTCTGAAAATCCGCTGTCCTGGAAAAATAGATCAAGTCGCAATTTAAAATGCAGAATCCTTCAATAACTGAAAAGTCGCCCAGCACGAATTGCTGGATCACGCCGCAAACATGTCTGTAGCCTCGGCCCAGAAGAATGTGAGGTATTTCTGGTGAGGCATTAAACGTAAGTTTGCGTCTAAGCAGACACCCAGAGCTTGCACCTGATAGATTTCTTCTCTTTAAATGCAAAGTTTCGCCCGATCTACTCTTTCTACGCTCGTATCCTGGCCCGGGTCGGTTACCTTGTACCCTGCCAAGTATCCACCCCGAAAGCCTCAGGCCGAAACGGAAATAGGCGTAATCAAACATCAACCAATCGTCCACAAAATTTCATCACAATCAGCCGACCTCCTCCGGATCCACGTCTCAAAACCTTCTCGCACACTGGATTCCCCACCATGAACTGCAGACCTCGGGTTCCTGCACGTGCCGATAGTGTGGAGAGACCGCAGCCTGTGAAGCTGATAACCACCACCTCACCTTACTTTCTGATGAAACACAAGAACACCACAATATACACCAAGACAGGAGTCGACCAGAAAATAGTGCTACCCACGTACACTCTCGACTCTCTGTTGGTGCTTTTGCCTGGAATTATCTACAATGTCACCTTCTCCAGGTTTAAGGCTGCCGCGTTGCTCCTGAGGTTTCGCAAACAGGCAGAGGGAGTGCCATTTGTCAAGAGCTTACTTGAGGAATATAACCTTGACAGTTCTGAAGAGGCGCCGGCAATTTCCGCGGAAGCTGAAGAAGGAATCCAGCATTTTCGGGATGTTGAAACTCAAATTCGTAATGGGGCAACTTCGGGGCCGGTGGCAAATGGCGACACAAACCCCACTAGTCGCTTTGTGTTCTGCATCGAACCCAACACCGCCAAGATTCCGGAGCCGCAACCGAGCGCTGGTTCGTACAACGGAACTAGATCCGACGTGGTGACGGTGACTCGAATTGTGGGCCTTGTCGACGACTCCGACAACGTCAGGCTCACTCTCCAGGCGCTTGTTCGTGCCACTGTGGTGCGCGGATACAACTCGCAAAAGGGCAATGAAAATTACTTCACAGTTCAGTGGGACCAGAGCGCTCTGGACGTGAAGAGCAAACTCCAAAAGTTCAAGACAAAGTGCAAGGATCTCTTTGTGCGTATGGACAAATTTGTCGACGAGTACCGGCTGGTTTATGAAACGCAGAGTCGGTCCTCCTCCGATTTGCTTACTCTTTCGCCGTTGGCCAATGCATTGTACTTGCAATTGGCGGGTTCCAAGGATTTCTCCAAAGCGTACAAGAGTTTGCAGAGAATCGTGCAGGGCACTGATGTGGATTCTGACGCCCAGGTCTTGCTGCGAGTAGTAGATCTTACTGCCGCGATCGTGCCGTTCCCTGTTCATGAAAAGTACAAGTTGCTTTGGCTCTTGGACTTGAACGATCGGGCGAGCGAGGCGACAGAGATGGTGGCCAAGATGTCCGAAGTTTTCCTCACGATCAAAGAGAGTAATGCCAGAATCAATCACTGGTTCCAGAACGAGGCCACCAACATGCAGCGTGCCAATTTGGTCGCCAACCAGCTCAAATCCATTCGTGTTGTCTTGGAGGGCTTAACAAAGAAGGGCACCACTGGACCGCTGAACGCATTGGTTCGCAGAAAACCCAATGGGGTGGCGTCGGCGATGAAAAAACCTGGCGTTCCTGGTGGCTTGGACGACGAAGATGCTGATGATGACGACTTGCGCGCGATTACTGAATTCATTCGCAACAGATTGCCCGAAATCAAGCTGATTTCGGACGACAGCAAGGCACTTATTGTGAAGGATTTCAAGCGTGTCAAGACTTCGTCGCCCGGCAATGCCGACTTCCACGTGATTCGAAACTATCTCGACATTGTGGTGGACTTGCCCTGGGACAAATATTTGCTGAAGTTCAAGTCAAACAAGGACATCAACTTGCAGGAAGCGAGGAACCAGCTCGACGAAGACCATTTTGGATTGCACCACGTCAAGACACGTTTGATACAGTACCTCGTTGTGCTCAAGCTTCTCGGGGCCAATGCAGATGTGCAATTCAAGCAAATTCACGAAGCAGAGGAAGCAAAACGATTGGAAATCGAGAAGGAAAACAAAAAGTTTACTCGCGAATCCACCAATGGCGAGGCCATCATAATCCTGAACGAGGAGACACGGTCGGCGAGAAAGGACGACCACGGAGATGCCCACGGCAAATCCGGCGAGTCTGACGAGAACGCCAAATCCATTCTCGTCTCTAAAAACAACAAGTCCCCGATCATCATGTTGGCTGGACCTCCCGGAGTCGGCAAGACATCGTTGGCCAAATCGATTGCCACCACGTTGGGCCGCAAGTTCCAGCGGATTTCGTTGGGAGGAGTAAGAGACGAGTCCGAGATCAGGGGCCACCGGCGCACATACGTTGGTGCCATGCCTGGTCTGATTGTGCAAGCCTTGCGAAAGGCAGGTTCAATGAACCCGGTGATTCTCTTGGACGAAATCGACAAGGTTGTGGGAGGACACAACTCCGCAGCCAGAGTCAGTGGAGATCCGGCGGCGGCGTTGTTGGAGGTGTTGGATCCCGAGCAAAACACCAATTTCATGGACCACTACTTGGGCTTCCCAATCGATCTCTCGCAGGTGATTTTCATCTGCACGGCCAACGAACCGTACAACTTGTCGACGCCTTTACTTGACCGTCTTGAGATGATTGAGATCGGTGCGTATGACTACAGCGAGAAGCTCGCCATTGGTCAGAAGTACTTGCTTCCTCGCCAGTTGAAACGCAATGGTTTCCCAGAGGATGCTACTGTGCAGTTAAGCGACGAGGTCATGAAGAAGATCATTCTCGACTACACCAGGGAAGCTGGGGTCCGGAACTTCGAGAGAAAGTTGGGCACCGTTTGCCGGTTCAAAGCGGTGGAATACTCGGAGAGTCTATCCGAGGCGGCGCAAACTTACAACCCCATTGTGACAGAGCTTGATCTTTCCCGTTTTCTCGGTATTCCTTTCCCCAATTTGGCAGGCGAAATTGAGGACACTCCAGTTCTTCTGAGCAGGTATGGCGTTGTGAATGGGCTCTCGTATAACTCTGACGGGTCAGGCTCCGTACTTACGTTCGAGAGTATCGGCATTGCATCAGAGAAGGGCATGTCCTTGAACATGACGGGCCGTCTTGGCGAGGTGCTAATGGAGAGTGCAAAAATTGGCCTCACCTTCATCAGAAATACTCTCAGCAAACACATACTCAACTTGGAAGACACGGACGCTCTTCTCGACAGGCTCAAGGGACTTGAAATCCACATGCACGTGCCCGCGGGGGCCGTTTCGAAAGACGGGCCGTCAGCAGGCATCACCATGGCTCTCTCGTTTCTTTCGCTCTTGTTAGAGAAACCGGTGCCGTCGACTATTGCGATGACGGGTGAAATCACGCTCCGCGGCCGAGTTTTGCCCATCGGCGGACTCAAAGAGAAAATGCTTGGAGCCCATTTGACTCATCACGTGAACAAGATCATTGTTCCTCGTGCCAACCGGAGAGACATTCTCGAAGAGTACGTGAAAAAGCTTAACCAGCCAGAACTTTTGAATGAGTTGCTAGAGGACAATGCGGCCGACCACTTCAAGAACTCGGCGCCCGAGGATTACTTCTACGAAAAATACGGTGTTCGCCTCGTATATGCCAGAGAATTTTGGGACGTGATTCGTCACGTGTGGGGCAATGAGCTTTTGGTGAAGGTCGAACAAGCGCGCTTGCAAGAATATCATTTGTGAGACACGCGGCGGTTGTCTATGTTTTGATGAAGCGTCATGTTTTGAATACACGCCTGCGGCTCATTCATGCGCGGGACGCGCTTGGCCGCGCTCGAGCTAAAGTCAGAAAACGAGTTTTGGAGCCCGCTCTCCCAACTCGGTGTATACGGTAGGCGTTTCTAAATCTAGCAGAATGTTTTTATTTCTCTTTGACGTATGTCTCGGCCACGGTCCGGGCTTGTGCGGCGAGGTGCGGATCGCCTGTATGCAGTACACTAAGAGAATGATAAACGAGACAATGGGGCCGCCGCCAAATGGAGAGGCTGGCGATACAAAACTTGGAGGCGCCAGCGTTGAAATCGGGCTTCAATTTCTAGGTACCGCGAAACAGGACGCCACAGCAATGTGCCAGTGGATGGGGATCATGCTGGACGTGCACATAGCCGCAGCTACGTCCGAGCCCCAATGCTTTTTTTTCTTGCGGGCCTCTTATTCTTAGAACACCACTCTGTTTATCATTCGCTTCACTTCCTGAAAAACTCAGACCCAGAGGCGTGTCACCTCTGAAAGCATCCCGCTAGATCTTGAGCTGAATTTTGATTTCTCTCGCTCCCCCTATACAAATTTCGTCGTCATCCCATCTCAATAGAGTGCGTGCTCCCCTGAATCGAAAACACACCATGAACGTTTTTGTGTTCTTTTTGATGCTATTAGCGCCGGCGCTTGCGAAGCGCTCCCTCACGGCCACATCACTTGTTACATGTATGGAAAATTCGCAGATTTCGCCAAGTTACTTCAATGTGACCTTCAACCCCGATGACAGATCCATCAGGTACAACCTCGACTTGTCCTCGGAAATCTCGGCCAACATCACTGCACACGTGCAGATATACGCCTACGGATTTGTGATTATTGACCGCAATGTCGACATGTGTACGCTTGGCTGGAAGCAGTTTTGCCCCATGTATCCTGGATCGATGCAGATCGACTCTATCGAGTACATCTCCGAGACGTACACACGGCAGATTCCAGGAATCGCTTACTTGGTTCCTGACATTGACGCTGTTGTCAAAGTTGACGTTTACGACACCTCCACTGGAGCTCGGTTGTCTTGTCTCCAGAGTTCGTTCTCCAACAAGAAGACAGTTGCCCAGGTTGGAATCAAGTGGGCCACTGCGTGTATCGCCGGTCTCGGTCTCTTGATCGCGGCAATTTTGTCGACGTTCGGAAACTCCAACGCCGCCTCGCACGTTTCCACCAATGTTGTTTCGTTGTTCTTGTATTTCCAGTCCGTGGTCATTGTCTCAATGCAGTCCGTGGAGCGGGTGCCTCCAATTGCTTCGTCGTGGGCTGAAAATTTGGCCTGGTCGATGGGGCTCATCCGTGTCGAGTTCATGCAGAAGATCTTCCGCTGGTATGTCCAGAGCACTGGAGGTACTCCAGACACCTACTTCAAGGGCACCAGTCGCCAGATTTTGGTGCAGCGGGCAATGGGAATCTTGAAGGGCATGCACGACTTTGCTCTCAACGATGGCAAGATTCTGCCTGGTCCTAAACGGTCTCTCGACTTCTCGTTGAACTCGAACCAAAACTTGATTGTGCTTAGAGGAATTAAACGGATCGGCTTCAACTCTCACATTGAGCCTTCGTCGATTGTGGTGACAGGGTTCACGTTTTTCGTTCTCGTGGGCTTTTTGATGGTTGTCATTCTCGTGTTCATCAAACAGGTGGTGGAGCTCTTGGTGCGGTTCAAAAAGATCAACCCCAACACCATGAACCACTTCAGAGCTTCTTTCGGCTCAATCTTGAAAGGCACGTTGTTAAGGTATCTTTCGATCGGATTCGCTCAACTCGTTATTTTCTCGTTGTGGGAGTTCACCGAAGTGGACTCTCCTGCAGTGGTGGTACTCGCGGTATTGGGCCTTCTTATGTCTGTGGGAATTATTGCCTTCTCGATCTGGTCTACGTGGAGAATCGGCCAAAAGTCAAAGCGCAAGTACAACAATCCCGCTGCCGTGTTATACGGAGACACCAAGGTGTTACAGAAACTTGGCTTCTGCTATACCATGTTCCATGCTGAAAAGTACTGGTTCGGTGCAGTGGTTGTGTGTCACACCCTTGTTAAGGGCATCTTCATTGGCTTGTGTCAGGGTTCAGGTAAAGTGTCGACCATTGTGCTTTTTGTGGTTGACCTTGGCTACATGATTTACCTTTTCATTCTGAAGCCGTACCTTAATAAGTTCACCAACATTCTCAACTACTGCGTGGCGATTGTCATCACCGTGAACTCGTTCTTGTACATCTTTTTCTCGGATGTGTTTGGGCAGCCTGCGCAGGTCGCTTCTATTATGGGCTGGGTATTTTTCATCTTGAATGCGGCATTTTCGCTCTTGTTGCTCATAATGATCTTTGTGTTTGTGGCGTATGCCACCTTGTCGAAGAACCCAGATGCTAGATTTGCTCCTGCCAAGGATGACAGGACGTCTTTCCAGAGAAAGTCTTCGCTCAAACACAAAAAATCGGAGAAGAATATCAACGACCTGGCCCAGTCGAGAAACGAGCTTCTTGCGTTGGGTGTTGCTGCTCAGGATCATCAGGCAAACTGGGAAGATGAGATGTACAAGCTCACCAATCTTCAGCACTCTGGATCGTCACACAGTGAGAGACTGGAAGGATCGTCGCCGCCATCGCCCAATGTTGACAGAGATGATTTTGATTTCAAGTCGCAAGATGAGGTCATTTCTGAGAAGGAGTTCACTCCCAACAAAACCGTGGGTGAGAAGCTCAAGGATAAGCTTCTGCGTGGTTTGTCCATCAAGTCACAGTCTGCCAACAAGAATAGCGATACTCATGTGCAACGCATGAGCGATACATTGAAGGAAGATGATGTGTTAACGCACAAGCACAAGGCGTCGGTAGCTAGCGAGTCTGCCTTTTCGAACTACTCGACTACGAATCCAACGAACCCCGAGGGATTCGTGTGATTTAGTACGCACCAGGGTAATATTAAAAGGAAAAAAATGATCACAAACGAATGTTATTTTGAAGTAGAGGTAGCGCGGCGGGGTGTAGAATGGCTCAAGGCATATGGAGGCGGTGAAATTGACACTACCAGTAACAAACATATCTAGATGTCCGTGATTTCCTGGCTGGAGAGAGTTATCTGTAAAATAAGGCCAATCGCCGACTTCTTGTACTATTCTGCCTTGGCCATGTCGCACTGCATCTCAATGCGATGAGCATCACCAGGGTGTTAGATAAACTATACGTTCTGCCTACGACGGCAGAATCAATTTAAGCACGCGCAGTCACAATATTGTCGTAAATTGCGCCCAGCTATTCTCAAGCCTCCTCTCGTCATTCTCCCCGGCAATTCTGTGTCTGATCCGGCTCTGCTCTCCTGCACAGGCCCCGCCAAAAAATCCGATGCCTAACTGAACTCCATCTCATGGACTCACAACAGCTGAACAAGCCCCATCGAGCGGGCGACAGCAAAAAAAATACGGCCAAAAAGAAACTCCATGCTAACGGCCACAATGCCAAGGCTTTCGCCGTGTCTGCGCCTGGAAAATTGGCAAGACAGGCCCAAAGAACCTCAGATGTCAATGAGAAGAAACTCCATGTGCCGATGGTCAATAGAACCCCAGACGACGACCCACCACCGGTGATTGTTGCAGTGGTGGGTCCACCAGGAACAGGTAAAACTACGCTTATAAAATCTCTCGTGAAGAAGTTCTCCAAGAGCAACTTGACAGAAGTCAAGGGCCCCATCACAGTGGTGAGTGGCAAAAGGAGAAGACTCACGTTCATGGAAGTGAACAACGATCTCAACTCCATGATCGATGCAGCGAAAATCGCAGACCTTGTGTTGATGTTGATCGACGGAAATTTCGGACTCGAAATGGAGACCATGGAGTTTCTCAACGTGGCTCAACACCACGGTATGCCGCGAGTGCTCGGAGTGGCTACACATCTAGATCTTTTTAAAAGTCAAAGTACGCTCAGAACATCTAAGAAGCGCTTGAAACACCGGTTCTGGACCGAAGTGTACCAGGGTGCTAAGCTCTTCTACTTGAGTGGGGTGTTGAACGGACGATACCCAGACCGTGAGATTCTCAATCTCTGCCGATTCATTTCGGTGATGAAGTTCCGCCCGTTGAAGTGGAGAAACGAACATCCGTACCTTCTCGCTGACCGAGTGACCGATCTTACCCATCCGCAAAACATCGCCGAAAACCCCAAATGCGACCGTAAAGTCGCCATCTACGGGTACTTGCACGGCACTCCCTTGCCAGCCGAGGACGCCAAAATTCACATTGCCGGTGTTGGCGATCACACTGTGGCGATGATCGAGAAGTTGCCCGATCCTTGTCCCACGCCGTACTTTGAGCAGAAACTCGACGAAATCGAGAGAGAGCAGGCGAAGGCGGCTGCTGAGGCAGGTGAAGAAATTGCTCCCACTCGTCGTCGGCGCAGAAAGAGACTCGAAGACAAGCAGAAAATCATCTACGCCCCAATGTCGGATGTTGGCGGAGTTCTTATTGATAAAGACGCCGTGTACATCGACGTGGGTGAAAAACAAGCATTCTTGCCTGGCGAGGAGCAAGGCGAAGGTGAAAAGTTGATGACTAACTTGCAAGGCGCTGACCAGACTTTTGTGGAACGGTTTGCTTCTGGCCCTGGGCTTCAGTTGTTTTCCAACTCCGAGAAAATCGAAGAAGTTGAGGACGTCGATGAGGATGACGAAAGCAGTGAGGATGATGAGAGCAGTGAGGACGACGAGAACTCCGGCGTTGCCGACTCCGGACGTTCAGCCATGAGAACACCAAGAGTTTATGGCAAGTCGGTTGCCGAGGATACAGAATTTGACGATTTGTCAGATGGCGAAGACGACTACGAAGAGAAGGAGCCCAGAATGGTGGAGGTCGACTTTGGCGGTGCCCTGAACGAAAAGTTGCAGTATGCCGAAGATTCGTCGCTTTCTTCAGATGAAGAGACGGACTACGTTGGCATGGCATCCAAGCTCAAAGGATCCAGTCAGAGGCGCTGGGATCTCAACAAACTTCTCTATCTCGAGAACATTGACCCTGTTGAGGTGATCAAGCGTTGGAAACAGGAGGACCAGGACGAGGAGGAGGAGGAGGAGAACATCGAGGACGACGACGACAACCTCTTTAGAATGAAAGACACCACCAAGGTGTACGAAGATTTGGACACATTTATTCCCAGCTTCCCTGACATCGATGCTCTCCGTGCCAGGTTCGCGGAAAATAGCGACGACGAGTATGAGAACGGGTACCAGATCTTGAAAGATCGGTTGCTTGTGGCGCCCAAGCTCAATGACGAGGATGGAAATGACGAAGAAAACCAAGAGGGCGACGCAGACGAGGAGCTTTATGGTGATTTCGAGGACCTCGAAAATGAAGACGGCGGGTCCGAGGACCAGGACCAGGACGCCGAGCAAGACGGCGAGGAGCTGGACTTTGCAGATTTTGAGGCCGAAGAGGAGAAAGACACCGCCGCCGACGAGAATCTCACTGTCGAGCAGAAACGAGAGTTGAACGCAGCGAAGAAGGCCAAGCTCAAAATGCAGTTCGAAGAAGAAGAAGACCGCGAGTTTGGAGCCGACGACCCAGAGGGAGATACCGAGGCGGACACATGGTACGAGTTCCAGAAGAACAAAATGGCCAAGCAGCTCGAGATCAACAAGGCTGAATACGACGAGATGGACCCAGAAACCAGAATCAAGATGGAGGGCTACCGGGCCGGCTCATACGTGAAGATTGTGTTTGAAAAGCTTCCTTGCGAGTTCATTGACAATCTCAACCCAGAGTACCCGATCGTGCTTGGTGGTCTTTTGCCCACCGAACTGAGGTTTGGCATCATGAACGCCAGAATCAGGAGACACCGTTGGCACAAGAAGATCCTCAAGACCCAGGACCCGCTTATTCTCTCCTTGGGCTGGCGCCGATTCCAGACCATTCCAATCTACACGACGTCGGATTCTAGAACCAGAAACAGAATGCTCAAGTACACCCCAGAGCATGCGTACTGCTTTGCATCATTCTACGGGCCATTGGTGGCACCCAACACGACGTTTCTCGGATTCAACCTCGTTGACCAGAGCTCGACCACGGGCTCTTTCCGAGTGGCCGCAACCGGAGTGGTAGAGGACTTGAACTCGTCGGTGGAAATCGTCAAGAAGCTCAAGTTGGTGGGTCACCCATACAAGATCTTCCGCAACACGGCGTTTATCAAGGATATGTTCTCCAACTCGCTAGAGGTGGCGAAGTTTGAGGGCGCCGCAATCCGAACTGTGTCTGGCATCCGAGGCGAAATCAAGCGGGCATTGACCAAACCCGAGGGCTACTTCCGTGCTACTTTCGAGGACAAGATTCTTATGTCTGACACCATCTTCCTTAAGACTTGGTACCCTGTCAAGGTCAAGCAGTTTTACAATCCGGTGACGTCGTTGTTGCTCAGTGAGCACTCAGACTGGAAGGGTATGAGACTCACCGGGCAAGTGAGAGCTGCCGAAAACCTTGCCACTCCCATGCAAGCCGACAGCGCCTACAAGAAAATCGAGAGACAGGAGCGCAAGTTCAACACGTTGAAGGTGCCCCGGCTGATCCAGGCCAACTTGCCATTCAAGTCCCAGCTCCGACAGAGAAAGCCCGAGAACAAAAACACGTACTTGAAGAAGCGCGCTGTGGTGGCCGATGGCGAGGAGAAGAAGTTGCGCGATTTGATGGTCAAGATCAACACTCTTAAGAACGAGAAGGACAGCAAGCGCAAGACCAAGAAGAACGAGAAATTCCAGGAAAGGCTCAAGGACCTTGCTAAAAAGGAGGAGGTGCGGAAAGAGAAGGAGTCAGCCCGCAAGAAAGAGTACTTCTCGAAAGAGTCTCGCAAGAGAAGGCCAGAGAACCTGGGGCCGCCCTCCAAAAGACGCCACTAGCATAGCATCATTTTTCACTTTAGGATACACGCACAATCCGACACTATGAGCATTTCTGTTCTCTTATTTTTTTTCTTGCCAGTAGCGAGGCCGATGATTTCTGGGGTGCGCCTTCTATCCGGCATACGGGCACTGTCACCACGCAATCGTCACGAACATCCCGAAGGCGTCTAAACCACCACCAGCTCAATTCGCGTATATACATTATGGCATCCATGTACACCAATAAATTTGTCTCCGACATTCCCCTCAAACGTCCGCAGGAGACGTTCGTCGACGACCCAGGCCTGCTAGACGAAGTCAACGTCGACGAGCTCGTGTTCGACCTCGAAAATGACATCAAGAACATCAACAACCTTCACATTTTCCACTCCATGTCCGTTCTTGCATCTCTTCTCCATGATCTCATTCGCTTGAGCCAGAACAGGCTGCTCTTGAAGAAATTCAGAGCCCAGCATTTGGCAGAGTACGGGATTGAGCTAGAACAGATGCAGATAGAGGCCGAGAAGCTACCCATGAGCTCTCGAAATTTCCACGACGACGATTTGCCGTTGCCAGTCGAAATGGAGCCCCCTCGGAAACCTAGTGTGGGGTCGCTAAGTGACGACGAGGTCAATCTCACGCCGGTACCCGAGTCAGTTCTGGACGTCAGTATTCCTCTGGATAACGAGGCTGCATTCATTCTGTGCGAGCTGCTTGTGCAGACCACGCTGTTAGATATAGTGGCCGATCCGATCACTGCCCACAGCAACAGTCGCTTGAAAAAGGAAGTGGCCTACCACATGGCGCCGAAGGTGAAATCGCAAGCCGAGCTCTTAGTGAGATCTTTTGCGCTTGCCAAAGTTCCGCCGATTAGCATCGATGAGTTTCTTCTCCGCATCAACAAGTACAGTCCGTCTGTTTCTGTGCTGGTCTACATTCATTGTGCCTACATGCTATTCAAGTTGTGTGTTCTTTTGGACGTCGTACCTATTTCTCCGGTCAACGTTTATCGGTTGATCTTGGCGCTGATACGATGCCTGACCAAGAAGCTTGAAGACATCTACCAAAAGCAACTGAGCTTCGCCATGGTGGGCGGCGTGGCGCCCAAGGATCTCAGTAAGTTTGAAGTCAGTTTCTTGTATCTTGCAAACTTCAAGTTGGTTGTGAGCGAGTACATTCTTAACCACTTTCTAGTCCACGACTTTGTTCCGCTCCGCCGCTTTTGCGAGGCCCACAAGGACGACGAGGAGAATTGAGAGGCTGTGGAAGGTTCTGAGTCTAAAGTTTTAAAGTCCGCATATTTTTGCACTGTCTGCATTGGGCCTGGTGGTGCATTGGGCCTGGTAGCCAGTGAGCGTTCCTATAGTATTACCAGGGAAGTGACTTTTCGAATGTCCATACCGTCGAACAATGTATCTGGGGCGAGCTGATGTGACAGTATTCTGGAACTCGGGTCATTCAAGGAATAGAGATGATGTACAGAATATCGTACAAATCTTTAATCTTGCAGAACAATGGACATCAGAGAAGCGCAACTACCGCGGGAAAAGGAATAGAATAAACAACAAATGCAAGTCATGGGCCGCCTTCGTGGCTTACAGTAGTAGCAGAATTACGTTGGCGGTGCATTTCAGTAGCACCTAGACATGCATTGGCAAATATGCCATTCTGCACTTGAACAGCAGGGACTTTTTTTAACGAACTAGGGCGTGCACTAAAGTAGCTATTGTATCTTGTCAAAGCACCAAATCAGCCACAAAGTTTGAGTCAAGTTACGCCAAAACAGGGGAACTTTTAAGATCTAGGCCGCCGAAGTAGTTTGCATTAATGTACTTGAGTACCCCGCGCTAGATAATGGCCCCCACCTTACAGATTTACGTGACTTCTACATGACTATTACGGACTCGGAACACCACCCGACACTGGGGGAAACGAACGGAAAGGCGGAAATATGCACCAACATGGAAACACGACGGTTACGATGTTCGACCACTAAAAACGTGCACCGATATTGGGAAAGCAAGATTGATTGCTAGACTTCTGATTGCGAAATCAACTTGGTTGCCGGATATGGCCCATGCCCCGATTAGGCCATCAATCCACCGATGACTAGTCATGTCCGCAGTGTGCGCACCAAAGTTAGGTGACGTGTGATGAGCCGCGCAGAGTGGAGATGACCTGTGCGATTCGGGCAGATTCGGGGTATCACTGGCGAATAGGGGATGCAAGGCGACGAATTCTGCACGGAAGTCTGCAAGCAACATCTTTTTTTAAAGAAAACAGTTGAGGCTGGAGAGATGGGGTTGGCGCGTAATTTGAAACACACTTTGGTGTGTCAAGAAAAACTGCCCCTGGTCATTATTTCTGGCGATTTACGTAATGCATCACCGAGCAGAAAAATTGCAGCCCTGGTTGCGTTTTGGTCCCGATTCAAAAGTTAAAGTTGGGAATTGTCTGAACCTCATTGGCCGCAAGGTTGCTTGAGACCTCGAGGCGCGGTGGTGGACCTGCCGAAAGAGATACGTGGCGCAAGCCCGGGATCAGCGCATAGGCGCAAATGCGTGTCTCCGCGCAAACCTACATGGAAGAACGGCGGACCAGGTCCGTATCTTGCATAGAGCCTGCACTCCAACTGCCTTTTTGGGAAATAATTGAGGGGTGGAAGCCATCAGGATGCGCTGCGTGCAGGTTCTAGCCCGGATCGCACAGCATGCCCACTTGTCGCTAGCTGTCTCCGCAGATCATCCTCGGTAGGCGTACAGACGGTTGTGGCCAGCAAAACGGCCCCGGAATAAATTCGGAGTTACGAGCTGGGCAGGCCCGCCAACACGAAATCATGGGACACTCGGAAATCCCACTATTTCGTTTCCTCCCTCGGGGTGAAGCGAGCGACGCGCAAGTTGCGTGTCTTCCCAAAAGCTTGAAAACTGCACACAATGCGCGTTGACCTGCAACGCAGCCCCGACACTTGCAGAAGGCGCGAAACCGGCATACAGGAATCCCCCAGACTTTCTTTTTCCGGACATTTCTTGCCGGCAAATGTTAAGTGGGAAACCTTCTGGGCCAGGGTCTTATATAAAAACCCTAACCACATCCTTCAGAGCGCGCACCGTGACAAACCCATCAACCATAACCAATTCCTATACGTGCTGACTGAGTTCATTCTCGTTCCTCCTTTTTTTTTTTAATTCTGCTACGATTCGGGCGCAAAATTTATTATTTTTCCCCCGTTGCTCCATTCCTTGTTCCTGTCGATTTCCGCCTTTCTTGACAGAGGCCCCAATTGAAAGTCGCACGTGAAATACTTCCGCATCCAAATTCACCTCCACAACTACAATGTCGTACACAGCCACCGCCACCAGGGGAATAGCACCCACCAGTCTCAACATAAATCTCCACAACAAAAACAACTTCGACAACCAGAATATGGCGGACAGCCCCGGAAGAAAGTTTGCTCGCACGCCTTCGTATGTGCTCACCGATGATGAAGACATCTTCAACCTCGATATGGTGACCATGGACATGAATTTCGAGCAGGCATTTCTGATGTACACGCAGATGCAGCAGAAGAACATGGCTCAGGAAATGGCGCAGCTCGAGCGGGCGCAGCAGCAGAATTTCCCACCTCATTCTGCTCAACAACATCTGCTGCAACACGAGCAAACAGTACCAGCACCACAGCAGCAGCAGCACCAGCTGCACCAGCCGCAGCAGCAGCAACCTCCGCAGCAGCAGCAACCTCCACAGCCACAGCCACAGCCACAACAACAACAACAAGCTCCTTCGCGAAACCTGCTCCAAAATGACCATCTTCAAGCGGAACAAAACCAACACAGTCAACAACACCTGCACCAGGGCCTTTTGGCGCAGCAGGGCCAGCAATCTCAGCACCAGATGCCTCTTTCAAGTCTTCCCTCGGGCCAGTCTCCCATGGGTCACATTAATCCTCTAATGCCCAATCTCACCCACTCGCAGATTGCCAACACCCCGCAAATGGAGGCCTGGTTGGCTGCGCTGCCCCAACATCATCCTGCCCAACATCCTCACATCAACCAGCAGGTGTATTTCGAGGAGGCAGATGAAATGGACCAGTTTTTCTCCAACACGGAGAGCGACGCGCTTGAGAAGTTCCTTGACAATTTGGCCACGCTGTCTCTGACCAACCCATTGGATCTCTACCAGCAGCCAGAGGCCAGCCGCGGCAAACCTCACATGTTCAATTTGCACACGATGCCCACAGAGCAGAGCAAGCCGCATACCCCGCAGCGGGATCCCGAGTGGATCAAGCGTGAAATCATGGACGCTTTCAAGCATCCGCCGGTGCCAGGCATGAACGGTGGGGCGGCGTCTTCTGGGTTGGCGGGCCACGGACATGGATCTGCCGCAGCTGCCTCTGCGTATGCGCCGCAGCTTCCCACGCCCGTCGACTCCAGGCAGCTGTCGGCAGCCAAGAAGCAGGACTTGCATGCATCTGCAGTGAGCAGTGCGTCTTCTGTGGGGGCCGGGTCGGTGGGTGTCAAGAGAGAAGTCTCGTCTGACGAAGAGGACGATGACGACATGTCGCCCTCGGCCAGAAAGAGGCGGAAACTGACGAAGCCATTGCTCACGCTTGAGCAGAAGAGATTGAACCACCTGCACTCCGAGCAGAGACGTCGTCTTTTGTGCAAGCAAGCGTATGAGAGGTGCCTTCGACTCATCACCAACGTGGAGGACTACCGCAACGATTTGGTGTCTGCGTCCGCGATGACGTCGTCGAAAAAGAAGTCCAAGAGAAAACAGATCAAGGACGGGTTGCCCAACTTGCTGAAGCACACTGCGTTGCTCAAGATTTCCGGAGAGATCATCAAGATCAGAGGAAAGAACGAGCATTTGCGTCGTTTGTTGGAGAACGCGTGAGCGCGAACTGATGATAGAGGCCGGGGCGCTAGCTACGCCCGGGATTGATATATTTATTACGCTACCAATGAGATATATGTGACATGAGCGATGTAGAGAAGAGGCTGGGGGAGGGAAGGCAAGTAAGAAAGAACGAGAGAAAGAACGAGAGAAAGAGAAAGAAAGAGAGAACAGGATATTAAGATGGAAAAACAAGGCGACATCAAAATGGCCAGAACTCTGCTGCGTCGAAACCTCGGACGTCGTGTCTCACCACAAGAAACTGGCCTCGCGCACTCTACTCGACACATCTTTCGCAACCAAAGCAGCATACATTGCAAGTTGTCGTCTAGAAAATCGAAGATTCCAATACCAATTCTCCAATTCTCGATCCGCATTTTTTAAGCACTCCCCCCAAATCTGCTCCAGTAACGTCGTGCGGGTTTCACATCTCACACGCGACCATCTACAAACCACCAACTCAATGCCTGCCAGCATGCTGCCCACGCCTGAGACAACCGACCATCCTGCGTACTCGCTTAAGATTGGGAATGACTCGGAGATCGCCGACCTTGCTCGCTTACAGCCCGTCACGCTTGCCAACGATTCGACGCTAGAAGAACTTCGACAGCAAAACCCCAAGGACAAACGGTGGCGAAACCTCAGAAACGAGTACCCCTACATTTACGTAGTCAGCTGGATGTACCAGTGCCGAGGCTACATTAAGCTCGCACTGGAGGAGTTTGATGTGGATTTGTTTGAGATCGAACTTTTGAACTTGGTGTACCCGCCTCCAGTGGATGATATGGCGTTGGTGGTGAACAAGGCACGATTGGCGTTGTTGAGCAAAGTCCATGGGAAAAAGGTGTCGGAGCTTGGGCTGTTTGAGGCGGTTTTCCGTGTGATTTTCGGCTCCAGCACGCCTCTCGACGGGCCCGAGAACGAGGACGACTTGGACAACGACGATTTCGACCACTCGCCGTACCCGCGATTTGAAGAGCTCTACATGGACGAAAAAATCGAGATTCTCTTCATCTTGATGACGCACGCATCCAAGGTTTCGGATTTCAGAGACTACGTCGAGAGACACAACTTGACTGGCGACATGCTCCGAGCGCGCCAGTTGTTTCAGCACAGCGTGAGGGACTCGGGCAAATCGGAAGAATATCTTTTGCTTTTCGAGGGCACCGCTCTCTACAAACGAGTCGTCCACTACAACGCGTTGGAGGTACCAAAACAACGAAAAGCGGCTCCACGGGACCCCAGCGAACATTTCGACCCCAAGGAGTTTGACGTCAAAAACGTCAAGTACGACCTAGTTTACAAGGACATCTATGGACTCAACAAGTTTGTCCAAGAACTCCAACAGAGTCGCCTGCTGAAAAAATCCAGGGCCATGTTGAGCGTAATCCAGAAGCGCGACGCTGTTTCCCACGTCTTTTCGTGTGAGATTCGCAAGAGAAGAGTTTTATCGTCCCGCCGCAAAGAAGTCAAACTCAGTCGTCTCATGGCCACCAGAAAGAAGTCGTCACGGTTGGAAGCTAAAGAGCGCCAGCGTGGTGAGGAGATCGAGGAACGCAAAAGGGCTGCTTTGCTCAATTCGCAACTCGAACTCTCGCGCCGTTCACGGCGCACTCGAGCCCTGGCGTTAGCTGTGGATTATACGGACGGACTTTCAAGAGGGGAACGCTTGAGCAATCGTAAAGATCGAGACGAGGGAGAAGCAGTTTGATACGAGACGGCAAAGAGAAAAGGTAGAGAATAAAAGGAGGACTATTCGACAAATATACGATAGCTAAGCATCTCGATGGGCCGAAACCACCACCCTGCGATTGTCCGGGAGTAACAATGGAATGCGGGGAAACATGTACGACACTATCGGAACCATCTCAAGCGCCCGAGACAGCAATATCCGCGCAAATACGTAAGTTGCCGCGCCCTGACGTAAAAAGAAAGTTTGGTCCAGTTATAGAGGTGACGTTTGTATAGACAAGGTTTGCATTCCCGACGGATTGCTTGCGCTATTGCCAAAATTGGAACTCAAGAATTGGCTTGTTGCGGCTTTTTCAATTTCTTTAACATTTGCTTTAGATAACGCAAGAGCGGCTACTAAATCTGGGGTAGGTTAATCACCATGCATTAATCGGGTTCACGCCTGTATCAAGGGCTCCTCCGCACTGCCAGTGCTAGATTCTGGGGAATCCCTTTATTCTCCCCTCACGGAAAATTCTGGGACGACCAATTGGTCAACAGGAGGAATGATTTAGTCAAAATAATATATCTAGCTTCAAGATGTATGAGGAGGGCCCGAGCGACAGTTTGTTTCCGAAGCTTCGAGACCGATCAAGGCGTTGCTTGCGAAATTCCACCTAAAGATTAACCTCGTGCAAGATCTGACTCGCCAAAGTCTTGTAGTTCCACGTGTTACCCAACGTTTTCTTGAACTGAACACCGTAAAAACCACTGAATAGCAATTTCACGATGTTGATCTCGAACTTGAGCGGCAGTCTTCTGCCATGTGCACCGCCGTCGACCTCCTCATGGTCGCCGCCAGAGGTAGTACTGTGCGACCGTGCTCTCGCACGATGCTCGATTCTGGACGAGTCAAGCATATCACTGCCACCTCCAATCATGATTCCGCTCAAAGAGTCAACGGAATCGTCGTCCCCAATCTGATTGAGCTGTGCGCGAGTCTCATCGTCGAGATTGTCGTCATCAAGGTCAACCGCACCAAGAAGCAGCTTATTAAGTCTAGCTGCAGCCGGCGTGTTTGGAGGCATGAGAGTCTGTGACCCATTTTTCTTGCGGTAAGTGCTCAAAAGCGACTGGCCGAAGGAAAACTTGCGCCGATGACCCGAGCTCATTGAATTCGATGAGCGGTGACCCTTTTGTGTTGGTGTGGCAACATTTGTATTCAAATGCAACGATGGCTGTCTAGTCACTCCCTTGGTTTGCTGCTGAGGAGACCGGAGCATATATTCTGGTTCTGGGGTCTTCAACCCGTCTGCTTTGCCTGAAATTGAATCAGACGACGATTTGAAAGCATCTCCATAGAGTTTTCTTTCCTCGCTATTGTCATCATCACCTTTGTATTCGTCGATAATGGTGTTTAAATCTGTGAGCAGTTCTTCTTTAGCATCAGGGAACTCCACTGACGCCGAATGTACACATACGAAGCCTCCCTTCACCTCCTGGAACTTCACGCCAAGCTTAGATAACACACAAATAATGTTATACCGAATAACTGGTAATGGTTTTGTAGACGTCGTCTGAACACTGAAGAATCCTTTCAAGAAAGACGTTCTTGGATACTCAATCGAAGGCATGCTGTTGCGCTTGGCATTGTTGAACTGCTCGATAATCTGTTCCTCGGTCAAAGCGGGTGGAATTTCTCTCATCACATCTAACTTGACGTCATCAAAGTTTGATTCCTCGTCTCTGTGAGCAGCGTCCACCTTTTCGTCACTATTCTGGTACGCCATGTTGTTTGGCAATGCGGGATGATAGTCTGGATTCTTTTGATAGGTGGGATCTCTTCTCGCATGTCCGCCAACTGACTTAGCCCTAGCGGTAGGATGGAAGCGCCGCTTCTCTGTAGCAGGAGGAGCCTGTTTTTTAACACTAGGAGTGCGATCCACAGAGGAAGTAACAATGTTGGGCAATGGTGGCAAATACTCCACGGGAGTAAATCCGTGTGGCTTGCTAGATGCAGATGGCGTACGCGCGTGTGCTCTGGAATGCGATGGAGTAGCTGGAGTAGCTGAGGCCTCGCTTGTATTCCCAAGTCTCTGCTTCTGTAAATCTTTGGCCAAATTTACTGTAGAACTGCTCGACTTCTCCTTGGCTGTCACCTTCATACTGACACCGCGACGAACCAACGGATCAGCTCTGTTGGATTTGACAGAAGATTGAGGAGAAAGCCTGGAGGCTGAGCTTTTTCTTGGCGATTGAGCACCGAGATCAGGAAGTGGACTATTGCTGAAGTGATCGTTAAGCTGAGACGAGCCGTTTCTAGTTGGAGAGGGGCTGCCGCCTTTCGACTTGGTGGATAACTTGCGAAAGATCGAATTAAATGTTGACGCCTTGCCACCATTGGGATCCAAAGTTTCTGGCGCCGGTGAAGCACGAGGAGTAGGAGATCCAATAGAGGGGCTCCTCATCACAGTATCCTGGTCACGAGCAAGCGACAACTTATCGCTGGCGTGTGGCAGTGCGTGAACTTGTTCGGGGAACCTAAGCGCAGGAATAGATGGTGGAGGTGGAGGCTGCTGCATATGGCCCAGAGCATTTCTGCTTTCTGGGCGACCTGGCGAAGCTTCGACTGCAGGCTTCTGTGATCCGAGCAGTTGCTGCGAACCACTTGGTAATTTAGGAAGCTGCTGGTCACTTGGCCGAGAATGGGCTTGTTCAGAAGTTGTCTGGCGTGCATGAGTTCTCAATGCGTCCTCCTTCGCCTTTCTGCGCTTGCGCATCTCATCCACGAGGTAGTATATGGAGACGAGGGGATGGAAGCCACCTGTAGCGTCAGGCACATTGTGGTGTGTATCAGTGGGGTGCGACCAGGCATCAGAAGCATACTGATATTCACGGCTGCCAACGATTTGATTAAGCTCCTCAGTGATCGCTGAGACCGAGCCCAAATCCAAGGAAGAGATGGTCAGTATGATATCTGGATCTAATGGCAACGATAAGGGTGCTCGGCGAGGCATGTAGGATGGCACGACGTTGTCATAGCCTCGGTTCATCCACGGATGCTGGATGACTTCCTCCAAGGTTGCACGGTGCAATGGGTCAACCACGAGCATGCGTTGAAGAAGCGAAACACATTCTTTTGATAAAAATGACGGGTACTCTACATGCCCCTTCTTGATTTTTTCATGCAATGTCGAGACAACTGGGTCGTCAAATGGCACCTTTCCACACACAAGCACGTAGAGAACCACACCAAAGGACCAGACATCAACCTCGGGTCCAACATAGGGCTTGGCGCTCAATAGCTCAGGAGCGGCGAAGTAGAGAGACCCGCAATAGGTCTTAAGAAGATTTTTAGGCATGTAGAGGTTCGACAAACCAAAGTCGATGATTTTGATGTCGCCCTTCTGGTTAATCATGATGTTTTCAATCTTCAAGTCTCGATGCACAACGTTGTTCTTGTGGCAATAGTTCAAGGCCAGGGCAATCCCGCGAGCGAATTTCCGAGCATACTTTTCGTTGAGCGAGCCGTGGGACACAATGTAGTCGAGCAATTGGCCACCCTCCACGTATTCAAAGAGCATGTAGTAGTGATTTGTCATGGGTACCATCTCGTAGAGCCTACAGATGTGAGGGTGGAAGAGCAAGCGTCCAAGTGCACCTTCTCTAATGGTCCGCTTGTCCCTGGCAATTTCTTTCTCGAACTCTTTCTGTCTCTGAGCCGCTTCCTCCGACAGTTTAATCGGAGGATCGTTTGCGTGCGCCCTTTGATAGAGCTTAGCCGCTCGCGGGACGATTTTAACGGCGCATTTCTCGTTTGTAGCATTGTGTCTAGCCAACTTCACTTTTCCCATGGATCCGGCGCCAATGGTGCGCACAAAATCCCAGTCACCGATGGATTTCCTGTGAAATTGCTGCTGTTGCTGGTGAGGCTGATCCAGGTGATGCTGAGACAGGCTGCGGCCATGCAGATTTTTGGGGTCCTGGCGGGGTTGGGCGTGCAGAGTTTGCTGATGCAGTTGTTGCTGCTGATGCAGTCGCGGGGTTTGTTGATGCAGTTGTTGTTGATGCAGTTGTTGTTGCTGCGGGGGAGGTTGTTGTTGTTGCTGTTGCTGACGATGTTGATGCGACAGCAGCAGACCCGAGTTTGTTTTGTCAACAAGCGGCGGAGGCGTGAGCGCCGCCGGGGGCAACAACTCCCGTTCTTGTCTAGGCCGAGGCATGCCAGAATTCGACGAGTTGTCAAACTGCATGGTTTCTGAGACTTCATTCTTAGAAGAACGCACGGAATTGGACCAACTGCGAAGCATGCGAGGTGTAGCAGGCTGGCCAGGTGTCAGTGGCGGATTAACAATCGGCGACGGCGGCACGGCCAGGCGCAGGCTGGAATCATCCATGTTATGGGGATAGGAGATGTGCGATTACCTGGGTAGGGGTGGCTTGTAAACAGGGAGAAATCAGCAACTTCTTGATGGTATAATTATCCAAAGTACCACAAATTATGGCCGGGTCCTCTTCAATTGAGCAATTGTGGCCAGGGTTGGCTGGGGATATGGGGAAATCTGGAGGAAACGTAGGTTCAGGAACAGTGGGGATGGAAATCAGGAACACCAGATTGGAGTCAGAAACCCAGATTCGAAGTAATTCAGAATTGACCCAGCTCAGACCAACACGAACGACAAACAGGGTCTATTTCTGGAGGAAAAGACGAGGTTTCTGGTGTTACAAACGTAGGAGGGAAATTTTTGGGAGCGCGCACTACTCAGGCAGGGGTCTTTCCAGCGAATGCGGGCACAGCAGGATGAGAGAAATAGGAAGTGATGAGAATCGCACGAGGGAATGCGGGACTAATGAGAAAAAATTTATAGGAAAGAAAAGTCAAACGGGAAGATTCAAAAACCTCAAACCTGTGCAAATTTCTCTTCCGCCTAAATTGACGAGTTTCGGCCGTATGGCGCAGACCCGCAGTGCTGAGGGGTTGGATGCTGGTGAGAGCTGCGCCAGCATGCGAGAAATAGCAGATTCCTCCGAAATGTGTACCGGTGCTGGCCGCAGACAATAGTGGTCACGTGCTGAATCTGATTTGACTGGAGGCGATAAAATAACGATACAACCTGGAAATGCCATGAATTGGTAATGTCGGTGCTGGTGCTATTTGAGAAAAGCTAGGACAGTGACAGGATCGACGCAGATGCCGCAGCAGGAAGTAAGTATTTCAAGGAGGGTCTTTTGAAGATATAGCGTGAAATACAAATATGGAGCAGGTAAGTTCGAGGCAGAGAGTGAACTACATTGCAGCCAAATCCGAGTTGGTTTTGCAGATTGGGCTGGGAATCAAGGCGCAAAAAGCCTAGAAACGTCATCCTGGTGACTTCTTCTTGTTCTGTTGGTGTTCTGCGGTTGTTCTGCTGGTTTCTGTAGATGATCTGCCGCTTATCTGACGTATTTCTGTGGTGCTACCTGATTCAACAACTAAGACGATCTTCCAATCCAGCTCAGCACCTACCAAGCCGGAACTGCTCAAAACAATTACAAAACTGCAACACAACCCCAACTCGAGCAATTCAGCCCTATCCCCGCCCCGGGTTCTCCTCTGGCGTGGAGCTCTACATGGTGCGCTATGCCCAAAGCTGCTGCACCGTCTACATGCCGCATCTAGATCGTATCTTCCTATTTAGTGCTTGTGGTGCTTCAAGTGAGCCTGGTACTCCCAAGTGTAACCGGCAATGATGATGAACACGGCGAAGTGAACCAAAGGCTTGCCAGAAGCGTTCTCACCGTCAAAGTATGCGGCTTTGTACTTGCCCCAAGGAGTGGTGGGTTTCTTAGGAGCAGGAGCAGGTCCCGAGGGCAACTTCTTGTAGAAAGAAACCACTTCGGCCATGCGCTTAGCGTTGGGGTTGGACCCGATGTTCTGAAATGTTAGTAAAGGAAACAAGGAGGAGGGTAACAAGCCGGACAATTGTGAATATTTCGCTGGTGTTCAATTGTAGGAAAATAAACACGTCTATTCTGGCCATCTGAGTACAGATTGGCGTCCACGAACGCCAGCTGGCATCTGGGGGTGCCTTTCGTTGAATTCCAGTCGGGGAAAACGGCGAGCCAGACAATCAGAATTTCCGTATAATTATAAAGTCACGTACCTTCGCCGATGCGATCTTTGGAGGGATCAAAGTGGACAACAGTCTTCTGATGACAAACGACATTGGCGCTGAGTAGATGGTGAGAAAGTGTTTTTCGGTAGTCGGGAAACGAGTGCGTGCGCTCATTCGCTGATTATATGCAGGTATGGGTACCGAGAGTAGACGGAAATACAAAAAAAAGAGGTAAGATGATCGATCGAAGGAGAGAAGAGGTCAGCAATTTGTGTACGTTCTGTTTGGCTCTATTCTCCGGCTCCCTGTTGACTATATATGTGATTCGCGGCTAGTCCTCGCTAATGTACAACACTGGGGTTAGTATTTGGTGGAATGGCGTCCGGCAGCAAGCCCAAAATTGGAAAAGGATCTTGCCACATTCATAGAACGTTGCAGGCTGAAATCGTTAACATACCGTTGTTTCCGCGGATAAACACGTCACCGTACGACTTCTTCTCGACCTCATTGATGTACTCCTTTGCAGAATCGAGCACAACGTTCATATAGCCGTCGATGCTCTGTAGGTTTCCTCTGTACTCAACCTCGTTGTGGAGTTTGACCACCACCGAGCTACCGATGATAGTGCTCAAGAATTTCGTAGGGTCTGTCTTGTTAGCCATGTGGTTAGGAATTGGTGCGCGAACGACACCCAAGTGGTTCCCTTAAAGCAGTGAAACCAGATTTGCAAAAGATTGAAGGTTGTTTCGAAGTAAAAAAAAAAAGCGAAAGCTGCTCTAGCGAATTCTTCCTCTTCGGCTTCTGCTTCCTGTGAGCAATTGTGTTCTTGGGCCACGGCTCAACCTGAGCACGTGGCTGGCAACTTGCTAGCTGGGAACATGCTGGGAATCAACGCCCACTCGCAAACCGATAATGGGCTCTGAATTTCGCCTTTGCTGCCACACAGCCGACCTGCTGCCTTTAGCCGACTTTGTCACGTGACTGTTGTTTACGCGACTCAACAAGGACCCGAAAAAATAGGCTTGACTTGTCCTCCACCTACCACTAACCGCGCCAGATCACCATGGACAAACTCAAGGACGTATGTTAGCCCCCACAACAATTGCAGGCTAAATCGGCCGGTGGAATACCGGGCAAATTACTTGGTGCTCATCAACAACCAGCGATATGATTGGATTCCGCTTGTCGTTAGATTACACTGCCCCGGCTAATTCGCCCCCTTAGTGCCTCGCCACAGGCCCACTCCCCCCCTTGCCCCTGTACAATAGCATACTAACCCCGCCAGAAAATTAACAGCTTAAAGTTGGACGCCGAGAAATGGCAGGAGAAGGCCGACGAGTTGTCGGAGCGCATCAAGGAGTTGGAGCAGGATAACATGGATAAGGAGCACCAGATCCAGGCGTTGACCAGGAAGAACCAGGTTTTGGAGGAGCAGGTCGAGAAGTTGGAGACCGATATCGCCGAGATCAAGGAAACCGCCGACCAGTCGCACTCGTTGAAGACCTCCAACGAGAACTACACCAAAAAGAACCAGGTGTTGGAGGACGAGTTGGAGGAGGCCGACAAGAATTTGAAGGAGACCACCGCCAAGTTGCGCGACACTGACGTCAAGGCCGAGCAATTGGAACGCAAGGTTGCGTCGCTTGAGGCCGAGAAGGATGAGTGGGAGAAGAAGTACGAGGAGTTGTCCGAGAAGCACTCGGCAGCCAAGGCAGAGTTGGACGAGATCAGCCAGCAGTTGGAGGCCATCTAATCACAAGTGTGACTTTTGAAAATAATACCAGAATAAATAAAAAAAAAAAAAAATTATCCCTGGGTAGCTAGTCTCCGTTTTGTTATTTTTCCCCTGCCGAAGCCTATCTGCGAGGGGTGGTCTGGCATGTGGTATCTAGGCGTTTCGCATCTCTCTCAGATCATTTCCAAGCCCTGTCAGTACCCTGATCCTTGTGTCCAGTATATGTCTTAATCCACAATTGATCTATTTTATTCTCGAGTTCCATCCACACCCTCTTCAGAACTCAATGTCCGTGCCAGGCGACCTTCCCAGCATTCTGGAGGAGGCTCCGCCAGACTTTGATGCCGCCAACTTGATGCCCGTGCAACACCAGCTTTTTGATCCTGGCGAGCGAATTCCTTCTTATGAATCTTCTCAAGAACAGCATGAGCGCTCGCTACTACGGTCCAATGAAAGTCCAGCCATCATCACAACTACCAACCTCAGGAATCGGAATCCAGCCGGTCGAACAAGCGGAACGCAAACGCAAGAGGCCACGGCACGACGGTCACTCAAGCGGCTTGGATTGCGGTTTCTCAATGCCAGACAGCATTTTTTACTCGCAGCGTGCAGAGATATCAGCCTAATACCGCCTTTGGTGGGCCTCAGTAAATCGTGGGGCAAGTTCTTCTACTCGAGCCAGGATCTGGAAGTTCTGGCCAGCATCACGTCGGCTCGACTTTCAGAGCACTTTCTCACCGGGATCTGGTGTCTTGTCGCCAGCCACCTTCTGTTTTCTGTTCTCGATGGCCTTATGGTGCGATGGATCGTGACGTATTCAACTACCGGCGCCATAGTCCGCATGCTTTCGATGTCTGCCATGTTGGTGGTGTTGGAGAAATACGTCCTCGCCGCTCTCACTGCTCCGGAAGGCTACAACTATGCTCTACACACGTGGATTTTGATCAGTTGCGCATTGACGGTGCTATACATTGGACAGAATTTTGTGACGCTGAACATTGATGGAAAGGGCCAGTACCGGGCCCGTTTTTTTGATTTCTACCACATTGCTGTGTTTGCCGTGGTGCCTATTGGACTTGCCAGTTTCATCACTATGGTGGGCCTACTCCGTTCGCTTATCATTCTACGACTTGACATTGATTCCTGGCGGGTCAAACTTGAAAATTGACGCCTGGGATTTACACGGAGCCCAACAATTGCGCCTTTTTACGTGTTGAAAGCGAGATACTAATTCCACCGGTCGTGGCCATCCCCACAACATCTCGTGCCTACAAGTTTGACATAGTATGCACACACTAATATAGAAAGGTGGTTTCTGGATGATGGACGTTTTTTTATGTGCTCCGTCAGGGAATTCGCCCCATGAAACACATCATTCCTCCCACTTGGTCACTAATACCGAACCACAATGACGACAAATCCCTTAAGTATAAAGTTCCGTGGTATATTCCAGTAAACCTGTTTGTTTCTTTTTTATCGTTTTCCGCAAAACCTTCGTTCTTGCCGTCCCTTGTCACCCTATGTCCTCAAACCTCCGCATCGACCTACATACAGCGAATTTTCAATCTTCACCGCATGGGTGTTCACATTTTTGGAAAGTCCATTAAGCACAACGCCCTAGTCCGCATCGGGCTTGCCAAGCGCATCTTTGGCGTTGGCTACAAAACTGCTCAGGAGATTTGTGCCAAGGTCGGCATCTATCCCCGGATGAGAATGAACCAGCTTTCCGAACCGCAAATCATGTCCATTAACAAGGAGTTGAGTGAGCTCACAATCGAGGGCCAACTCAAGCAGAGAATCCTTGAAAACATTGCTCAAAAGAGAGCTATTGGGTCTTATGCTGGTGCAAGACACGCTGCTGGTTTACCAGTGAGAGGACAGAGAACGAGAAATAACGCCAACACCGCCAAACGCTTGAACAGACTCGATAGAAAGCTCTGAGATGGCCATGTATATAGTCGGCAGCAAAGGGAAATTTTTGAAAGATTTTAGAAACGTGATTAAAGATTTCTGTAGATTGTAAGGTTCGGGGCTGGAATTCTCAGCCCAGCTCTTCTGTCCCAGTGCTTCACAGCGACAAAGAAAATTGATGTATCAGGTTGAAGTGCTGCATAGGCTCCTTAACTGACGAGATCATGGTGCCAAACTCTCCCGGAGATAGATTATGTATTGGTATGCTAGTTGGGGGTGGGTGGGCCATCATCCGAACAAGGTAATGCCGTCATTTGCGATGAGCTCCTCTTCATCTTCATCTTCTTTCTCGGCTTCACCACTCCGCTCCTCCTCGTTCATGGTGATCTTCTGACCTAAGAGTGATGCGAACAAGTCGTCCATCTGCTCGTCACTCCATTTGAAGTGATCTAGCGGTGTCTCGAAGTTAGCGATGGGCTCTTGCACCTCATAGCGCAATCTTCTACCCTTAGATGCTTTGTTGTCAACATTCTTCTTGAGTTTCGTGGATGCAGCTCCACGCATTGCAAATTGCACACCAGACGTGGGGTCGTTCAGCTGGATTTTCTTGTCAACCAAGTCGTTGAGGAGAACGCGATAGAAATCCTCGTCGTCAAAAATGGTGGCGAGCTCTTGGACATTGAGTTGTCTGGATTGTGCGATCTTAGGCACGTCCGGATTCTCCTCAGCGTCATTCTGCTCATCGTCGGCACCGTTTCCGTTCTCGAAATGCTCCTCATAATAATCGTGGCCCAAAGGTGTTATTTTGCGGCGGTTGAGTCTCGTTCTCTTCACCAACCTATCCATGTCTGCAAGATTGTTGTTGACCTGCTGCTCAGCAGACTGATTCAAGGCCTTGAATTTCAGGCCGCTGATAGCGCTCGACCCGGACGAGTTTTGGATCTTGGCCAGCCATTTGTTCAAAACGTCCCCGCGGTACTTGATGAGAATCGTATCGAACTTCTCGGCGGTCTGGAGGTACTGATCAAGAGACCGTTTCTTGGGCTCATGACGTACAGGCTCGCTGACAATCTTCTCCTGTAAAAATAGGCCGGATCTAAGAGCATGGATACGGTCAAGAAGGTCGTAGCAAGAATCTGCAGCCTTGCGCAAGTTGTCGTTGGTAGAGTCGGTGGATAATCCAGCGTTTTCAAGTGTTTCGCCGTTGCCAGGAAGCATGTTGGAGTTTGTGACGGCTTTCTGGATTTTCAACCTAATGTCGATCACGGAATCAAAAAGCTTTTGCTGCTGGAGGACTGCATAACCCTTGAGTGCATCCTGAGCTCCACTCTGTGATAATCTGTTGAGAAGGTGCTTTCTCTCTTTGGCCATCATGGCCTTGATTTTCTCCTTTCTGCTAGCTTCGTTATCGGAGCCCGACGAGTCGGCATCCGAGTCCGACTCGTCATTAGAGTTTTCAAGCTCCTCATCCTCAGATTGTTCACCAGCATCCGCTTCGTCTTCGCTTCCTGACTGGCTGCGTGGAGGATTCAATGTGTTGTTAGCGCTCTGGAACTCTTCGCTCTCATCTTCGCTGTCCTCATCACTGTGTACATCCTCCTCGTTGCCTTCACTGTCTTGACTTTCGTCGTTGAGTTGGTCAGGCGATTCATCCTCAAAAAGCGCTTTTCTGTCTGTGATAGCGCCATGATATTTTTCATCTGTGACAAGCGGCTCGTTGCCGCGGATCTTCGATTTCTGTACCTTGACGTAGTGTTGGTGGGGCTGCTCATCGTCTGAGTCTTCCAGAGCGTCCGAGCCCAGTTCGTCAGAGAAAAGGTGGCCGTTTTCTTCATCTTCGATATCAAAATCACGCGTGGGCTGTGCACGCTCGGCAATCTGTTCTCCTAGCGACTTGCGAGCCATATGTGAGTTTTGAGGTGATGAGGCATCTCATAAATTTGACCTCTGCGCGACTACAACGTAGTACTGCAGATAGGCCCCACCTTGTTCGATGGGGTTGGCCGGACAGAAAATCAGTTACGAAACTTCGCCGAATCGAAAGTGGTTTTTTTCGTTCGCGTGTCGCTGTGCACCGGTTTCGCCCACCAAAATCTCGTAACATTCGAGGCAGCGAACGCGGAAAGTCGTCGTGTTTGTTGTGTAGTTCTTGGACTGGAGACATTTCACTAAAGCGTAAGACGTCGTCAAAATGTCGTCTTGCTCTGCCACAGCCCACTTCCCGTTATCTCCCGCAGGGCCTTTGGTTAGCTGCAGATTGCTCACGAAACAGTCGTAGTGTATGCCCGAGTACACTAGCACTATGAAGGTGGAAGGCAGGGCAGATTCGTCCTGAAACACCATCTTATTGGCAGTTTCTACATCGTAGCATATGATCTGGATCCCAAGAGTGGTCGCTAGAATACCCAATTCAATGGCACCGCCCCACGAGTCCTTCTTATTGATCCATGCGCAGTATTTCTCCGGAGTCTGGCCAAGAATCGCCTCGTTCCAGACAACGGGATCGGATCGGATAGTCTCGGCCACTATGCCGCGTAGATTCATCTCCGGCCATTTGAATGTTCCATTGACCGCATATGAGATAGCATTGAAGAGGCACGAGTTGTCGTCTGGGACGTTTCGTAAAAGTAGGTACTCGGATCTGAGGTGGACTGCCGCAATTTCTCCAGAAACAACCTCACCGGTCTTATTCTCAGAAGCGGTAGACTCCTCAACTGTAATTTGTTCAAGAGACTGAATTCCAGCGTCCCGGAGTGATTGGCTCGAAGACAGTTCGATAAACTTTGGAGGAAAACCGAAACTCAAACGTGAAATGTTAGGGGTTAAGTTCAGGCTGATGATCTGCTGTGCAAGATCGGCCACGGAAGCGGAATCGTCGATAGACAATACTTTGGTCTGCGTGCCACGCTTGACCTTGAGCCTCATTGTGATGTGGGGTGCGATAACATGTTGCGTGAGCTATCTTGCCGGAAAGAGCTGGTAGTCCCACGAAACTCAAGTGTGAGAAATATGAAAGCGATCCTTCTTGCGGGTCTTATAAATCTTGGATCTCAATCTGGTGTTCCTAGAGCCGGAGTACAGCGTTAATCCCGAGGTAGGTGGGCCAGATACTTGGCCATAGATCCGAGCGTTCGGGGAGGTAGAAAAGCTTGTCGATCCTTAGCTTACCCTGGTATTTTTGGCTTTCTCGCGTTTATTTTCTTCCTCGAATTTTGACTGTCCTCACTTTCCTCGAAATGTTGTACAGTATTAACCTGGAGGAAGCCAAACCGCGCAGAAGTACCAACTTGTTTCCGTCAAGAGAATTTGAGATCGCCTCATTAAATACGTAAATAAACTGCGTTACCCTACCGCACGCCTGATTTCTTCATTTGTGCTTGCTTACTATTGAAAACTGTCTTTATGCCTCTATACCCGAAGTGGATAGCCGACTAGATTTCCCCTGCTGACTACCTTCTCTAGTCAGCCAAATCACAACGCAGCCAAATACCACCAAATACCATGCACCTTATCATCTTCATATTCTGCGAGCACTCAAATCTCCATTGCCACCTCACCTTGCTGGAGGTCAGCCGTCTCTGCAGCGGCATCGGAAGGTACCCCAGTAATGATGGCATCCAAAGTATCTTTCTTCTCATTTTTGATCGCATCAATCTCCTCTTTGTTTTCCAGTCTCCATTTCTCAGTGGCCTTGTACTTCTCCACAGACTCCATGAACTTCTCCACATTGTAGCCTGCAGCTGCCTCGGACTCAAGCCTGGAGTAGGGCTTCACACGAAGGTCCTTCAACCTGCGTTTGTGAACCTTTCCTTTTGTGTGACGGTCAAGAGAATCCTGATTCTCGAAATATTTGGCACACTCCACGCAGTAGTATTGGCCTAGACCGGGTTTTGTTTCGTCCAAAGGCTGGTTTTTGAGTTTGTAGACAGATTCCTTGGAAGAGAGATCATCATAGATGAGATCTAGATCCCGCGTTCTTCTTTTCGTTTTGTATCTCTTGACAGAATACCTTCCCATGATGATATGCGATGAGGTTGTGCACAGGAGATAAGATGAAGAGAGCACGGAACCATCGCCAGAGAAAAACTAGTCCTTGAGTAACTTGCTCGGAAACTAATCCAGTGTAAAAAAAGCTACAATTTATTTGCGGGAAGGGAATCCCGGACTGTCAAGTGGCTTCGTCGCAACTTCTCTCCTGTTCTGATGCACAATGCCAGCATCCCCAGGCTGAACCGGGAACATTTCAGGATTCTACCAAATCCGGTGGGAAAAAACCTCGGAAATCTGGTTAATGACGTATCTACATAGTAATTCTCATGTGTGGGGGAATCGCAACTAAGGGGATCTTCGGATAGCGTAGCTTTCTTCGGCCCACTACTTAAATGCGCGGCTCTGTAGATTACATTGAGCATGTTTCCCCAGTATCCTGTTCGCAGTCACACACCCACGTGATTACTCGGATCCTGCATGCCCGCCGCATCCAAAAAAACTGTGCACTTTCTCACCAAATTTTCCTAACGACTAGTTCCCAAAAGGTATGTGACACCTAAACGACGCCAGATATGCTGAAATGAGAGAGCCCACATAGTTCGAAATCGCTAGAGAAAAGTGTGCCTCTGGTCACGCGAGTTTTCTGCCTAGCTTGAGTCGAGGCTGCCGCGTTATACCGAGCATTGACAACTTTCCACATTGGAGGCCACCACACCGCATACTCGAAACCATGATTGCTTTGCATTGGTTCCGACAAACTAAGCCTCTTGATTTGTCGCTATTAATCGCGAATAGTCATTTTTTGGTGGCAAATCCCCTCTGGTGGATGGTTTCTCAAATTACTAAGCAACTCGCGCAGGCAATTTTTTTTTGCTTAAATTTCCATCTCCACGCCACTGTTACTAACAACTCCAGACAAAATGGCTAGAAGACCAGCTAGATGCTACAGATACTGTAAGAACAAGCCTTTCCCCAAGTCCAGATACAACAGAGCTGTCCCAGACGCCAAGATCAGAATCTACGACTTGGGTAGAAAGAAGGCCACTGTCGACGAGTTCCCCTTGTGTGTCCACTTGGTGTCCAACGAAATCGAGCAGTTGTCCTCTGAGGCCTTGGAAGCCGCCCGTATTTGCGCCAACAAGTACATCACCAAGATCTCCGGAAGAGACTCTTTCCACTTGAGAGTGAGAGTGCACCCTTTCCACGTGTTGAGAATCAACAAGATGTTGTCGTGTGCCGGTGCTGATAGATTGCAGCAGGGTATGAGAGGTGCTTGGGGTAAGCCTCACGGTTTGGCCGCTCGTGTCTCCATTGGTCAGATTCTTATGTCTGCCAGAACCAAGGACTCCAACAAGGACGTTGTTATCGAGGGTTTGAGAAGAGCCAGATACAAGTTCCCTGGTCAGCAGAAGATCATTATTTCCAAGAAGTGGGGTTTCACTCCTCTTGACAGAGAAGAGTACATTGCCAAGAAAAACAACGGTGAGGTCAAGGACGACGGTGCTTACGTCAAGTTCTTGTCTAAGAAGGGTAACTTGTCTGAGAACTTGGAGCAGTTCCCCAACTACCAGTACCAGGTTTAAGTGTTTAGGAACATAGCCTACGCCTTGGAGTGAAATGTAGACTGTAGGAAGAACTAGAAAGCGATAAGAGGAAGCATACAGACTTGGACCGTTATGGTGGTTTGTTAGCAGGCAAAAGTCAGCGAGAGCGTTCGCTTGTATTCGATCTTGATCATAAAGGATTCGAAGGCTGGCACCTCTACCTTCTATCTCATGGGCGCGGCTAACCCGATGGCACTTATCTCGAGACTAACGTACCACCGGCAAGCATAATTTGGAGCGTTGGCTAGAAGTGCTTTGGATAAATTGAGGCGAATTGAAAAGGGCAGAATTTTTCGAGAAACGCGCTTGTTTGTCGATGCAACGCTCATGTTCTACTGACACGTTTCTCGCTTCGAACTATTAAACATTTTCGCGTCCACCGCGTACTTTTTTCTACACCCAACAACATGTCTTTTGCCCACAAAGAAAAGCCCGACACCTTGGTGTTGTTCGACGTTGACGGAACTTTGACTCCCGCCAGATTGGAAATCTCCGATGAAATGAGAGACACCCTTGTCGCTTTGAGAAAGAAGGTGGTAATTGGATTCGTTGGCGGTTCCGACTTGGCCAAACAGGTCGAGCAGTTGGGCCCCAACGTGCTTAACGACTTCGACTACTGTTTCTCAGAGAACGGATTAACTGCCTACAAGATGGGCAAACAGCTCGCGTCGCAGTCTTTCATCAACTGGATCGGCGACGAGAAGTACAACAAGCTCGTCAAGTTCATCTTGAGATACTTGGCGGACATCGACATTCCCGTGAGAAGAGGAACTTTCATTGAGTTCAGAAACGGAATGATCAATGTCTCTCCTGTGGGCAGAAATGCCTCCACCCAGGAGAGAAATGAATTCGAGAAATACGACTTGGAGCACAAGATCAGAGAGAAGTTGGTGGCGGCTTTGAGAGAGGAGTTCGCTGACTACTCGTTGACCTACTCGATCGGCGGCCAGATCTCGTTCGACGTGTTCCCCACCGGATGGGACAAGACCTACTGCTTGCAGCACGTGGAGAAGGAAGGATTCAAGGAGATCCACTTCTTCGGTGACAAGTCGTACAAGGGCGGCAACGACTACGAGATCTACTCCGACCCCAGAACTATTGGCCACGCTGTCAAGGAGCCAGCCGACACCATCAGAATCTTGAAGGAGACCTTTGGCATCTAGACTTTGCCAGTTTGTGGATGACAGTTTGATAAAATACACTTTTTATTTACAATTTGTAGAAGATGGCCGATCCGTTGCCACGTGCGACAATCACCTGAGTCGCTTCCTTCTTTCCAATCTTCAATTTCTTGAGCTGGAGTCTGGCGGTGGTGGGGTCGTTGACTCTTCTGGCAAGGTGTTTGCGAGCGTCGCCCGAAACGTCAGTGACGTCTTTGGGCTCAATGAGCTTGGGAATTTGCACAGGTTTGGGCGATCTCACCACCTTGCCGTTCCCGAACTGGCCGCTCTCGTTATCGCCAAACACCAAGACGTCTTTCTCTGAACCGGCGTTGTCCAACGTCACAAACACATGATCGCCGCCAACACTCACATCCTTCAAACCGACATTGACAACCTGCGAGGTGTCTTCGTCAAACTCGGTAAGTCCCACGAGACTCTTGACCACCACTGGCCGCGAGTTCATGTGCATGTAACGAGAAATGCCCAACTGCCCTTTCAAGCCGTTGCCAAAGGCGAGAAGGAGATCTTGGCTGGGGCCAGCCGCATTTTGGAATTTCACGTTGACAAATGCGGTGGTGCCGGCGGCATGAACCAGGGAAACAGAGAAGGTCCCATTGGCGGATTTTCCGAGCGGCAACTTCAGAACTCGAGCGAGGTCGTCCAAGGACAAGACTAATTTGGGAACAGGCTGCACGTCAGTGACGTACGTTAAATCCTTCCCGCACTGGCCCGACGTGTTATCTCCCCAAGTCCAGATGTTGCCTCTTGAATCGCTAGCCAAAGTGAAGTTGGCACCAGCAGCCACGGAGGTGAACACCCGAGGTTCAACAAAACGAGCATCTCCAGAGGCCACAACCTCATTATTAAGTTGCACGAGCTCAAACAACTCATCAACAGGAACAGCTTGTGCGTCAGCTAATGGCAGGTACTTGGGGAGAGCAAATTGGCCCTTGTTGGCGAGAGAACGCCTGGTGGCTGTCTCAAAGAGACGGCCCTTGTTCGTCAATACCACAAGGTGGCTGTCACCGGCACTCAACAGGCTGATTTTCTCTCCTCGAGAAAACGGCCCTTTTATGGTCTTGACCGGAGCATCCCGGCCAGACAAGATCCAGCCGCTAGAACCTTCCGCGTGGTCCACAACTTGGCCCACGTAGATGTCTACCTTATTTTTAGCCAAATAGTAGATACTGTCTCCGGAGACCGTCAATGCTTCGACCTTGGACGGAAGCTTCACCTTGACAAGGTGCGACTTGGGCAGGTAGTGGAAAACGTGGCCGTCTTCGGCGAGCGCAACAACCGCATTACCAATAAAAGCAACGTCCTTCAAGAACATGCCATCAAATGCTGGTATTCTCGTAGGAAGCTTCTTCCCGTTGGCCGAGCCAAATACGTACAACCCAGGAACATCACTCAGACTCTGCAAGCCGGAGATAAAGCCCAGGTCAAGCTCAGACGTCAATTTTTCAGCCAATTTATCGCCCCTGTTGCGGTTAGCCTTGGGGTCGTTGTTGTCAGCCACCTTACTGTCGTCAATGACGTGGGTCCAATTGCTATGATACACTCCCTTCAAATACTGGTAGTTTCTGAAGAAGGCGTAGACAGAAATCACGCCAAGTACAGCAAAGAAGCCTGCCGCAATTCCCTTCACTCTCTCGCGGAACTCCCACCTAGCATTGTCTTTTTCTTGGTTGGCCTGCACTTCCTGCTGGATCAAATGTAGCTGATACTTGAACTCCGGGCTGTTGGGCTGGAGACCCTGGAGTTTGGGATGATTCGAAACGTCAATCTGAGGTGCCTCGAATGGGCTTGGAGAACTAGAAGGAGCAGGGTCATTGGGATCGATTTTGCCTCCAAAGGTGAAGACTTTCTTGGGGCTGTTGATTTCGTCCGTCGGGCCCCTTGCCGAGGAATAAAGCCTTGGCAAAAAGATCGCGCGGTGAGCCAGTGGTGTGAGCCGTGTCGCCCGGGCGAGCCTAGTGGCTGTCCTAAGCTGATTCATCCAGTTACCCATGATAGTCTAAGGTGCAGGACGAGTTCAAGTAGGCCTTGATGAGTTTAAGGTAGGACTCAGAGAATGATGACATAGAAAAAAAGTTGACTGTTTCACAACCAGCTGGGAAGGAATCTAAATTCCAAGCTGCCGTGAATGGCCACGCCATGAATTTTTTTTGCTGAGGCTATCTCTTGCGGAGTCGTTGTTTCCTGCATCAACATGTGGACTGTTGGCCTAAGAGTGCCCCGGCGGCAGCTTAGCTCCATCACGAAGTTTGACACCAAGAAATTTGTTCAGCTGCTACAAGAGAACGGCAAATTCAGCCAGGAGCAGGCCGAAGCCGCAGTCGTGATAGTCAACAAGGCGGTCAACGACGGTATCAGCCTGATTGCTAAGAACCTTGTAACGAAAGAATCTCTTAATTCCGTGGCATATCAACAGAAGGTGAACTTTGCCAAACTCAAAGGTGAGCTCCAAACTATGGACAAGTCTGAATTCACCAACTTGAAGAAGGAGCAGGAGCAACTCAGAACCAACTTGACAAATCTTCAAAACAGGCTCAAGGAGGAGATCACTAAGAATCTGGCCGGCGTTAGGCTTGACCTCAATTTGGAAAAAGGTCGAATTCGGGAAGAAAGCTCCATTCATGAGCTGAAAATCGAGGACACTTACACGCGGATTGACGAGGAGATCGCCAACATGCAAATGCAGATCAAGTCTGTGAAGACCCAGGTGATGCAGTGGTTGATCGGTGTGAGTTCTGGTACAGCGGCGTTGTTGTTGGCGTTTGTGAGGTTTTTCGGGTAAGAGGTGGAGGCTGGTCCCGGCCTCATTAATGAGAAGACGAACAGATGGAAGCTCGGCTAATAAAAGTTAGTTTAACTACCTTGGGTGCCGTGTAAAACGACCGAAATGTAGACGTAATTCTCGCGCCACTTCGATCATGGCCGCGTTGTCAAAGTGTCCCCGCCTACAACTTTGTTCATCTGGCGTGCACACAGGCAGGTATCACCATGAACTCACTCTACAATCACGGCGTCAAGCAGACGCAACTTCTATCGAGAGACCTAGCCAATCTCGAAAAAAATCTCAGCACGTCACCAATGTCATTCCAAGGCCAAATCATCACCACGCTTACCGCGTTCAAGAAAACAGTGAAGGAGTACAACGAGTTGATACACCAAAACAACTTCAAGGAAGAGAAACACCAGATGCGCCTTGAGAAATTCCAGACGGACTTAGCGTCATTTCAGGCCAAGTTTGACGATTTGCGCCGTCGCAGAGAAGCTCTTGTCCAGAACGAACAACATCAAGAACTCATGGGAAGGCGACACGTAAGCTCTGATAACCCGTATGACGCCAATCAGGCCGCCAATCTGGGACCTGCACAGATGAGCTACTCAGAAGGACTTTACAAAGAAAAACAGTCATTATCCAGAGGCACCCAGCAACTCGACCAGATTCTCGAAATGGGCCAGAGCGCGTTTGAGGATTTGGTGGAGCAGAACGAGACGTTGCGCATGTTGGGGTCCAAATTCGAGCAGAGTCTCGTGACATTGGGCGTCAGCCAGGGAACAATTCGCAAGGTCGAAAAGAGGGCAAAACAGGACAAGTGGTTGTTTTGGGGCCTGGTAATCATTTTCTTTATCATCTGCATCTTTTTGATCCGGTGGTTTCATTAGGGACATTGAGGCACTGGTTTGTAATTCCCTTTATGGGAATTTGTGATACAGCGATTTTCGCTCGTCTCTGACAACTGACATCAGTCTCGTGGTGGCTTGGAAGGGCTTTGTTTCTTGGTTTTCCCCAACCGGTATACTGCGCAGCCAAGTAATGTCGGTGTCCCCCATCGCGCGGATTTAGCACGAGCAAAGTCTTGGTGGGGAGAAACATTAAGGTTTAGGATTTGACAGCTTTTTGGATTCTTTTTTTTTTTTGGGAAAAGAACAAAGCCAATTCAGAGTCGCCCACTATGCATCGACTGGGACTTCGGCGTCTTCGGTGACTAGCCTCTTTTCTCAGATCTGAGATCCGGCTTGACAGCTCCTTACGAACGGGCGGGGTGATCGACGCAGCCCAAGCGCTCGACCATCAACAAAGCGCGCTAAACGGATAATTGCGTCCCCACTTCTACGCCCAGAGCTTAGTGTAAATGCCTAATTGGGATATTTGGTTCCAAAGTCTAGGGCCTGCACACAGCACGGGATTGCCTATTTGGGCAAAGTTGGCGGTGGCTGCGAAATCCAATATTGCCTAAATGGGAATATTGACTGAAAACCCGTTGCGGCCCCCACAAATATATTGGGAATCGTTCGCCTACAGAAACACAAATCTTTTCCACCTTCACTGTCGGCGCCGTCCACTCACTCCCCTTCCTTTGCCAGCATCTCTAAAAGCCACCCTCCTTGCTTCATACCCAGATGAGAGTGCAGATCTTACTCGTGGCGGGCCTTGCAATGGCATTGCCTGTCGATAAGAATCCAGTGGCCCCCGAAAACGACCTTGCAAGAAGAGACGAGACTGTTATTGCCACCACAACTCAAAAAGTCGGCTGGGCCGCGCTCTTTGGCCAGACGACCGAAGCACCTGCACCCGTCACCACCGCTGCTCCCACGACTACCGCGGGAGGATTGGCCGGGCTTTTTGGCTTTTTGGACAACGCAGCGACCACCACCGCCGCTGCCGCGGCCCCTGCTACCGTAGCTGCCGTGTCCACTCCTGCTGCTGCTGCTGCACCTGCAACGAGTACCGGATCTGGCGGTTTTCTCCTGGGTCTTCTCGGACTTTTTGACTCCGGCTCATCCACAACGTCCGCTGCTGCGGCCGCTCCTGCCGCGGCAACGACTGCCGCCGCATCGACTCCGTCAACTTCGTCATCTGGACTCATGGGCTGGCTCTCTGGCCTCTTCGGTGGCTCCAGCTCCAGCGCAACTGCATCGCCACTGGCGGCCGCTATTGCTGCGACTCCTGTGGCGGCATCAGCTGCGGCTGCTACATCCTCGTCGGGCGGGTTGTTCGCCAACCTTCTCGGTGCTGGATCTTCTGCCACTGGAACTGTTTCTCAGCCTGCATTTACCGGCCAGGTCACTGTGAACTACGGAACCAATACGTTGTCTGCTCTGGCTGCTGCAGGAACCGCCAGTGTACTCTCCAACAGTGAAATTGCCCAGGTGGCCAGATACGCCGAGATGGGCAAGGGTATCACCTACTCTCCATACACCAAGAGCGGGTCGTGCAAAACGGCCAGCGAGGTGGCGCTGGACATAGAAATGCTCTCGGACTATGGCATCATCAGATTGTACTCCGTGGACTGTCTGGGAATCGAAAACGTTGTTGCCGCGATGTCGCTGTCGCAGAAGTTGTTCTTGGGCATCTGGGACATCACTGCCTGGGCCACCGATCTTCCGTCTATGGCCCAGCAGGTTCTCACAGGATCTAGAGGCTGGCTGGCCGTGCACACTGTTTCCATTGGAAACGAAGTTGTCAATTCTGGTACCAACACGGTGGCTCAGGTACAGAGTGCGGTGTCGCTGGCGAGACTGTGGTTCAAGACAAATGCGTCTCTGTACTCGGGCTACATTGTTGCCGTCGACACGCTTGCTGCGGTGATGGCCCATCAGTCCATGTGTGACATCAGCGACTATCTTGCGGTGAACTGTCACCCTTACTTCAGTGCCATTGAGGCTTCCACGTCTGGCACTTGGTTGGAACAACAGGTGAGCGGCTTGCAGAGCTTTTGCGGTAATGGCAAGTCGATTCTCATTACCGAGACTGGCTGGCCCACATACGGCAACACCCTCGGCGAGGCTGTGCCTTCGCAGCCTAACCAGTTGGCGGCTATCAAGGCGATTGGCCAGACGATGGGCGACCAGGTGATTATGTTCACTACTTATAATGATTATTGGAAGCTGCCGGGTCCCTATAACGTGGAGCAGCACTGGGGTATCTACGGAGACCCACTGGTTTAGACGAAAAAGCACACACTCTGTAAGGAATAAAAATGATATCGGTATAGGTGAGTACCAACTCTTGTAGAGCCCCGATCAGGACTCGATTGTAGGATTTAGGATTCGCAAGAGCCACTTTTAGGCGTTTCTTCGCCATGATGCCCGCCGTGCTTTGAGTTATTGGTTTCTAGTATCTCTTGAAATATTTGACCAGAATGGAAAATTCTCGCTATATTTGGCATTTTATCTCGTTGCCTCCACCGTCAGCTGTATTTTTCCGGTCCTCATTCTCGCCTTCCCAATATCACCAACCTCATAAATCTTGAGACCTGCACCGAAACGAAAACAAACCTCGCACACCACCATGGCCGAACGCGAGCTAAAGAAATTGGCGGCACGCATAGATAGCCTCTTCGAAGGAATCTACGAACTTACCAATAAAGTCGACAAGCAGATCTACATTGATTTCCAGCGGCTTCCGCCACGCACCGGCTCCGACTACTACAAGTATATCTTGAAGCCAATATCTCTCCACACCATCGGCCGCCAGATCAAGCGGTTGGCTTACAAAGATCCCCAGGCTTTTGTGGACGACCTTGCTCAGATATCGTGGAACGCTAGACACTACAACGAGCCCGGGTCAGAGATATACGAGAATGCGTTGGTGTTGGATGTCTACATCAAGGACACGGTGATTCCCAAGCTTTCTGGCCCCGAGGGACCCTCGTTGCAATACCCCGATTTGGGACCATTGGATGACTATTCCGCTGTCAGATACGATGACGACAACGCCTCGGCAAGCCCGTACACCAAACAAGAAGACGAAGACTACGACGATCTCGTCCACGGCTACGGCGGCATCAGCTCCAAGGCGGTGCTGACACCTCCAAAAGTTGTAGAAGGCGGTGTGAGAAGAGGACGTCCTCCCATCATCGATAAACCGTATGAGTCTCGAATCAAGCTGATTCTCAAGTTGTTCAAGCGAATCCGCCATCCGGACAACGAGAACCACATTTTGACGCTCCACTTCGAGAGATTGCCCGACAAGAATATCTCCGAATACTACGAGATGGTGCAGAATCCGGTGTCGTTGCACGAGATCCGTACCAAGGTGCGCCTGAGAAAGTACAACGACGTGCAACAGTTTTTGGACGACTTGTCGCTTATGATCACCAACAACAAGCTCTTTTATGCGAGTAACCCCAGCATGATGCATGAGATCTCGCTATTTGAGTCGCAGGCCGAGCAGATTGTGGAAAAGGAAATGCAGCGACCAGACAGCGATTTCATCATCGCCACTGCGCTGGGAACGGAGGGCCTCAAAGTTCCTTTGGACTCGGTCACTGTCAGCGACAGACTGTACAAGGTTGGCGATTGGGTGCTCATCCGCAACCCCAACGACGCTAAAAAACCCATCTGTGGGCAGATCTTCCGCTTGTGGCTGACGGACGGCGTGCAGTATACCAACGTTTGCTGGTACATTCGCCCCGAGCAGACGTGCCATCGTGTAGACCGTTTGTTCTATATGAATGAGGTGTGCAAGACTGGCGAGTACCGAGACCATCTCGCCGAGGATATCGTGGCTCCGTGTTTTGTGATCTTCTTGACCCACTACCAGAAGGGTGACATTCCCCCTGGGTTGCTTCCTCCAGGAAGCGAGTGGTTCATCTGCGAGTTTCGCTACAACGCGAACACGTACGTGTTTAACAGAATCCGCACATGGAAGGCGTGTTTGCCCGACGAAATCCGCCACATTGACCAGCCGATAGTGCCCATCTATGAACCCAGAAAGTTGATTAAGTACGACTCGCCAATCAAGCAGTTGCTTCCCCCCGATGCCCAGAATGATGTGGTGATATCGGGTCCTACTCCGGGGCCAAACACCAACGGGCCTCCAGTGGTGGGAGCTGTGTACATGAAACCTCCGTATGTCACGGATGAACTTGGCCAGTGCTCTACCTCACCCAATGTGGTGCGTGCACCCGAATATGATGATGCCGTGTCTGGTCGATTGGCGTACATCTTCACGCCGGTTTCGCAAATGAAGCTGGTTTCTGGATCCGGCATCTATTCGTCGTCAGGAACTCGCTCTGTTGCTGCTTCGTACAACCCCGCCAAACAGGAAATGGCTTCCAACACTGCCTCGCCGTCTTTGGACTCTCAGGGCTTCAACCCGCTGATCCAGCTTCAGCAACAGCATGCCTTCCCTCCCACAACTGCCTACAAGCCATACGTGACGCTCAAACCTGACAGTACACCGCTGGCAACTGGCACTCCTTCTTATGGCGGCTATAACCTGCCTATGGGCACCGGACTTCTGGTGACGCCGTCCACGTATTCGCACGTATTGCCCAATGGCGCGGTGTCGTATTTGGAGAAATACGGCGAAGAAGACCAGGAAGAAAAGGAGCAGCGTGCTGCGGTCTTGTCGGTCAGTGAGCTGCTCGTTACGCTGGCCGACTCGGTTGTCTGGTTCCGTGCTCCTCCCACCAAAATCACCAATCGCACGCTCACGCCGGTGGCCCATCTGGCGAAGTACTTGGCGTGGAAGATCAAGCGGGGCAAGGCCTAGACCAAAGGAAGCCGACCGCACACCTGGGATCGCTCGTTGCGTGGGTGTGCTGCTGAGGGCTTAGTCGAAATACGAATCACTCCTCCTCAACCTGCGAGCTGTCGAAAAATAATATCAAATGGATCTAGAATATGTAATGTGGTTGGAATTTTCAGAAAACAGCCAGCGCTCTGAGTAATCCCCAGAACTGGGCCTGGCGTCATGGTGCTTCTCTCGCATGATGTACAAACGTCCTGCACACTGTCTCCACACTCCACCATGAACACCCAGCTCGCTGATTTCCAGGAATGCCTCCGGCTGCTGCGGCGCATTGTGGCTCTCGTGGGCGCCGGAATTCTGGCGCTGCTGGGTCTTGCCACATTCAGGGGTCTGCAGGGCCTCTGGAAAAACTACAACATGATTGACTTAGCCACACCAGACGCTTTCTACGTAGATCCCGGATTGGTGTGGCAATTTTACACATGGAGACGACATACGGCACTACAGGCTCGGCCCAATGCGGGGCATGCTGCGTTGGCCAAACTATCGCAGCTTAAAGACATTGAGTTTCTTACCATAACTCAGAATGTCGATGGCCTCAGCACGCGAGCGGGCCACCGCAGCCGCCATTTGCACGAGATTCACGGGCTGCTCTTTGAACTCCGCTGCACGAGTTTCACATGCTCATATGTCGAGAAGAACAACGTCAAAGACCCGCTCACTCCAGCGCTAGCGGAGGCAGCAGAGCAGTTTCGCCACGGCGACGCGAGCGGCAAAAAATCGGGCGAGTTGAAGAATTTGGAGTCAACTTCGGCGACTTCGCCTTGGTCGTCGCCCGGCTTCCTACCAGTCCGCGAAATCCCAGTAGATGAGCTACCGAAGTGTCCCGTGTGCCTGGCGCTACTTCGACCCGGGGTTGTGTGGTTTGGCGAGTCACTTCCGGTGCGGGCACTCGACGGAATTGACGATTTTATACAACAGGGCGCGGATCTAATACTAGTGGTGGGCACTTCGGGAACAGTGTACCCAGCCAATGGCTACGTGGATGTGGTGAGGAGCCGCGGGGGCAGCGTGGCTATTTTCAATACGGACATTGAGGACGACGTGGTAGAGGGAAAGGTTCCCAATACGTGGGCGTTTAAGGGTGATGCGGCGTACTGGCTCCCGAGAGCGTTGGCTCCATTGATCGGCCTGGACGAGGAGACAAGTGGCGCAGGACCAAGCAGTCGAGGACGGGAGTGACTCGGTGTGAACGTAAATAAAGCACTGGGAGCTGAGCGTGCACTGCTGATGGAGTTTTTGCCCTAAGAAGCGATGCAATGTCAGCACGGTGGAGAAATGACTGTCACCCTAGGTGCAAATCTGCGAGAACTCGGTGGCGCATGTCTAATGCCAGGGCTACTACAGGGTAGTCGCTGGAGCCTGTGTATCATAGGAGGGCAGGAAATGGCAATGAGAGGGAGGCTCATAAAGACATGAAGCAGCAGATATGGAAGGCGAAATGCGACCGCTTCCAAAGCTAGAGCGGAAGGCACGTTCATGCATGCGGAATTCTGGCTCTCGTGTTGGTGGCAGGTTGAAATTACGCTTTTGGGCAAGCTCCCCAGTGTGCCAGCAATGCTTGTTGCTAGGCGGCGGCCGAGGCTCCATGCCCAGCAATGACACACAATGACACAACAGCCTCGGCCCGCCAAGGGCATTTCTTGCCACCCACGGAGTTTTGCCTACTCCGCGGCCAGCAATGCAATGGTCTACGGGAGAAACAAAGGTCAGAGAGACTCAAAATCTAGGCGCTAGTATGATGTCGTTTCTTAGCGTCGCCCGCGACGCCCGGTATAAAAATTGAACGGTAGCCGCCATGAGGGCCGGCCGGGATGATGGATGGGTGAGGGAGGGGTCAATAAAACCAAGCAGATCTGCCACAAAATGCCCTGGAGCAGCGTGGCTAAAGCTCAAAGGTCGCAAACGGCTCACGTGCCGACGACCGGCGACGCACAGGGCCCTTGTAGAACGGGTTTCCCACGCTCAAGCTGGAAACCGACACCGCACGAGCCCGCCGGCCCCGTTTGACAGCAGTTTTGGTCACCGAGTGAATCAGACGAACACGAGTCTCCCAAGCACTGTTTTCGGCGTGATGCGCCTGATCCAGTGACTCGGAGGCATCCTCGCTCCCCACCTCGGGGGTATCCGACAAGAGCATGTTATCGTCGTAAGTGCTGGAACCCGAGTCAAACAGACGAAGCTGGTCGAGACAGTTTGGGGCACCAAGCTGGTGAAGCTTCTGCAATGGGTCGCTGTTGGGCTCAAGAAGGGGCAGCAGAAGTTGTTGGCCCAGTAAGTTGTGGGAGTCTGGAACCCAGCAGCAGTCGATGGAGCTGGCGTCAAACTCCTCGAGAGCATCTTCCAAATTGGGCTCGGAGGGTTTGAGTGGAGACACGAGCAGCTGAGGCTGGAGCGATTCGGCCGAGCTTCTCATGGCAAGAACATGTATATCTGAATGGGAGACCGCCGGGGTTGGGTGGAGGCAAGTAAGCAGGACCAAATGGGCACGGCAAGGTCAACGAACACGGCAGTGGAAGCAAGGATTTCCGGACCACGAGAGCGAGGAAACAGAAGCTTGTTTAAAGGAAGCGGGAAAACGGTACGAAAAAGCAAATCAAGGATACCTTACAGAAAAAGAATCACCACCTTGAACCAGATTGTGTGCATAGGCGGGCGGCCCCGCTATGTGCAGGCGCGGTGCCAAAGAAGGGAAAATTTTCAGCCTCCGCAGGCGATCTCGAAATGCTGCAGCGCCATGTGGAGAATGGCCGGGGAAATGGGGCGGCAGGAGGAAAGTGGCCGATACGACCAGGCTGGACACCGGGCCGGCGCCGCAGCGCCCTCCCCGGAGGTAGCGTTCCCATCTTTGCACCTAATCTCCGCCAGAGGCACGCGTCGCGACCACTACGGTGGACCAATTGAAAATTCCCCCGGGTGCCACAGTCTGGTGATGCGTACAGCACAAGGTCGCGCAATTGGAAGTTGCTTTTTTTTTTATTCGTTATTTTTTCTTCTTCGACATGTACCGGCTAACCCTGCGGGCGCCAGTATTGCTCAGGGTCGTGGACTGCATACAGCCAGGTTCCACTCCTGCCGCCGAAGAAGCTGGCGACGGAGCCTGCGACAAGCCGGACGAACGGGGAAAAGGCCCAGGATGGGAATTGAGTGCTGGGCGAGTTGGGCGGGCCGGGCCCGTGCACCCCAGACGCGTCGGCGCCGCCAGCGCAGCTATCGACGCCGCATTGCCTTATCGCCTGGCGCTTCTCAACCTGCATGCAGCTGCAGCGCGCGACAGCACGTCATGACAACTGCCACCGGCGCGTCACGTGACACATCCGAGGCCACAGGGGCCACCAGTGGCGGGCAGTTGCAGAGCGGAAGGGTGCGGACCGGCTGGAACGAAAAAGAAAAGGCCGGGGTGGCGGCGCCGGTTGAGCCTCGCGGGAGTTGTGGCGCCCGTGGAGGCTCCGGGGGACGTCATAGAGGCTGCGGGGCCGGAAATTCGGAGGTTTCCTACTTACGGCGTGGTGAGCGGTGGGGTGCCTCCTCCTCGCCGTGCGTGCCCGAGGGCCCTGGCGCAAAAGGAGGAGGCCCGCAATCACCGACCCCGAGGTCTAGACATAGAGTGGCCGGGACGGCCTATGCGGGTGTTTCTTGTGGCGGACAATTTCAGACAGCCTATATGTATGTCTTCAAAAAGACTACATCGGCTAAAGTTGATGCTGTTGCGGGGTTCTCGTCATCGTCTAGTTGCGGCGACATTCTCCGTCATGTGCAGCCGCCGGCGCCGGCTATCTGATGCGGCGCTGCGGTCCTGCACACAGCCGCTAATTGGCATGTTCACGGTAGCCAACCCGGCTCTAATTGGCCGTTGGAGGAGCTGCGCTGTGCACGTCACTTTTTCGCGGCCAACGCACTGCCTAGTGGGACTGGTTGAGCGTCGCCATGCGCGCGGTGCGCCGATGCGCAGGAACCGCAGCACACCCGGCCATGGCCCCGAAGCGGGCAAACCAGAAAACCAGCGGCGGGAAATTTTGGGTTTCGGATCGCTCTCGGCCCAAGCCTCCTGCCAGAATCGCCGGAAAACTCTAATGGGCGCGCAAGGTTACGCAGCCCGCCAGCCGCACTCAGACTCGAGAAACTTCTAGCGAGAGGAACGACAACGAAATAAGGTGTGGTGGTGTACACTGACGCCCTTTTCCCCCATTCGGCGCTCCCCCCTTAGCTCGCGTTGTCTCTTTGGGCCTGCTTGTTTTTTATTTTCTCCGCGACGCCGTTTGGTCGTTTCCTCGGCGCGGTGGCTGTTTCGGGGCCCCCACCCAGTGTGGTGGGTCGCTCCAAGCCACGGCGGAAGCGTGGAAACGCCCACACCCAGCGCGGTGCCCCTGTTGCTGCCGCTGGCAAATCTGGCCACGGCGTGCGGCTCTGCACTCGGACCCGACCGCCGTACGCCGGTGTCGGTGCGCTTAACATGCATGCGGCCTAACGAGATTTCGCTTGTGATGCAGTGTGCGGGCACCAGCTGCGAGGAGCCGGGAGACAGAAAAAGGGTGGCCGCCGCCGTCGGAGCGGCGCCGGAGAGAAAAACAGCCAGCGTCTCCAGCGTCTCCAGCGTCTCCAGCCTCGCCCCCCTGCCCGCTTCTCAGCTTCGAGCATGTCGGCGTTTCTCTTGTTGGCCACCACGCCGCAGAAGTACCTCGCGGCGCCGGCGCCGCCCTCCTCCCGCTCCAGCACCAGCGACAGCGACTCCAGCTCCACGCACACGGCCGCCACGCCGCCGTCGTCCGCAGCCTCGTGCATCGCCAGCGGCCGGCGCGCCGCCACGCCGTTCTGCGACCTCTCGCCGTTCGAGGCGCGCTTGCTCCAGTTCCACAACCTGGCCGCCGCCATCTACGCCAGCAAGGCCGACCGCCGCGCCACGGACTTGCTCCAGCAGGCCGCGGTGCCCGGCCACGAGCCGCGGCTCGCCACGCACGTGCTCGTCAGCCAGCTCCGGTTCTGGTACTTCCAGCGGCTCGACGGCAGCGCCGCGGCCATCAGCGACCGCTTGGGCCGGGCGTCCGTGGACCCGCCGCGCTACTTGCGCGAGCTCCAGCGGCGCCACGCCGACGAGGACCGGCTCGACGGCAGCGCACGGTTGCGGCGCCTGAACTTGCGGCTCGGCGACATCAAGGCCGCGGACTTGGCGGCGCAGTTGGAGCGCGGCACGGTGCCGGCG